>JALMQS010000225.1:33417085-33904301 GCA_024734495.1 Forficula auricularia | reverse complement strand
TCCATCGGAATTAATAGATGACACCATCTTTGATCTATGATTTTCTAATTATACTCTTGGTAGGTTGCCATTACTTTCCAAGAGGAGGCGACTGCAAATATCTATCTGCCGAGACTCGGTCTCGAACCCCGACCCACAGTCGCCTCGATTTATTTTTAAAGGACTGTAATTAGAAGGTTTGAACTTCATCATAAGTCTTTTTTTAATTAGAACTATTCTAAATAGTTTTCTAATTAAATATTAAAGAATAATTAATATATCAAAGAGAGTTGTTTTTGACCGCGTTTTTAGAACTATTTAATCTGTTATTTCTCATGAGTTCAAATACCCAAAGGAATGTAGGTAAATTTGCTTGTACTCTAGATATTTCCGTTCTTGTTTAATATTTCAGCTTGACCGTTATATTGATATTGTATGTAACCTTTCATAATATTGAAATAAGTTTAAATATTAACCTTCTGTTTATTCACAGACTCCATTTTCCTTTAACTAAATTATCATTGATCATTAGTGTACATTGACTAATGAACATCTCAGAAATGGGACAAGAAAGTAAATATCACTGAAACTTATTTAACTATTCATTAAAATCGCTTGAATATACATACATTTATATTTAATAAAGATTATATAGAAAATCAACAGAGATGGTCAACTACTATATCCGAAGTGATATGGATTATTTTAATTATGCCAGAAAGGTTGTTTCAGTTCTTCGAAAATAGAAGCTGATTGCCAAAAATGAAATCTTGCCCACCAGGTGAAACACATCTGCTACGCCTAAATTTTTTTCACTCATAAAATCGATGTTTATTATTAAAAGATTTCGCTGTAACTTGATTGAGAATAGTCGTTAGATTGTCATTCGATTTTTGAAAATGTTCACCCAAAATATTCTAATTAAATTGTGTATGGTTTGGCTGTATGTTAAGATATAGAATCATCTGAACGCGGAATTTTTTAATCATTTTAAAAATTTTACACGTGTCATATGTCAGATGAGGTTTACCTCGGTGGGCAAGCCAAGCGACCGGATTTCATTTTTTAGCATTCGGCTTCGATTTTCGAAGGGCTGAACAACCCTTCTGACATAATAAAAATAATCCATAACATCTCGAATTCAGTAGTTGGTGATTTTTATTCACATATATTGTTTAACGACTGCATAAAGAAGTTACACTTCCATCAAGCGTCAAGACTCTTACGATTTTTTTTGTTGTTGTCTATAAGTGTTTAATTAAAAATGTTTAAAATGTGAATAACAATCATTTTCAAACATGATTTTTGAAGTGAAACTTCTTTAGCTATATAAGTATTTGTTTGATTTTTTTTGTTACAATAAAGGGGAAATTACTCAATAGAGGTGAATTAATTTTTTTAAAACCCATTAATGTAGTTCGTGACAAATAAAATTTATTAAAATTGGGAAATTTAAAATATTATTTAATAATTCACTAATATTATAGTTCATGATAAATAAAAATTATTAAAATTAAGAAATATAAATTATTTAGCCTTAGATGTTATTTTTATATAACGGCTAAATAAGTTTCACTTCCCTCGTGAGCTTATGTGGATGAAGCTCACGCATATTTTGTCTATTTGTATGACTGTGTGAATTCCGTTAGCCACGATATACAAGACCGGGAATTGTAAAATGTTCATTCTAGTGCTAAAATGTTTTCCAAACGAAGAACTTGTTCGATTTTGGATCTCTGACTTTAGAAGTTCAGGTTGAAAAGTAGAAAAATTCAGAAAAAATATAATATTTTTAAGAGTTCTTAAAGAATTAAAATAAAATTTTGAACAGTATGTCCCCTTTTGAAATCAAGATCTCAATCTCCCAAGAATAATAGTAGTTTGTATTAATAATGCTACTTTGTGTTAAGTTTCAACATTTTAACTCTTTGTTTTGGAAATGCAAAGATTTTGAAACGAGAATGCCTTTCTATTCTTGAGTATCATGAGAATCATAATCAAAAATCAGATCAGACAAATTTGGCAACTGATTTTGTAAGCAATGTTGTTTACAAATTCAATTTTTTTCTTTGTACTGTTGAATCCATTCCTGAAAAGGAGAAAAGAAGAGGAACCAATAGTATAGAAAAATAAAATGTGATGTAGCCATCTCATGACTTTACTATACAAATGTCCCCCTAATTGAACTAAGGGTTCATATTTTTAACCCCTCCTCCCCTTTTGACCTGATTTCAAATAAAATCTAAAGAGCTCGTAATCTCAATAAAAAACATCTAAAAATAAAATTTCGATTTGGTACCTTCATTGGTTTTTGAGTTGAAGTGACATAGGATGGTAACTCACACTATAAAAATATAAGTTTTTCGATGATCACTGTACAAGTATAGACCAAAACGCTGGGAATTCGCTCAAATTCCAACCTTTTGGCTTACATGGACCGCTTTTGATGAAAAAACAAATGCTTCGGGCACCATATAAAATATAGTAATTCTATTGATATTTCTCAATAAAAAAGAATAGTAATAATGTAGAATAGTGTAATCCACCACGAGAGAAGCGAAAATGTCATAGCACAATAATCTATGAGTTCTTTTTCTTCAGAATATTGTTTTTTAAATCATTTAGCATTTCAAAAGTTCTAATTACTGAAATATTATAGAAAATGTAAATATGAGATGAATGGTTTTTAAATATTCGAAACTTCATTATTTTTTTACCTGAAACCTGAGCTTATAACTATGCTTTTAGTTAATTTATTCTTGAAAAAATCATTACGTACCTACTATTTATATGTAAATTCATATTTACAAAAAGTGAATAAGTATTGTGAAGCCAGGTGTATTTGATTTTGGTTAGATAATTTTTATAAAATTTTAATAACGATACATTATTAAATTTTTATTTCAGTTCAATCTCTGACTGAAAAAACATGCAAACAGAAATTTTGCAGGTAAATATTTACTATAGTATATCTAATAAAAATAGAGTCAAAATATGCCACAATTGCGATTATTTATTCCGAAATCATGATATATTTTTCCACATTAAAAATTGAAAATCTGCCCATTTATTCTTCCAAAACTTTTACGATGATTTTCCAATTTCTTCTTATTTTAGAAAAAAAAATTATGTATCAGATTATATCTGATATGTTTCCAGTAAGTACATACATACTTAATGTTTCAAGGAAGTTTATAATTTTATGTCGGCCCGCTTTCAATGAAGTGTTGGACAGCCCTGTATTAAATAATTTTTGAAAAATGTCAAGAGAAAATGTAAAATAGTAAGTTCCAATTTCAACCAAAATTAAATTTGCTCTTAATCTCTTTAGTACCTGGCGGACCGAGCGTTGCTTGATAATTTTTTTGCTTTACTTAAAAGAGATATAATAATTTGAAAGTTTCTTTTTGTCGAGAGTAGCAGAATTTTTAAAAATTAAAGGAGACAATAAAAGAGTGTGTCTTCTGCTGGTAAAATACATTTTTTATTTATTTATAACGAGACTATAGTTTGTAGGGCTTTGGGTTCTTCATCAATCTATTACAATTGATTCAACGGTACCGCGACATTTCAGCCCCCGACAAAATATCCTTCAGACAAAATATCCCCCGACATAATATCTTCTGACAAAATATTCCCCAGTATAAGGGAGAATACAAAAGAGATTAAGTGAGAAGCTTATAATCTAGTATATAGTAATATAGTTTTGAATAATATAAACAGACTTTCATATTTTGGCGGCTAATTAGCCGTTTGAAAGTGCTGCTGTCTGTCGTGTTTGATTAGGAAAAAATGGGAGCCCCAAACACACCCCGCCCGACGATTGGCTGGTTTGGTTTTCAATTTGTGTTTGATTAGAAAAAAAATGGAGCCCGAAACACACCACGTCTGACTAAACTTTCGGAGGTTCAGTTAATATATATTCAGTTCGGCTCGGTTGGGTTCGTATAGCTCCTTTTCGGGCTGGTTTTTAGACGGTTCGGTTGGCGTCAGCAGAAGACACACTCTTTTATTGTCTCCTTTAAGATAAATTAATATAATTTTTTAATTTTAAATTCAGGTAAAACAATCGATTTCAATTTGCAGCCAGAATTTATCAAATTGAAATAAAATTTTTTGCCAACGTTTTGACCCGCTCCTATCATCATCAATAAGGAAGGATTCATATTTTTATGTTATTTTTAATAGGTGGGTGAAAAAAAAATTTATTTTATAATTTTACTGTCAAATATAAGTAATTATGACTATATCTAAGATCTTTAATAAATTTAAGAACGAAAACCCTATCGGCATCTTGTCTCAATATAAAACACCAAACAGACAATTTCTTTTAGATATTCTTATTGGTATTTGTGGTGGAGCGCATACGAAATTTGACCAATACATGACCAAACTAAGTACTCATGAACACAATTTTATCCTAAAATGTCACTTTTTCAAAAATGATTTGTAAGCCTTGGTTAAATTTTTTGCACAAAATAGTTTTAGCCACTTTTGAAATATTGTAAGGTGTTATTTCTGTACGATTTCGTTTCTTCTTCATACTATAATATAATATCATAAATGATATATAATATATACCCGAGGGGTGAACCGCGACCTAAAATCGTGTACACCTACTTCCACTTTCATTTCCAAGTAGAAATCAATAGATTATCTAATGAATTCCAAAGTAATTCCAAATAATTCCAAAGACGGTGTACACCTAATTCCATTTGAGGTTCACCCCTCGTATATACCTATTTATCATATAATATGATAAAAATAATAATGTAAATGTGATGCAATCAATAAAATTATAATTCTTTCTTTGACAAATATATTCTACTCTTTGAAACATCATTTCCGTATTTCATTTAATTTTAATTGAAAAAAAAGAATAAATCGGATTTCACAGATAAATCCATTCCATTGTGGTAAACTCAATTTTTCATTTTTTTGGCAATAAAATAAATCCTCTATTTTATATTTCCTCTCTGTAAAGAGGATTAACGGTTTGACATCGACACCGACAAATAAATATTTAATGAAAAAGCAGATTTCCTCATTCTTTGGTAATATTTATTTCTATATGTAAATATTTGGATCACAAGAATACTTGGACCTTAAACATGCACTTTTAAATTAAAGAAATATCAAACGCTATCCATAAAAATATTTAAATTAAAAATATTTTTCTATTACATTAAGTTGAACTGGGCTTTTAGATAACTTGTTCCAAGTTGTTCGAAGCATTCTCTTGCCACACTGGATGCAATTCAGAAGCGAGCAATTTAACTAATAGGAGACCCGGCCCTAACTAACTCACTCGACTCCCTGGCTCACCGAAGAAACGTTTCTGACTTTTCCCTGTACTACAGATACTATCATGGTGTCTGTTCAGTCGAGCTGGAATCAATTATACCCCCTAAAGCCTTCTTTAAGAGAAACACGGGGTTTTCCAACGCTCAGCACCCCTTCGCTGTCAAATTGAATAAAAATCGAACAAGCGCTTTCGTCACCTCTTTTATTCCTATGACCTCCAGAGACTGGAACTCGCTCCGAGCCACCCTCATTCCCGCGACGTATAACCTTCAACTGTTTAAGACCCGCATCCACAGATACCTTCGACCCCTACCCAGCTCAAAAAATCATTTCTTCTTCTACTTTTTACGATGGAGGGGCCAACCCAGGGTTTTAGAGGTGCACATTTTTGGTGTAACTGCTTCTCTTATCATTTTCATTAAAAAAAGTCAAAAACATTATTGTGATTATTGTACTTTTTTAGGAACAGAGTGAGAGCTTAGAGAAACTATAGATGAAATTGCAAATTCTTTCTAGCCGAGAGTAGAAGAGTTGTTGATTTTTAAAGAGAAAATCAGAGAGTGGTTGTCCTTTTTTTTTTTTTTTTTTTTTTTTTTGGCTTTTCGGCCTTTCTAGCCACAAGCCCAATTACGATACTAGCTATATTTTTAAAATTTGTCTCTACCCCCGGGGGTCAGATTTTAGCTGGCTGCCTCGAGTCGGATTCGAACCCGGGTCCCCTGGTTAGCTCGCTGTCACGCTACCGCCTAGCCTACCGACCCCCCCGTGGTTGTCCTTTATTTGATCTAAGATTTTATTAGATAGTTTGTATATCATCAGCGATTTACCTTTTAAATAGATACTATCATGACGTTTGTTCTGATGAGATAAAATCAATAATCCGTCCAAAAGCTTCATTTGTGCGAAATAAACGATTTTCAAAAATTCAACACCCCTTCTCGATTAAATTGGACAATAACCCAACAAAGGAATTAGCCGATTCATACGAGTATATCCATACTTCTATAGACTGCTTCGTATTGGATAAAGTGAGAAGCACAATCACATTAATCAAATGGAACTTAATAAAAATTATCCTTTCATACATACATGATGGCTTACATGCCTTAAGGTAGCTAAATTTATAATTTTCTCATTAATATATTAAAGAATAATTAACATATTAACAAGAAAGGTTTTGATCGCGCTTAAGGTAGTTGTTCCGCCAAATGGGTTTTCTTAGGATTTTTTTTTTGAAATTTAGACAGATTATTATTTAAATACTTCTGCATCGATTGGTGGAAAAACGAAATTTATAAACAATATAGTTCCGGAGATATTAAATTCAAAAATAGAGTTTTTCAGACTCTTATATATTGCACTATACGGGATATCGAAAAATTTACATACATATTTAATTATAATTAAGAAACCCTTCTTACCATTTTTATAAAAAACTAAACCAACATTAAACAATAACCAATACATATTTTAATACAATTTTGATTCATAGTTATAACACAGTTTCTGAGATAATAATGAATAAATAACAAAAAAAAAATTACACTAAAAACAATTTGGCAACAGCGCATTTATTTAACCAGCGAAAGATGTATAAAGCGCGCATGTGCTAGATTTTTTCAAAATTATAATTTTCATAAGGTGTAACGTAGGCGTTGATTACATTTGTTAAAAAATAAAACGATTTTTATAGACATATTTATCTGTCATTTTAATATAAAAATATTCAATATCTTACAATGGTGCCAGATTTGTCAAACGAGCACGGGATTGGCTAGAATCGGTACATAATCAGCATAAAGTTTTGGGCTTATGAATTATGAATCCTTATTGTCTGTTCTATTTACTCTAGCATTAACTTTTTGCTAGTATTGTCGCGAAACAACTACCTTAAGCTCTGGAGCATTGCATCAACGACTGAACCCGCCTAGCTCTTACGCAGCTTTCATTCTTCTCTGCGCAATTTGTTGCCTAAATACAGGCACACCAATGTCATCAATCAAGTACAAATTCAGACTACATTTTGAGGATTTTAATTAGTACAGTTATTTATTTATATTTTATAATTTAATATTTTTTTATTATACGGGAAAAAATTGAAATAGTTAAAAAGCTCTAAATGAAAAAATAATTCAAATTCTAGTTCGATTCGTCAATAAGAGCTACAATGTTCATTTATTTTTCACTCGTGATTGTAAATCATAAAAGAATTGACTATTGGCAGATCAAATAAAATTACTCTTTACGCTGACCAAGTTCTCTAGGCGACCGTAATATCTGGGGGCACGGCAGTGCCCCAACCAAGTTCGATTCGAGCGGGAATGTGTGCACTGTCAGACTACCCTTTACAGGAAACAACTCAGGCCATTTTGACGCCTCTGTAACTTCGTAATGGAAACCTCTCCATGGCTGAAATTTTTTTCCAGAATACTGGTCCATAAGCTTAACTAAATTACAAAATTTCATATTTCTACTGTTTATACCATCCAAGTTACAAGAAGCCAAAGATAGGCTTTTTCGTCATTCACTCACTCACTGACTGACTCACTCTCTCATCAAAATTCTATAGTACTTCCGCTAACCCTAGAATGCTGAAATTTGGCAGGCAGGTAGAGTTTGGTGTACAATTAATGGGAAAAATCCAAAAATCCCCTTCTTCAGGACCTAAAATGAAGGGGTGAAAGTTATATAGACTTAATTAACATAAATATACTAAAAATTCAATGAACCTAGAATGCTGAAATTTGGCATACTGGTATAGCTTGACACATTAATAAAGGAGGAAATTGAAAAATCGAAACTTTTCCTTCTTCAAGGCCCGAAATAAAGGGGTGAAAGTTATAGGCTTAATTAACATAAACTAAAAATTCAATGATCCTAGAATGCTGAAATTTGGCATACTGGTAAAGCTTGACACATTAATAAAGGACGAAATTGAAAAATCAAAACTTTTCCTCCTTCAGGGCCCGAAATGAAGGGGTTAAATTTATAGGATAAATCCAACTTACAAAAAGAAGTGAAATCTCAACAAAAACACTTGTGTAAAAAAAGGCCAAGTTCGATTAATAAAATCCGTTTGCCAGGAAAGTAGTGAGATCTAATGTGCTGCCAAGTTCAACATCATCAATTTATTAAATGAGTCGAGAATATATTAGTAACTTCAATTAAAACGCATGTTTTTCATTTCACATGTCCCTCTATATTTTTTATTGATTTCACATTTTTAGTTGAAATTATTTTCATAAAACTTGGCTTTTACGCATTATTATGTATGTCACGAATTACTAGTTACCATATCATGGGATCTTAATAAGAGGGGAGTGGTGGAGGCCCTATCAAACAATAATAATAATAACAAATTCAAATTTAGGGAACGAAGAAAAGATTATTTTTATTACAGACAAAAGGATCAGCCGGGGCTCGAACCCGGGATCTTTGCATATGTACTGCAATGCTTTGTCATAAGAGGTTTACCTCCCATATGATCCCCGAACCCAAACTAATACCCCTTGTCTTTATGAATTATAGAATTTCTTTTTTTAATCCTCTCCTCGTTCATTTTTCGCAGCGTAGGCCTTGATTCATTAATTAAACAATTAATTATTCCAGCGCCTCCCAATCGATCGCAGACCCCAAAGATCGAAAATAATTTTCTCTTCACCCGGGGCGCGACCACAACGAGGCCGTGTAAAGACAATTAATAACAAATTCAAATTTAGGGAACGAAGAAAAGATTATTTTTATTACAATAATAATAATAATTTAATGCATAAAAGCCAAGTTTTAGGAAAATAATTTCAACTAAAAATGTGAAATCAATAAAAATATATAGAGGGACATGAAATGAAAAACATGCGTTTTTAAGTAGAAATTACTAATATATTCTCGACTCATTTAATTGATGATGTTGATCTTGGCAGCACATTAGATCTCACTACTTTTTTTTGGCAAACGGATTTCATTAATCGAACTTGGCCTTTTTTTACGGATATTTTTTATTCATATCTATTGTTTAAAAAAGACCTTCTAATAAATTATTTTATTCCGAATTTATGATTTTCATTATATCATAAATCGCATTAGTTTCCATTAATTCGAGATTTAATTAATTAGATGAATTGGTAAATCAAAAAATAAATTTAGAATAGTTTATTAGGAAAAGCTGTTGTATGTGTATTTATGTGTCTGTTTTAGTGTATTTAAGCACATAAGCCAGATTAGAGCGATATAAATTTCAAGTGTGCGTGTCCAGTCCCCAGCGCAGAAGTGTCGAGGCCTACCCTGGACTCCATCAAATAATGTACCTAAATATATATTAATTTCTATTTTCGTGTCGGTTACTGCAATTAACCAGAAACAGAGTTAATTCTTTCTTGACTTCCTCGTTTGAAATTATATCCATCCAAAAGTCTCTAATAATTTTTGATTTCCTTATTTTTTGAAGTTTAAAAAGAATGGGCAGGAATCACAAATGTATAAACTATTTTTGTTTAGCGAACGATATAGTTGAGCTACTGGCAGATCCAGGAGTTTTTTCTAAGGGAATGCATCCCACATGTTCTATGGTATGAAATTTTGAAATTGTAACGATTAAAAGTCCCAAAAATTGCTATACCTAATTAAAACATGCTTTTATTGATTCCTTCTCTATTTTTCTGCAATTAAATATTAATTAAGTTAAATATATTTATTATGAGTGCATAATATGGTTTTTATCAAATCCTTCTATTCTTCTTCTTCTTCTTCAGCTGTCTATTCGTTGCAAATGTTGGCGATCATCATGACTCTCTTGACTTGTTTGCAGGCTGCTCTTAAGATTTCTATTAAATTATTTAACCACCAAAACTTTAATCAATTTATAAAAACTCATGCTAACTCACGATCTCACAAACCAAGATACCGAGATATTTTGACAGAATAATTTACTTTAACAATTATTCATATAATAAAGTCTCTAATTATAATCTAATAATTACAGTTATAATATTACATGTTATTTTTCATAGCGAAATGAAATAAATATCATTGTATGTTAGAATAAAAGGAATTGTTAATCACTTCCTTTATTTCAACACATTTTCTGAAAAGCACATAAACTCCTCAATCATAATTCCTTTAATCTTGAATATACTTAATATTTAAAGAATGATTAATATTAGATGAAATAAAAAGTTCTGAGCCTTTTTCTAACGACGGCTTTAATGAGCTATATCTCAAGATGTATATATCGTATCTGGTCATTCTTTTTTGCGATTTAAAGGTGACAAAACACTTTAAAAAAAGTGTTTTTACAGTTTTGGAATTGGTGAAGCCAGTTGTGTGTTAGAACGTTCCAAAATGGAGGTAAAAAAAGAGAAAATTCGATACATTCTTCAATACCACTCCGACCAAAGGGAAAAAGCGGAGCGGGCGGCCAAAAAAATTTGTGCTGTTTACGGACCCAATAATGTATCGAATGCAACAGCAAAGTGGTGGTTCCAACGATTCCGTTTTGGTAATATGGACGTCGAAGATGAGACATTCTCATGTACTCTGGTAGGCCGATCCTCGAAAAAGTCGATGAAATCATGGAAATTGTCGAGTCGGACCGGCATGCGAGCACTTATTCCATTGCCCAGGAACTGAAGATTAGCCAGAAAACCATTTGGAACCATTTGCAGGCTGGTCTCAAGAAGAAGCTCGATGTATGGATGCCACACGAATTAACACAAAAGAAACTTTTGAACCGAATTGATGCCTGCGATTTTATCCTGAATCGATGGCGAAGGCGATGGGGATGGTGACTGGTGATGAAAAATGGGTCACATACGAGAACAACAGGCAAAAAAGATCGTGGTCCAACCGCGGTGAGCCGGCCCAAACGATCGCCAAGCCCGGATTAACTCCCAAGATGGTTTTACTGTGTGTTTGGTGAAATTGGAAGGGAATCATCCACTATGAGCTGCTCCCATCGGGCTAATCACTCAATTCGGACCTATACTGTCAACAACTGACCAGATTCAAGCAAGCGATCGACGAGAAGCAGCCAGAATTGGCCAATAGAAAGAGTGTTGTGTTCCATCAATTCGACGCCAAGCCGCACACATCGTTAACGACGTGCCAGAAGCTCCGAGAGCTTGAATGGGAGGTTATATCGCACCCGCCGTATAGCCCAGACCTGACACCAAGTGATTATCACATTTTTAAGCATTTGCAAAATATCCTTGATGGTACAAAACTGGCCTCAAAAGAGGCTTGTGAACATGAGCTGGTCAAGTTTTTCACCAATAGCGACGAGGACTTGTTCAATCGCTGAATTATAAGATTGCCTCCTTCAAAAAAGACACAAGTTATGGAACAAAACGGCGAATATTTGATCTACACATGTGATCTCCTTGTCTCCTCTGCGAACTGTGAATTTTTACCACTTACCTACCTTCTTTTTATATTTAATTTGCACGAAAATATTCATACATTTTTTTTTTCTTAATCCAATAATAAAAAAATATCATAATTTTTCTCACTTCAATCAATTTAAATCAAAAATATCTTTTTCCAAAATTAGCTCTCTAGAAATATTCCTTTCTTGCCTATAGCAGGTCATATTCGACCGCTCAACCTTTTTCCCAGCCTCCCATCAACCAAAAGCCGACCATAATTCATTCTTTTTACAATCTATATTTCACTTAAATATTTCTATTTCCATTTCCATTCCTATTTAAAAATTTTATCTCAGAACCTTCCATTATTAAATTAATTCAATTTCAATTCTTCTTAATTTTAAAACTAATTCGTATTCTCATTTTTTCATTTCTAAAATATATAGTATAAATACTCTTAAATAAACTTCATCTCATTAATATAATTTATTTATTATTGCACGATTTCTAAACGTTAATTTGTTCTATAATAATCCTATAATAAATTCAAATAATATCTTATCTTAAATTTTAAATATTATCTTAACTTATAATTTACAATATATCTATTATAAACGCTAGTAACTTAGTAAATTTTAAATATTGCGAACAGAGAATTCGTGAATTATTACCACTTACCTACCTTCTTTCTATCTTTAATTTGCATGACATTCTTAATTCAAAAATAAAATAATATCATACTTTTTCTCCCTTAAATCAATTTATATCAAAAAATATCTTATTCTAATATTAGCTCTGTAAAAATATCTCCTTTCTTCGCTAAAGCCAGGACAATCGGCACGTCAACCTTTCTGCCAGCCGCATTCCATCAACCAACTGGCCGACCTTAATTCTTCTCAAATTACCAGGCTGACTTTAAATATTTTCTCTGTATGAATCTATACAGCATTTTTTGCTTAATCCAGTGATATAAAAATATCGTTTTTATTTTTACCCCTTCAAATTTAATAGAACTAATTTCTTTTTATATAATATTTTCTTTCTACCCTTTGTTCTCAAAGACACATGTCCTGACAGGCCATTCACCCCACCCTTTCTGCAAGCCTCCTAATAATCTCTATACATAATAATCTTATAATTTAAAATATATATATTATCAAATCTAGTAATTAAATTAATAACAAATAATTTTTATTATAATTCATACATAATAATCTTATAATTTAAAATATATATCAAGTCTGCCTCGGAACTCCAACGTGTCAACAACGATTATTCCTGTTCCCGTCTAATTTCCAATTTATAGGCAGATTTTTCACCCCAATAGCAGCTCTCTCTCTCACAAACTCAGGATAAACATCTGATAAGTATTTTCAGATATAAATTATATTTTTTACTATTAAAATTATAATTTATAAGTGTAAATTAACATATTTCTTAACCTTAAAAAGTCTAGAGGCTTTTCTTTACTTAATAACTCACAACGCCACCAGCAGGTGGCATCTGCGAGCCGGCGCCACAATCTAAAATTTCAAATTTTAAATTCAAAACTTTGTTCTAAATTTTATTAACTAATTAACCAACTTTATTCACAATTTCTCTTAACCTCCACTAATTTCAATTCTCTCAAATATTTCCACCCGATATACATATTTTATTTTATCTTAGAACATTCCTTATTAAATATTATATTAATTATTTTATCTCAGAACATTCCTTATTAAATTAATTCAATTTCAACTCTTCTTAATTCTAATTAAACTTAGACTCAATCTCTAACTTTATAGCTAGCCTAATTCACCTCTATCGTATCATATTAATTCTTATTAATTTATATTTTAATTACTTTTTTTATTAAGCCTAAGTAGTAATTAAGTATATAATATACCATTTCTTTCCCTACAGGTACAACCTAAATAATTAAGTGGTAGATAATTTTAAACTAACTATCGCTCGGCGAAACACCACTGCTCAAGTTATTAAAACTCAGTAAACTAGATTTCATCTATCTTTCTGAGATCAGACTTGTGATTCCGATTTCTTTCTTTCTTTCTTTCTATTCAATAATTTACACCCCCTCGCTCATTCTACATCATGTCTACGTTGAGCATCCACTATTCCAATATTCGCGGTCTCTTTAGCAATAAAACTTCCGTTTTCCAGCATCTCGAAGACGAAAGACCCTCCATTTTGGCCCTCACTGAAACCCAAATTGACACAAACAAATCCGATACTCCAGATCTCAAATTCGGAAAATATATTCTACACCCCAAATTCCGCAGGTATAACGGCGTCTGTTGCTACGTTCGCGATAACATCCCCTGCGAACGACTTGGATTTTTAGAAAAAAAAGCTTACGACGCATTATGGCTTAAAATTAATACTAAGACCTCAAGTAGAATTCTCTGTACAATCTATAGATCTCCTAATGATAAAAAATTTAATGAATTTTTCGACTATCTCGGCAATTGTGTGAATGTAATTCTTTCATGTTTTCCAAATTCTGAAGTCTCTTTCCTAGGTGACTTCAATGTACACAATAAGGACTGGTTGACATTCTCCAGGTCCAACACCCCTGAAGGCAACGCTGCTCACATATTTGCAACTTCATATGATTTAACCCAAATTATAGATCGCCCCACTAGGATTCCGGACAACACAAACGACACCCCATATCTACTCGACCTCTTTCTGTCATCTGCCCCTTCTCAATTCTCTTTTATTATCTCTGCACCTCTAGGTAACTCAGACCACAACTTAATTAAAATAAAATCACATATCAACTTAGTAAAACCCGCTCTACCCTGCCCAAAGCCCAGAGAAATAAGGCTTTTTCTTAAAGCCAACTGGGATGAAATGCGTAACTTCTTCAGCTCTTTCCCATGGAATGATTACTGCTTCAAAAACAAAAATGCCACCGAATGTGCCTCTGCATTCTCGGAAGTGATTCAAATGGGCATTGAGTTATATGTCCCTTTCAAACGGGTAATTGGAAAACAGGACTCCAAGCCCTGGTTCAATAAGTCTTGCTCCGAAGCAGTTAAACAAAAAAATCATGCTTTCTATAATTGGTCTTCGACACCATCAGAGGATAATCGCGTTCTCCTCACTAAAGCCCGCGCCCACTGTAAAAAAACAATCGATAATGCGATGAAGTCCTTCATTCAGAAAAAAGCTGACAGGCTAGCAGCTTGCCCCAGCAATTCAAACCAATTCTGGTCCCTTGATAAGTATGTAAAAAGAAATTTTACAAACTCATCATTTCCACCTCTCAATCTCTCCGACAACTCGATAGCCATTGACGCCCCCGACAAAGCCGAAGCTTTTGCCTCATATTTCGCGTCCAACTCAAACCTGGACGACAAAGGGCTTGAACCACCCACATACCCCCCCAGGACTAATATAATGTCAGATACTGTTTTCAGGATACCAGCAATTCTAAAGATCATCCAGAATCTAAAGAACAAATCTTCTGCTGGCCCCGACGATATCCCTGCCATTCTCATTAAAAAATGTGCCCCTGAACTTGCTCCTATACTATCCAAATTATACAATCTCTCCTATAACTCTGGAATATTTCCGGAAGCCTGGAAACTAGCCAGAATCCAACCAATTAAGAAAAAAGGCGATTCTTCCAACATAAAAAACTATCGACCCATAGCAATCACTTCTGTCTTATCCAAAATTATGGAAAAGGCCATCAACGAGCAAGTTCTACGACACTTAGAGTCAAATAAATTTATCCACGATAGGCAATACGGCTTCAGGCAATCCCGGTCGACAGGTGACATCCTAGCATATGTAACTCATATCTGGAACAAAACCTTGGAGGCCGGGAATGAGACCCTCGCGGTAGCTTTAGACATTTCAAAAGCCTTCGATATGGTCTGGCACAAAAATCTTCTTGCCAAATTGACCTCCGTCGGCCTTGCACCGAAACTCTGTAAGTTGCTCGAAAGTTTTCTTTCAGACCGTAGTATTAAGGTTGTCATCGATGGAATATCATCTTCCCCCTTCCACACCAACGCTGGAGTTCCTCAGGGATCGGTTATCTCCCCTACGCTTTTTCTTATCTATATCAACGACCTTCTAAACTTGCCCTCCAATCCGGTACATTGTTACGCAGATGACAGCACCCTACATAACGCCCCTGCTTCGCATAAAAACCGTGCAGACATTGCCTCTTCAATTAATTTAGACTTATGCAAACTTAAAAACTGGGGATCCCAAAACTTAGTTAACTTCAATGCAGGGAAAACTCAGTGTTGCCTTATTTCTAGGCGCGTCGACAGAAACCTCCCAAATATATCATTCGACTCAAACTCACTAGAATTCAGGGATAAAATTTCAATGCTAGGCGTAACTCTAGGGTCTGACCTTTCATGGAATGACCATATCTCAACCACTGCTAAAGCTGCAGCGCGCAAGCTTGGTCTCCTATTTAGGTCTAGACGCTGTTATACTCCCAGTCAACTCCTTATGCTGTATAAGGCTCAAATTCGTCCCTGTCTCGAATATGGCTCTCATCTGTGGAGGGGTGCCTCCAAGCATTCTCTTGCCACACTGGATGCAATTCAGAAGCGAGCAATTAAACTAATAGGAGAACCGGCTCTAACCAACTCACTCGACTCCCTGGCTCACCGAAGAACCGTTTCTGCCCTTTCCCTGTACTACAGATACTATCACGGTGTCTGTTCAGTCGAGCTGAAATCAATTATCCCCCCTAATGCCCTCTTTGCGCGAAGCACGCGGTTTTCTAACGCTCAGCACCCCTTCGCTGTCAAATTGGATAAATTTCGAACAAGCGCTTTCGCCAACTCTTTTATCCCTTTGACCTCCAGAGACTGGAACTCGCTCCCTGCCACCATCTTTCCCGCGACCTATAACCTTCAGCTAATTAAGACCCGTATCCACAGATACCTTCGACCCCCGCCCAACCCATAAAATTCTTTCTTCTTCTTTTCACGATGGAGGGGCCAACCCAGGCCTTTAGGGGTTGCACCTTTTTTGGTGTAACTCCTTCTCTCATCATTATCATAAAAAAAAAAAAAAAAAAAAATCTAAATCGGAAAATCCTAACTTGGTTAATTTTATCGTCGAAATAAAGAGAAAAAAGGCTCAGAACTTTTTACTTCACCGATTATTTTTTAAAATGCCATTTTTTGACGTTTTCTTTAAGTGAATTTTTCATCGGTCTTTTAATGTATGGATAATTTTTTTTTATCAAAATAAATTTAGACATTTTTTAAATATTTCGAATAAACGAAGTAAAAATACAATTTTTTCCTCCACATTAATCTCCAATTTGTTTTTGTTAAAATACCACTCAAATTTTTAAAAATGATTATACTTTTTTTTTTCTAAAATATACATAAAAGAAAAAAATAATACATAATAAATAATAATTGTACTTCAATTTCTGTTCAGTTCAGTACAGTATTGGTCAAAACTTTACTATCCTAAAAATTGGCAAGGACAGCCGGAGGCGGTGGAAAAATATTAAAGGCCAAAGCCCTTTCTTCGATTTAGATTTAATTTTTCTCAATTACTCTTTAAAACACTTAAGAAAATATTGGATCAAAAATCAATTATCTATAGTAAAAAAGGCTGAATGAGGGAAAAAAGGGAAGAATTAAAATTCTAAATCTCTGTTCTATCTTGAGATCTTGCAAAGCAATTGGTACATGGTACATGGATAAATGGATATAAATAAATTATGCTTAAAATTATTTATTTATTATTCAGTTTTTTATTTATTTATTTTGTAATCTTGTCTCTTAAAAGCAATTATAATATATAAATTTGTCCTTATCTTAAAAAAATCCTATAAAAAACCTGTTCGTACAAGTCCTTTAAATCCGAAATCCGATATTGGTGTTCGTTAAATCTCAAGTTTACTTTATATTGCGAATGTGAAAGAAAAAAAAGTTTCGCTAGACTTCACAAAAATAAAAAGTTAAATTGTTGTAAGGAAGAGGATAATGAAGACTTTGACAAGGAATTGAAGAGGCGGGAAATTGGAGCCCAATGTCACCGACTTGAGAGGAAGGAAATGCCAATTAGTTATATCAAAATTCACCCTAAAAAGCTCCACGCAATAGAAAATATATACCTAGGTATGTTACTATCTAAGTAAAAAAGTATTTTTGTTTTGTTCAACGAATTTTTTTGGCGAATGATAAAAAATCCCAAAAGAAAATAAATAAATAAAAATAAATTCATTTGATTGAATAATTGGTTTAATTTTTGGATTTCTTATAAAAAGTAAAACGGAACCCTTTTAGTGTCGCTTAATACCTCTGGCTGGCCGTCTGTAAATATATACCTATGTTACTAGATCGTAAATTAAACAAGATACAAACTTAAAATTTATAAGTTGTATATATGTATTAATTTTCCCCAAAATAAAAAATAGTATTAGATTGAATTGTTATTTTGGGAAGGGTTGAATTTTTTGTAGAGTCAAAAATAAGAAATCTTTTTTATGATAGGCTACTATGTATCAAGTTGATCTCTTTAAATATAATTAGGATAAATTTTTAAAAAATTATTCTTTTTTAAAATGACGTTGTGAGGGAGATTCAAATTGGGCACTTTAAGGTACTTTTCATTCCACTCTCCTTCTTTCAAGTACTTAAATTAAAATTCTTTAAAAACTCTTAAATTAGTTCATTCTCTCTTTATGAATTACAAATAAGAACAAAGTTGATATCTCAAGTATTATGGAAGGTATAATAATTTTTTGCTCCTTGTCCACCTTCTGGATGGTTCGAAGATTTAAAATCACGGAGCGGCCGGTTATTCAGCTAGTAATTTCTCTATTAAAAACTAGACTAAGAGAAATACCGTATTTTGAAATAAATCCTTTATTGGTTCTGTATTAAATTAAAACAGTCCTTTATAAAAAAATAATAAATTGTTTTTTAAAAATTCAAACGTTTCGGAACACATTCTCGCTTTATCAATGAAAAATTGGAAAATGAGTTGCATTATTAAAGAAAAATAATGAAACTATCTAATTAGTTTAATTATTCTTTTTTCATAAACAACTTATTTTAAAATTTGTCATTGATAAAGCAAAACTATCTCCCGAAATGTTTGGATTTTTAATAAACTTTGTATAATTGTTTCTTATAAAGAAATGTATTAAAATTTAATAAAATATTGTATTGTCATCGCAAAGTATGTATGTACTTAAAAATAACAAAAAATCGCCTCGGTTTTATTATGACTTCAAGGGTGACAAACAGGTAAACAAATAAAATCATATTGAACTATGTTAATATTTTCCCTATTTTTTTTTTATTAACTTTCCAGCATCCTAATTCAATATTATGAATGGACTCAAGTCGTTACCTTATTTCTGGTATCTTAGTTTACACACTTCAATATAAATATATAGAGAGAATTTCAAAAGAAAATCCATTAATTAGAAAGAGAGGGCAAAATGTCTACCTGAGGTGAAAGGTCACTTAACCTAATGATAAATTATGGAATATAAAGTAGAGTAAGTCGGAAACTTTTGCAAGTGACACGAAATTCTTGTCCCTCGTTAAGTGCATTAGCTATTTTGTTTCTAGGGACTAGAAAAACATTAACTAATATGTTTCGAGTTTGCAAACATTTATATTAAGCCCAAGGGACCGTATATCGCAAAACAATCCCTCTAATAACTTTATCTAACAAAATAACGAGAGAGCCAAAAATTATTAATATCCATTATACTTACTCTTATCACTATATAAATAGCACTAGTTTCCAATAACTCATTTTTAGCTTATTTTTTATTTCATAATATAATTTATAATAGTCTAATTACATTTTTGGTAGCTCCCTCAACACTAACTTATAACTAATTCTAATACTATTTCATCGATATCATTTTTTCTTTTTATTATAAAAATACCACCAAAGTATTTATTTTTATTTATTCATTAAAAACATTGTATCTGTAGGGCCATCTAGCCACTTTAATGTACAATTTTTGGCCAATTAAATTACATAAAAATTAATTATTATAATACAAAACAAGAAAAACTGAAAAACCAATATAACAAGCAAGAAAAATTCAAAAAGTAAAACATATGATATATAATAATTATATGAAACATAAATACTAAAAATACAATATATATATAGAAGGAGAGTAAAAAAATAATAATGACAACATATAGGATACAAAAACAGAAAATAAAAATAAAATATTAAGTTAGGTGCTTGCGAAGTTCTGCCTCGAATGCTTCAGGGCGCCCAATCTTCTTCACGTTGAGTGGCAGTGCGTTTCAAACCTTGGTCGCCGTAACCTTAAAGGAGTCCGCCATCATTCTGCTTCTTTGTGGTGGACAGACCAGCGTGCGCACACGTATTGACGGTCTACAGGCCAGCGTCCGACTGAGATAGTCAGGCGCACGTCCCAAGAGAACCCCGTACATAAACTTCGCATATCTGTAATTTCGGAAGGCACCGAAGTTCATCCCCAGCCTCCTAGATGAATACTCAGATACACTTGCTCTGGGCTCAAGCTGGTAAATGTACCTGGCACAAGCATTGAAAGCAACCGAAAGACGTTGTCTACTTCTGCTATCTAGATTAAAATAGATGGAGTCGCAATAAAGGAAGTGGGGAAGCACGATGGTCATAGTAATCTTGCGACGGATTTCCTCGAGGGTGAAGGCCGCCAGTCGGCGCAGGGGAACCAAAGCCCCATACACTCTATAGCAAATCTGCGTCGCATGATCGCCCCAAGTGAATCGCCCGTTCAATTGGACTCCCAGATCCCTCACAGAATCTGAATAGAGGATCATAGGATCCGCAGACTCTAATCGGAGGAGGTGCACCACTCTTCAATTTGAAATCCACAATGCTTGGGTCTTGAGAGGATTGAGCTGTAGTCCATTCTCTCTCGACCACTCAGCGACCGCCTCAATGTCGCGGTTGCCCGATCGACCGACTGGCCTAAATTATGTGCAAGTATTTCTCTCCCGAGGTCTTTACACTTTGAGTTCTTCTATCTCCAAAGTTATAAAGTTACTTTCACTTCTAGGTGAAGTATATGATTCCTACTCTTAAATGTTATAGCACCTCTCTGATTCCAGAAATGTTGAGTCACAGAGAGCAATGAAATTCGAATTTTAAATTGGATATTGACTAAAAAAATCTAGTGAGATTTCGGTTGAAACCGAGCAACCGAAAGTAGCCCTTTACTCTGGACGTTTTAAGGTTTTGTTCAAAAGTAAAACGGGACCCTATTAGTGTCGCTACAGTATCTGTATGTCTATAATTACAGCTCGTAAACCAAATACGATACAAACTTGAAATTTATCTGTATTTATTTAACCCGATACCAAACATTAGGATTTTAATAGAGAGATTATTTTGAGGATCAAATTTTAGGGGTGTCAAAAAATAAATAAATATAACATAGGGAGTGATATTATCTCTGTGACGACCATTTAAAGTAGAATTAGCATTGATTTTTTTAAAATTTATTTCTATTTAAAATGATGGTGTAGAAGAGATTTAAAGGGGCCATTTTTAGATGATTTTTGTATCTGTCGGCATAGGCGTCGGAGTTTGAATTTTTTTGGGGGTGCTAATATATATATATATGTGCGGTCCATGGATGCTGTGGATGTGGCGCATCCCGCAAATTCCAAAATGTCAAGAGTATTTCCATCGGTGTTATATTTGAAAATTTGTAAAATTTTAAAACCACTTTCAATAAATACTATACAACTAATTCATTTAAAGTTTTGTAAAATTTAAAATTTACGGAGCTTTTTAACGTTAGCAAATTTAAAGAATATGGAAAAGTATTCCAGATTTCATATTTTAATCACTTCAGCAATCTTGTGAAAAATACTTTGATTTCATGAGGTTAAAAAGTGGATTAATTTACATGTACCTACTTGTCCCATGACTTTCATTTAAAATCTAAAAATTGCATTAAATAAAGTAAAAAATTAATCGTGAAAGATGAACTAAAAGATGTTTGGACAAAAGTATTTGCTCTAATGAAGTCCAATTAAATATTCTCTCTCTCTATAACGAGTATCGTTTTGGTCGGAATGCAAAAGGCCATTCCTAGAATAATAGAAATTAAGAAAATAATCTCAAATGCGTAACCGCCAAACGTACTAAGTAAGATCAGTCGAGTGCGATTCATAAAATATATATGCTTGGCACCGACTTCAAAAAGTAATTTCATGTTAATATTTCGTCGTTTAGTTGTAACTAAATAAGATAATAATTATTTTATACCTTTGAGAGTATTTTATTTGTTGCATTTAATTTTTTGAAGTCGGTTTTTTTTTTTAAATTATTTTTATTTTTCTCTTTTTAGTGATGTTATTAATAGTGATCATATCATCAGAACTTGAACAAATTAATATGACACCATCCCTAAGATACCCCCTTTCCAATAAAAAAAGAATCATCGAAATCGGTTCATAAACAAAGAAGTTAGACCAGAACAAACCTAACAAAAAAGGTCTAATACCTATGAAAAAAATGGGACCAATCGGAAGGTAGACTGAACCCAATGCAATTTTTTTTTTAAAAATCGGTTCAAAATTGGCGGAGATATGAGGTAATATAGACACAAAAAAAAAAAAAAATCAGTCGAATAGAGAACCTCCTCCTTTTTTGAAGTCGGTTAAAAAAGAAATAAATGAAAGCTGCAGATCTCTTATTTAAACCCTTTCTAAAATTAATACAACTACGACTCTTAATGTGAAACCTACCAAGTATTTTTTCTCTAATTAAAAAAAAAAATGTTTCACCAAGTACCAACACCAAATTCCTTAAAAACTAATACAACTACAAGTATAAAGAATTCCTAAATTAAATATAAATTGTTCATGTATGGCTATTCTATAATAAATAAAACCCTCTTAAAATCTCAATAGAATAATTAAAAAAATATTTTCTAACTTTTGAAACAGATATTGGAAAATTTGATCAGTAGGTACCTACTACGTATTGATACAAAAGTACTTTTTGACTTTCCGTTCTTGGGTTATCGTATGTATCGGAATTCAGACATACAAAGAGAAAAAATCATAGTTCGAAAAACATTCTTCGCGTTTCAGACATTTTAAAACACAATGAACAAAAATTTATTTTCATGCGTGATTTAATTCATTTAATTTGCATTATGGCTTCTACGAGCGCGTCAGTCAGTTTTCAACTGTGAAAAAAAGAATTGAAACATCACCAAAAGAAGCTGAAGTGAATATAGATTATTCGCTCTGTTTAAATATCAATAGATAATAAATCTAATGTTAAATTTGAAAAAAATAACGAAAATTTCTATGATGCGGTTATCAATAAATTTTCCAAAAAGGAGCGAAAAATAAAATAACAATAAAAAAAAAATAATCGTCTAATTTTTGGATAGCATCCCCTGGTTGAAAAGTCACCGCCCGCCACTGATATATAGGTATATATGGTATATAACAGAGAAGAAGCGAAAAACTTTAATAAAATTAATATTAACAATTTTTTGGAATATATTAGATATATTAGATAACATTATATAATAATAATAATAGAATAATACAATTACATATTAAATAAATAAATACCTACAGTTAAAATAGTGAACAAAAAATTAGTATCTGGTATATTTTATATTTTTTTTTTTTAAGATGACTTTATTACAAAAAAACAAAAAAACAGACGGCAACATGGTCTACGGTTAGGGGGTGGCTCAGCCCCCCCCCCCACCTTCAAAGGTCAGGGAAACTTAAGCCCCCGAGCTCCCTGGTTCCGGCGCCTATGGCTGTCTTAGAAATAACTTAAATTAAAATTATGAAATACGACGAATTCATTTCTTCTCTCCTTATCACCAAAGATACGAAGAAAATGTCTCAAATTTTTGGAATTTATAAGAACCTACATTATGGTGTCCGACTTGCACTAGGGCAACTTTTTATAAATATTGACAAACTCCTATTATACATATGACTTTAAACGTATTTTTAATCCCTGCTAAATAAAAATAAACAAAGAAATTAATATGCTTTACAGTCGGAGAGGATTTAGTGGTCTCTTGATATTGTTCAATTAAATAAAAATAAAACTGTTGTAAAATAAAAATTGTTCACTGACCTGCTTACAACAAAGCGAATTTACCTAAATCCATTCGGGTATTTAACTCATGAGAAATAAAGGATAAAATATTGCTACTCTCGGCAAAATAAATTAAATTAATTATAACCGTTTTTGTGATATTTCGAAAATACGAAGAAAAAAAGAAAAAAAACACGATTCATGCATGGTAAAACACTAAACAGGTATTAAATTTATAAACAATTTTTAAACACTATCTGCATTTAGAATTAATTATTCTGATTCTAAAACAAAAAAAAAATATGAAATTTAAACAAAACATACAAGCATAGAAATAAATAAATATAGAATACAAATATGCATTTTTATAGTTTTTTTGTTTTTCATAAAATTTTCGATATTTACAGGATTGTTACCGAAATGTAAAAATCTATTTTTAAAATTTTCTCACTTCATTAGGGGCCGTTCATAAATCAAGTCACAGACTAAGCCACCTTTGTAAATATCGAAAAATTATAAAAATGCATATTTGTATCCTACATTTATTTAGTTTTATGTTTGTTTAAATTTTATATATATATTTTATTTAGAATCTGAATAATTAATTCTAAATGCAGTTAGTGTTTAAAGGGGGCATCTCAGTTTTGAGACAAAATGTAACAGGGGGCCCCGGGATCTTAAAAATTGTGATATCACAAAAGTTAAATTAAAAAATTAAAAAAAATTTTAAATTTATTTATAATGAAATAATAATAGTAATAGTGAATAATGGGTTGAATGATAAGAATAAAAATAAAGTTAAACTTAAAATATATTAAATCCCTTTAGTTGAGTTAAATTTATAAAAAAAAAATTCTACAATTATTAAATTATAGGCAGTGGCGTGACTAGTATATCGTTGAGGCCCGTGGCCAATTCATCGGATGGGGCCCTCCCTGAATGTTAAGAAGCTAAACCAACGTTGTAGTTTCTTATTAATAAATTTCTAGATAAAGTACCTATGTACAAAAGCTATTATAATTATTAAATGCATTTTTCATTGATTTTCTAATAACTTTTAATTTGTATCTGTACTTTAGTATGTAATTTATATTAATTGAATACAAAACTAATCAAATTTACTAATTGAGTAATAATAAATGTTAGGCTCCTCCTGTGCTCGCGGTTCTCTCGATCTGGGGGCCCCTTCGGCCGAGGGCCAGTGGTATTTTACCAGTCCTGCCACACTCTTGTTTCGTCACTGATTATAGGGTATAAAAGTGATAGTGTGACGTCACAATATAGGGGGGGGGGGGCTCAATGAAAATGTGACAGAATGTATATTATGGTAATTTATGGACAACCCCTTATGTCTATTTTTTATTAAATTAATTATTTAATAGGATTTCAAACAATTAATTTTTTAACTCCAAGGCAGTTCGAGTAATTCTTTTTTAATTAATTCTATATTACTATTAAGTAATTCTATATTATTTATTATTTTAGATATGGGGTCTGCTAATACTAACTAACCACTTCTCTGCTCTGCCACCTGGAAACTCTTGGCGGTCAGTTCGGCACCGCCCGCCATATGAGCATCATCATACCAATCAAAGGTTTGATTCCGAAATATTTTAAGAGCGTGCAAAGATCTAAAAGACAAGTCCTGACAAGTTTTAACCCAGGAGAGAAATGATTAATTAATTGTAATTGTTCTAGAAAACCAAAATTCTTTGTCTCCTTCTGTACTAGAATGATAACTATAGACTTGGTTGGTGTGAATGCGATTTTTGGCAAAAAATTACAGTTTTTCAAGACTTCAACTTCATTGCGGCCCGGATTACCATTTATCCAATTAAGATAAAACTTTGTTTGAATTGTTGCAAATTTAATCTAGTTTAAAAATGTATAGATTGGTCTTTGTTGAAAACGTACTCCTTCATGGAATGGGAAGATATCGAAAAAAGTGCGAGTTTTTGGGTGATCCGTGGGGGTCGAAAACTTATATTTTGCATTTGAGCCCAAACGGTTGGTCTGAGAAAAACCTAAATAATGAAATTTTTAGGAAATTTTATGAACTTTTGTGAATAGGAAGGTTATTTACGAATAGGAGGGTTATTTGATATTAGGAATAGGAAGGTTATTTACGAAAAGTTGATAGTTTTCGAGTTATAAACGAAAACCACCAAAGAATGGAAATTTTCACATTTTTTTACATTTTCTACAATGTTGCGTCACGAAATTTTAGTGGGAGACCTTAGATTTGGATTCAGCGCCCCAAAAACATAGACATAAATGCAAAAAATCAGAACTACCCCAAAAATTTCTTGATAAAAAGACAATTTGACTGGACTAGACTCAATTTAAATGAAATTATATAAAAATAATAAAAATAAATACATTTCATTCTGTTAAATTCCGCAAACTTTTCTCTATAAAAATAATTAAGACTAAAAACATAAAAAGTAAAAAAATAAATTATATTAAAAAAAAAACACGCTTCTAAAAAGTACAAAATAATGTAATAATCAAAAAGCGTGGGGCACTTTGTTGAAATTAATTAAAACTACATGTTTCTGCGCCCCACACTTTTTGATCATTACATTATTTTGTAATTTTTAGAAGCGCGGTTTTTAGTTTTTTTAAATATAATTTTATTTTATTTCTTAAGTGATAATAGAGGTAAGTGAAAGTCATGTTCTTCAAACAATTATTTATCTACTAAAGTACTATATGATTATTTTTAGTATGATTGATTATAAACATTTAAAATCTTCTTTTATTTATTTTGATAATAATTCTTGGGGGGGGATGTGATCGAATGAGTTATTTTATATACATATTCAAGTGTAATAAAAATGAATATTTTGCCTAAAAAAAAAGCATTTAAAAAAATATATATATCATAAGATATAATAGGTTATTTTAAAAATATACCCTTCACGACCAAGAGCCAGATCCAAAATAAGTAGATGGTTAGATAAGAAATAGGATTTATTAACTAGAATAGGAATTTGATAGTATTTTTTAAAATATTGAAAAACCCCCTCTCCATACCCCCCCCTTCTTTAGTTGCAATATAAGGATCAATCCCTAAATCTCCCCTTATCTTCACGTTACAAGGGTCCACCACGGACTTCAGAGGTTGTACCTTCTTGGTGCAACTTCTTCTTGTATCAATATCATTATAAAAAAAAAAAAAAAAAAAGGAGAGGGATCAAGGCAGCCGATTCATTTGTACTCGGACTTGCTAACTGGATACATCTTTGGAAATTGTTCTTTAGGAGGGATTAGTGAACTATTTCTCGCCCTTATTAAATATAATCAACCCCTTACATTATTTAACGACGTTTTAAATAAAATTAAGTGACTTTTTAATTAATTATCCTTAAGGACCTTTTGAAACTACATTGAAATTAAACCAAATTTTAGTTTTAGCTATTTAACAACATTTTAAGTAAAATTAAGTGACCTTTTCAAAATTATCCTTAAGGACCTTTTGACACTCTTCATCCAAATTGCACCAAATTTTTGTTTTAGCTCTCTAAAAACGTTGTGAATAAAATTAAGCGACTTTTTCATTAATTATCCTTAAGGACATTTTGACACTCTTCATTCAAATTGCACCAAATTTTCGTTTTAGTTCTCTAACAACGTTTTGAATAAAATTAAGTGACTTTTTCATTAATTATCCTTAAGGACCCTTTTATACTCTTCATCCAAATTGCACATAATTTTTGTTTTAGCTCTCTAATAACGTTTTGAATAAAATTAAGTGGCTTTTTCATTAATTATCCTTAACGACCTTTTTATACTCTTCATCCGAATTGCACGAAATTTTTGTTTTAGCTCTCTAACAACGTTTTGAATAAAATTAAGTGGCTTTTTCATTAATTATTCTTAAGGACCCTTTTATACTGTTCATCCAAATTGCAGCAAATTTTTGTTTTAGCTCTCTAATAACGTTTTGAGTCAAATTTAGTGACTTTTCATTAATTATTCTTAAGGACCTTTTGACACTCTCCATTCAAATTGAACCAAATTTTCGATTTAGATACTATATTCTCGACTCATTTAATAATAATAATTGATGATGTTGAACTTGACACCACACTAGATCTCACTACTTTTTTTGGCCAATGATTTTAATTAATCGAACTTGGCCTTTTTAACACGCTTTTATTAGCTTCACCTGTATGTATGTATGTATGTATGTGAATAATTAGTAGAGATTGTGGTGTTGGTGCAAGGAGAAACATCTTTAATAAAGATAAGAGTAAATAAATATTATATTTAATATTTTATTTACGTTATCGTTATAAATAAATAAAATTTATAATTCCAGCAGAAGACACACTCTTTTATTGTCTCCTTCAATTTTATTTACTCTTATCTTTATGTATGTGACTTTTGTTCTGTTAAATTTCGAAAACTATCTCTATAAAAATAATTAAGACTAAAAAGTAAAAAAATAGATTATAATTTAAAAAAACCAAAAAACACTCTTTTGTCAGTAATTCACTAAAAAGTACAAAATAATGTGATAAGCTTTGTTATGTCTAATAACTAAGTCAAAAAGCGTGGAAGTACTTTATCGAAATTAATTAAAACTACATGATTCTGTGCCCCACACTTTTTTACTTAGTTATTGGACATAAAAAAGTTTATTACATTATTTTGTACTTTTTAGTGCATTACTGAAAAAATGTATTTTTTAGTTTTTTCAAATTGTGATTAGCGGACAGGGTAGATAACGGAAGAGATCCCACCAGATTTCCCTAGACAATCAATTCATCAAATTAGTAGATGAATAATTTGTTGAAAAACTTGTTTTGAAAAAGAGTGATTATTTATTAATAAGAAATGAAACTAAAATTTTAATTTCAAAAAGTTTCAAATTTCCAACTTTTAATGAAGATTTTAATAAACAGCCAATAAAAGAATAAAGTTTTAATTTATATTATTTATAAGTCTATAAGTTTATATATAATAGGGAGAAGGAGGGAGGAACCATTAACGAAAACAAAATACTTTCCCTGACATAATTAGAAATGGCATGTCATCTGACTATTCATTATTTCAATGAGTTCTATTTCATTTTGTGTATTCAAGTGGTTGATCCTATCTTAAATATAATATATCCGAAAGTTATATCGGAGAACGAGATCATGTATAAATAAAGGAACACTATTTTGAAAATTATGATAAGTTACATATCAATTATATATGTGTTATAATAACATAAAATAGTAAGTGTAACATTCGGCACTGAAATAGAACCCCATTAGAAATTGCAAATAGAAGCAGAAATGATTTTAAATGAAAAATCAGTTATAGATAAATTCGATTACTTCAAAATGATTGTCGTACCCTTATAAATCGAACCCATGTGACGATTATATCGACCTGAAAACATCGATGAATTTTAACCGACATCGATTTATATTTAAAAAAACTAATGGTTTCACAAAATTAGGCAAAATTCACAAATAAACTGAAATATTTCCATGAAAACTATGGGTGTAAAAAAATCGATGTTTTGTTTAAAGCGAAATTCTGTCAATACGTTCTCAATATCTGAATTCCCCATGTGGCAAGCCTGAGACTAAACCGACATGAGCGTATCGGTCCGATATCGAACTGTTACCAATTATGAAACTATTGCTAACTATTTTTCTCACATAATATATAATTGTTTTTTTATTTAATGAAAGATTTATTAAAAAAAATGATTATTTATTTATTTATAATAAGAATGTGTCCTAACGATATATAAGTTGATATTAGGGTGGTAGTTTAGACACACCCGAAGTATATAATATACGCCGAAAAATCGACTACATTTTATAGAGGGCGTGCTATGATAAGTATACTTGAAAACAGGATCAGTTTGACATCAGATAATCAGAACGAGTCTGATAAACAGTGTCTATTCGATAACCGATTATTGTCCCCGAAGAACATAAAATCTGATGTCGGCATGATCTGATCATTTAGTTGTCCAAACGATACTTGAAAATAGGATCAGATTGACATCAGAAAATTGTGTCAGAACGACCCTGGAAAACAGTGTCTATTTGATAACCGATTATTGTCTCCGACGAACATAGAATCTGATGTCGGCATGATCTGATCATTTTGTATACCCGACAGATACTGCTTTCGGATATCAATCTGGTATTGGATGATGGCCGGAATGATCTCCGACCGTTCCAAAATTTCCACATGGGTCAGTATGAAAAAAAAAATACTGCAAATATATTTAAAAACATAGTGGTCGGGGAGAAAAATCCATGTAGCAAAAACATGGGTTCACAAAGAGAAACAAAGAGGTTGTCCTCTGCTTGATGCAAATAAACATACACACATATACAGGGTGACTCATGGTCGATGGCACGTTAGACGTTTATGGAAAACGGAACGCAGGATTTTTCTGAAAATTTAGCACCTTACATTTTCTTACCTGTTCTATCGATCTAAAATATTTTCAGCATTGCGACGTTTCGGCTTCCATCGAAAAGTCGTAGCAACTTTATTTTTTTAAATAGAACACCCCTTATATTAACACGTTTTTAGAACCGCCCTTTTATTAAAATACTTTTTGGTTAATATTGTCCTATACCTATCTCTATCGGTTTTCGAGATAAAAAATAATTTGTGTTAAATATGGTCCAAAATATGGCCCTAATTAAACTTAAATAAATTCTTGCTCTCGATTCATGAAAAGTTGATATTAGGGTGGTAGTTTAGACACACCCGAAGTATATAATATACGCCGAAAAATCGACTACATTTTATAGAGGGCGTGCTATGATTACTATTATTTCCGTTATTCATAAAAGGGGTCAAAAGTTTGTTTTTTCAAATGAGACTCCCGTATATTACTCAATAAATTGAAAGACGAAGAAAAATGCTTTAAGACGATATATCATGTCCCTATACCTAAAACATCAAATTTATAGACTCTAAGGCTTGAGAAAAATTAAAAAATTGTTTTTTTTTTCAAAATTCAAAAAACTTAATTGTGTCTACATAGAGATACAAAAAAAATCTGAATTTGTTTTTAACAGACTTTGAAAAAAAGGAGGAGGTTATCAATTCAACGGACTGTTTTTTTTTGTTTTTGAACATTTATTACCATGTGGAACGATTTGGATGATTTTTTTTGCATTGGGTTCAGTCTTGTACCCGATTGGTCACGTTTTTCATTGGTTTGGACCTTTTTTGTTATGTATGTTCACGCATAACTTCTTTGTTTATGGATGATTCTTTTTTTATTGAAAAGCGGACACCTTATAGTCCAAGAGCTGGTGACACATTTTTGAGTACGGATTTGACCCAACTTGAAATAATGCGTAATAGTACCGTCTATGATAGTTGTGCTAGGAATGGCCAGTCTGGCTGGTCTAAGCAGGTGGACCAGGTACTGCGCATGGTGTGAGTGCGGTAAAAAATACATATGTGTTAAAAAATATTTTTGACCCACAATGAAATTATAAAAATTATAATTTATAGTCAATTATAAACATAATATATTCATTCCAGACCATTTGAGTGGTGGGACGTGAAACCAGACCACCCAAAGTGTATTTTTACAACATGCATAATTTTTATAATTTCATTGTAAGTCAAAAATATTTTTTAACACATGTATTTTTTACCGCACTCACACCATGCGCAGTGCCTGGACCACCTGCTTAGACCAGCCAGACTGGCCATTCCTTGTACAACTATCATAGACGGTACTATTACGCATTATTTCTAGTTGGGTCAAATCCGTACTCAAAAATGTGTCACCAGCTCTTTGACTACTAGGGGTGGTCACATATTAACTTGGTCAAGTTCTGATGATGTTTGTTTCTCTTTCTTTTTACCATGTGAACGGATTTCGATGATTTTTTTGCCTTGGGATCAGTATAGTCACCGATTGGTCCCGTGTAAATTTCATTGGTATTGGACCTTTTTTAACCGACTTCAAAAATGGAGGAGGTTCTCAATTCGACTGAATTTTTTTTTCTGTCTATGTTATCTGATATCTTCGCCAATTGTGAACCGATTTTGATGGGGCGGTTTTTTGCATTGGGTTCAGTATAGTTTCCGATTGGTCCCGATTTTTTTCATTGGCATTGGACCTTTTTTGATGTTTGTTCACCCATAACTTCTTTGTTTATGAACCGATTTTTATGATTCTTTCTGCGTTTGGACAATCAATCCCGAACAGATATTTCAGACAAAAACCGAGCTGGAAAAACACTCATTGAACCTAACCTCAATGTTAATACAGAATAACATTGTGCATGAGTTATAAAATAATCGAAAATAGTTGAAATATAGATTTCATTGAATACTGATTGAATAATGAGAGTTAATTATACCAATAAAAAATAAAAATAAAATTACATCTGCAAAAACACCAATAGAATCCAGATCTGTTGCCAGAACTAGAAGGTGCGTATACACCCCTCTCAGAATATTGTGATGATACTGTGGTTTGATTTTAGACCATCAAGAAGCAACAGCGATCGAGAACTTAGACTTGTGACAACCAACCCGCGTGACTAGTGACTTCCAGCTCCGGTCTCTCCTACAGAATAAATTAGCCGATTTTTTCTACACCGTACAACTGATTAAAATAAAATTGAAAACATACCATTATGTTAGCAAAATGAAGCTGATTAGTTTTTTGAACATATCGGCTCACACACATTACTACTTTATTTTAGTCCTTTTTTTCTAAATTTCTTGAAAATGACTTAAGCAATTTTGATCAAATTTAATATTCTATTTAAATATCTTGAGGACCTCAAAAATGTTATATTAAGTTTTTAGGAAAATTACATTTTAAAGTACTTTATTCTACAATAAGCAAGTACTCTACAAAAAGACCAAATTTGTTTTATCTGATTAATAATAAGGGAATAAACATATAGTATTAATTTTTCAAATTGCCATAGATAGTCTAGCAGCGATCCGTTGCAGTTTATTTTTTAAAAAAATGCTTATTATTAATTATGAAATAAAGTCTTATCTTTTTAAAGTTTTAGAATTTTGGACCTCTGCTCAAATTATATAGAGCTCTAATTCGTCCATGTTTTGAATACGATTCGAATTCATGGCTAGTGACCTACCTACTCGTATTCTCTTGCGTCTGGGAACAATTTAGAGGTAGCCTTAAAATTAATTGGATTCAGACCTGACTAGCTCTCTCACTTGATCCTTTGCCTCACCATTCTAACCTTTCGGCCATTTTATCTTTTATCTTGTCAAGGTCGATTTTCAATGGAAATTAAATTAATTCACTTCTTTAAACTTTAGAGAAACAAATCAAATCGATTTGGTATTTAATTAAATAATATATTATCCGAATGTATCAAGTATACCTAATTAAGAAATCGACGAAGGAAATTTTTTTATCACAGTAAAAAGATAAATAAATTCTTTTTGACAAAACGAACAATAGGTAACCCCTAAGAGTATGTTGTTTCCATGATCTGAGCTCGATAAAATTTTATTTTCGTTATTTTCATCAATAATTAAATAGTGAATAAAAATGACAAGAAAATATTTCTTAATAAAAAATTAAAAATAATAATAAAAAAAAGAACTCTTTAGCATTGCCCCACTCCATCGAGAGGGTCAAATTTTTTAATCACTTTTTTACACCACTAGTTAAAACTTATAGAAAATAAAATAATTTTTTTTAAACAATGTTCATCCATTTTTGTGGATTTTTAATTTTAATATTTTCTAAGTTAAAGGATCAGTCTGGGGCGATTTTCGAAGCTCGAGTGAGGCCTCAAAATAGAGCTTGCTTTTAAATTACCTATTATATATATATATTAGGGTGTCTTATAAATATAAATATTACATTAAAAAAAAATCTTGTTGTTGACATCTTAATGAATAGAAATGAAGCACAAGACACGAAGAAACAAGATAAAAATAATTATTACTACTTAATATTTTAGTATTTATATTTACAGCTTACTCGAAAACATTTAAAGTACCTACTACTTGAAAAATTAAAAAAATCTTGAGCGACCTCTATAAATTGATATATCGACTTGAAATTTTCAGAATATTTATAATTATCTTGTATAGTTATGTCCATCGATTAAACTAATAATTTTTATAATATAATAATAAAACTTGAATAAGATACGAGGTAGGTTTCACACAGGTTTGTGAAACCTACCTCGTATCTTACTCAAGTTTTATTATTATATTAAAATGTTTCAGCTAGAACCAACACCTAACTCCTTAAAATTTATTAATATTTATAATGTTCAACGTAGGAAATAATAACATATGATGAAAAAAAATTCAATTTTATACCATTTTGGAAACTTTTAAAAATCTTTATGAGTGATCTCTTAGAATTTTTTAATCGAGTTTATTTTTGGTGAGCATTTTAAAAACATGTTAAATACCCATGTGGAAATTTTAGAACGGTCGGTGATCATTCCTGCCATCATCCAATACCAGATTGATATCCGGGGCCAGTATCTAAATGGTATACAAAATGATCAGATCATGCCGACATCAGATTCTATGTTCGTCCGAGACAATAATCGGTTATCGAATAGACACTGTTTACCAGAGTCGTTCTGACACAATTTTCTGATGTCAAACTGATCCTGTTTTCAAGTATCGTTAGGACACATTTTTATTATATCGGACCAACACTATTTCCCAGTATCGTTTTGACAGAGTTATCTGACTTCAAACCGATAAAATTTCCCAGTATCGTTCTAATGCCGTTATATGGTTAAACTAACCCTGCTTTTCGATATCGTTCCGAGACAATTTCCGATGTCGATCCGATAAGTATCTGATACCGGACCAAAATGATTTTAGGTAGCAGTCCAATACTTTCCTAATATTAATCTTTATTATATTATAAGAGAAATAAGGTTAATAAATGAATAAATAGTAAATAAAGAAATAAGCATAAATATGTAAATTTCATCTAAACCAAAGCTTTAAAATTAAATAATCAAAAAATTTTTTTTTTTTTTTTAATTAAATTTTTTATTAAATAAAAAAATTTACATAATAAAATATTTTATTAAACAAAAAACAATTAAATATTATGTGAGAAAACTAGTTGGCAGCATTATTATTACCATACGCTCGTTCCGAAGCCCCGGCCATCCACTACTATCTTTTGGTAAACATTCTCCAGTTGGAACCCCCACGTAATTTCTCTAATGATTCTGAAAAACAATAACATTATTTCAAACATAATTCTAATATTATTTTAATTTTTAATAATACTCTTATATGACCTGCTATATGTTTAAATAAGGATAATTTTATCAGAGATCTTAGTAGATTTTAAGTATATATTTATATGTCAAAAGGTTTCGCCCCCTCAGGAGTAATATAAATAATACTTTATGTTTTAGAATTTTTTTCATCAACATCTTTATGTTTTCGGAGATGTCTCATAATTTTTTTTCTTTTTGGATAGGAAGATTTGGACGATGGACCCTATACAAATGTAAATCCAGGAAAATCTAATAAAAAATAACTTTGAGCCTGGATGCACCTGGCCACTACGGGGAGCTTGTAAAAATGTTTTCGGGTATTATAGCTAGCAATCAGGCCCTCTCGTGTCTTTTCCGGATTATTTTCAAAATATTTTCGGACTAGGTACCTAGGTGTTTTTTTAAGGTAGTTGGTTTTGTGAATTAGAAAGCAGCTATTAACAAAAGGACTGTGAAAATACAAAACAATATAGACATTAATCATTTTTGCCGGAAAATGAGGTTAATTAACTTAAAATGGTTAACTAATTAAAATAATATCGAAACAGAAATTAAAATTTAAACTGATGCTTCTTATCAAAATAAAAATAATACTTGATTAAAGACGAACGCACCATTAACAAAATTTCGATTTTCTCTCTCCCTCATTTTTTTATCTCCATCTTTTTCTTTTATAATTAATATTTGTTTGTTGACACAAATTTTAATTTTTGTCGTCCTCGACGGTGTTTAAAGAGGCTATCTATTTTCATGGAGAAACCTCTCTCTCTCTCCTCTCACTGTTTACAGATGAACATTCATTCTGTTTTCTAATTTCCTCATTCTTTAATGGCTCGCGTTCCCAAGTAATCCATTTCTCCTGGATTTCTCTCTGTATTACCAAATATGCCATATTACATTTAAAACTCCCGAGATTCGACTTAAGATTATTGTTGGGAGATCAAAAAGAGCCCCAAGAGTCGCAGCACAATTATCTAACTTTCAAACAAACGATAAAATCTCTTGAAATATTTGCAAACAGGAATTCGAAAGCGAAACTTAATGTAGTGTTAAACTATTTCAATTTATTTGTTTCAAATGTTGACCGTTCAGGTATTTTGATTTAAATTGAAGATTATTTGTCAATTGTCTGTTGTGGGAGGATATGTAGCTTAAATCGATCAAGAGATGCAAATGTTGTCCGTTATTTTAAATTGTATTTTTATCATTATTATTTTATAAATAAAATGAATGAAATAATTTAAAAATTACTAAATAGTTTATACCTATCAGTTTTAAAATATGTAGTTATATTTTCTCATTTTTACTTATTTATTTTTTAATTTTAAGCTTTTTAAAAAAATTACCACGATTCATTAATGCATAACATTTCCCTTAGAGCTTAGAGAATGAATATTAAAACTCAAATAATCTCTACTAATTTTGCTTTAAATGGCGAAAGTCATTTATGTATAGTTAACCCTCAAAAAAATCTTATTTTTTTATTTGTAGAATTTAAAAAAAACTAGATTTTAACAGATAGTCACGATTCATTTCGAGTCTGAAATCTCTGTGTTTGCCTATCTGTCTGTGTATTAATGACTTCTAGATGTTGAACCATTGAATTAATGTAAAATCTTAAATGTAAAAACTTTAATTAAAAAGTAAGAAAGCGATTTTTGATAGTTTTAGAGTAGTTACTTTATTACAGACATTTTTAATTTTTTTAAATATCCCAAAAAGAATAAAAAATTTCAATTAAAACTTGGTTAAAAAACAAATATTTTTTTTTTAATAATAAACAAGATAAAAAATATTTTATCAGATTTTTAATAAACTAAACAAATACTCGAATAAAATACTTAACAAAATTAGTCACCAACAATGCTATTATTTACTCGTCAGCTCTACTACTGCTAATGTCCATTAAAGAAAGCATTTTGATCAATTTAACTTGTTTCTTTTATGAAATTTATTATTTTCATCTTAATTAGAATCACTAATAAATAGCCATTTTGGTGACCAATTTTGTTAATTTTTTATTCTAGTATTTGTATTGTTTATTCAAAATCTGATAATTTTTTGTTTTAAATTATTTAATAAATTAGTCATATCTAGTAGTTGGCTAGTAAGAGGCCCGCCAAAGGCGGAGTCCCAGTTAGTATAGTGATATTGAAATACCTATATTAAATGAATGTACCGAGTTGACACTTCATATATATGAATATTGATTAGTTTCAGTGGTCCATTAAAAGTTGATTTACGTTGAAAGAAAATAAAAGAAAAACCGTTAAATATTCATTTCAATTTTTATTTAAAATTGTTTTCATATAGAAACAATATAGACTAAATTTTGAATAATTAAATCCAATATCTATATTCCCGAATATTTTGACTTGTTCTCCCGCTTGTCTGAATTATTTTCTATTTCTATTTTCAATGTAGGTAATATAAATTTTCAAATTGACACTTGGCTCAAATAAATTGATGATATTAATATTTATTGTGTATTTTGAATATATAGTACATATTCTATTTATTATTTAGACATTTAGAGCCCTATTTATGTTGTTTTTGAGATGTTTCGAAAATACGACAAAAAATACTATTTTTAATACACGATTTCAATATTTCTTTATTGTTTCTGGCTTTCTATAGCCCTCTAAAGTGAGACAGTATTTTTTTAAAACACCTGAAGGTGATAAGAATTAATAACCTACCAACATGGCATTTATACTATTCTTTCAGATAAAATCAATGTCTGATCACCAGTCTCAACAAAAATAATTCTACCAGAAATAAGATCTCTCATAAAGCTTCAAAAAGCGATTTTCAAATTTACTTTCTTCCGTCATCCCAAATTTGGTGTTATATTTATGGAACACTTTGTTTTGATTAGGATTATAACTAATTTATCGAAAAATCTATAAGTAACAGATTAAATGAGGCTTTACATGAATAGAAGAACATTTGTCCTGGTAGTAGAAAAAAAAAATACCTAAGGCGGATGTTTTCTACTATGTCAAAAGAAAAAAATAACCATAACAGTAAACAAATTCAATTGTAATATTTTATCTCTTGATATATTCATTCGCTGTTTACTTTATTAACCTCTATAAATATGGTGAGTAATGTTATTTTAAATTTTTCCCTTAGACTTTCCTTAAACGAAAATGATATTTTTTATTTTTTTTTATGTCACATTGACCGATATTTTCTTTTTCGTTCCGACATTCTACTGTTATGTCATGTTTTTTTATTTTTTTTTATTTACACAATTGGTGTTAAATTTTTTATCCCTCAGCATTCTCGAAAATTCTCTTTTCGAAATGCCACTTTGCATTTTTCTCTCATATCCTTCATCCAAAATGTTTCTTTAATATTAAACGAGATAAACATATACAATAAATGTAGGGGTTGCTTGGAGGGAGACATCCCCCAAGACATTTTTATTTGCTCAATTGAAACAGAAATGAATCACATGATACGTTGGAAATGCAAATCCGATGTTAACTTGTGTTTCCGTCTAATAGAATTGCTATAATCGAATTCGGCCCGTGAACAATGTCTATTATTATTATCTAAACTCAGTATTTTGATACAATGGGAGAAATCAATATAAACTGTTCACATCATTTACATTTATTACTTAACAATAACTTATTATTATTACTAGGACGTATGATAACTTCCTCTGGGTAATATAATTTTTGTTTTTTTGCTTAAACTTAATAAATTAATTATTTTCTTTTTTGAAAATTCAATTATATATTATATATGTACTACATATATAACTGTTCAAACTTAAGAGTTTTCAGCCTTTTTTTTTTATGTTAATTAATTTAATTAAAATTAATTCAAATAGTTTTAAGTTTTCAATTTATCAAAAAAAATATTATAGAAATTTGTTTTCATTTTCCTATTGTAAAGGATATTTTAATATCTTTATTTAAAATATTCTAGAAAAAGATTCAATTTCACAACAAAACTGATATCTTTTCAATCAAAAATTAATTATACTGGCAGTAATTCAATACTTTGTCGTTTCAAAGGAAATTTATTTAGAGAAAAATACGAATTCCAGTCGCTTTTAAGCAAGCCTTTCGAGAGAACAAAAATACAGTCATAAAAAATGTGTGACGTTCACCAATCAAAATCCTAGTTTTGATCACGTGACCGTCTGGGCCCTCTTCACAGCTAGTGAAACCGGGCGAGCTCAGTTGGTTTTACGCTCTGCCTTTATGTAGACCGAACTCGGGTTGCTCTGCTCGTCTTGTTAAGCGAGAGAGAACTCTATTGCCTGCGCGGCCATTGAACAGCCCATTATACAGTGGCTGGTTCGTTGTGTCCTTCCTCTTACACTGGTCGGACCCATAGGATGCTGTTCTTTGCTTTTTAGCGAGAAAGATCTTCATTGCCTTGCGAGGCCATTTTGAACAGCTCGTATACAGTAGCTGGTTCGTTGCGTTTTTTCACCCACGCTGGTGTTAATCCGCCATCTTTAAATATCTTGTTTGATTAATTATACGCTAATTATCAACCTGAATTGACGGGTTCAAAGGAACTCCAGAGAAAAGGATTTCTCAAACTGCTTTGTTTCCAACTAATGCAAGATTTTAGTGTGGAACAAGGACGGATACATCCTCTTTAAGAGAAAGGCTTCAGCTAACGTTTTCAATTGACGAAAAATAATTTCTTTTGGAACAATCGTGTTGAAAAACAAGCTAAGTAGTTTAATAATTATTTGTAAAACTGTTTATATATTAATCATTAAATATTAGAAATATTTTTCTATTATATTGAAAATAATTCACTCTTTAATTCAGAGTTGTATTACTCAATTGATATAATTATCAATTAATTCATGAAATATTGCTATGTTACAATTAATATATTAATTATATAAAACTGTATTTATTTTATAAAACATAATGTTACTATAACATGTGCATTTGATATTTTTCCACTGCTGATTTATTAAAAGAAAATAAAAAGTTGTTATTTTGTTTAAATATTAAATTTGAGTTTTATATTGCTTCCTCCGCCATATTTAACAAATAAGAAATAATAAGGAGTCTTCCATCTTTGAGATATATATTTTATTTTGTTTAATAGATATTAATTAATTGATTGAAAAATTAATTGGCCTTAAGAATCCCGACCCCCAAACAATAACTATTATAATTTTACATGTAATAAAAAAACTTTGTCATCCTATGCTCACTGTAGTTGAATAAGAATTATTATAATCTATGTTGTTGTTTGTTTTTCAAATATTTAAAAAAATGGTTAAAACTTTTTTAATAAATTATTTTGAGAAATAATAAATATCTTTTCAGGTTCAGGTCATATTTTACCCACCCACAAAATTTTCTTTATTCAAAGCTCAAATACAGTCTACAGTATATGATTCATATCAGTGCTGAGGAGCCTAAATTAACATAACAGATCAGAGACAGAATCAAATGACATATCTGGAAGGTTCCTATCGAGGCTCTTAGAGCTTGAGCAACATTTACTTTTGACTAGATTAAAGTTAACCAAGTTTGAGATCCCCAATTTAATTCTGAAAAAATCTTAATCATTTGAGGAATGTCCACGCGGTTTTTTTGTAATGTAGGCCAGTTATTGAGGGTGCTGTCATCTGCGTAACAATGAATAGGATTGGAGGGCAAATTTAGAAGGTCGTTGATTTGTAGATGAGTGAGAGCATGAGTGAGATGACCGAACTATGAAGAACTCCAGCGTTAGTATAGAAGAGGACGATATTCTCTCAATGACAGCCTTTCATAATTAAATATATTAAACTTTTAAATAAATAATATAAAATATGTATACATTTTATTAAATGGGGGTGGAGGGCAGGTATATTGAATATTGTAAAGTCAATTGGGTGACTACATCCCCTTATTTGGCATAAATGTCCAAAATCCAAATCATCAATAGTGAGTCCAATTATAATTCTCAAATTAAATTAAACATTTATATTATGCAGAAGATACAATCTTTAATTTGTTTCTTTTAAACAACATTTTCTTCATTAGAAAATAGATACTAATTTCAACAATCAAATTTCTTTTTTTTCTCAAAGACAGATTACATGAGTATAAAGAAATTGAAATCGCGTCGGACCAATAGCGATCGATTGGATAGGAATCTTAAAGGGGCCGGCTTGCTGCCCATTTCACCCGCTATCGCCTAACCCCATTCCCACGATTCGCCAGCGGCCTTTTAGAAGATCGGCAACACCTAAAGCACCCTCCCCTCCCAACTGTCACCCACCATTTTACTACGTTTCTTTTCCTTTTCTTCCAAGATATATACTTCCACCTAACAAATTTTATCCAAAGTTCGATCTATTCAATGAAATTATCCAAGCGAAGAAAATTTTTCTTTTATATTCATTTTTTTATTGTTATTATCAATAATATATTATAAGAGTGGAGGTGTTTTTTAGATCGGACAATATTTCGATTGAATGTTCTCATTCATAAAGTGATCATGTCGATAAAAAAACGCTGTAATTGAACTCAAAATGACAAGATTATGATTTATGATTTTAGAATTAGGTGTGAATTGCATTTTATTTTATTTGAGTGCATAATAAAACTGAAATAACTTCATCTTTACGTTATACTCGAGGCCTGGCTTTATTACCATCCGGTCTTCGGGGAGACATTACTGAGCTTTTACCCCACCTTAAAGGTTGCCTGCCACCCTTGACTTTCATCTATAGGAGACTTTTTCTAGTGATAAAGATGGGAAAAGTTGCAATAGCTATAAGTCAATATTGACTTTTGCATCCTAGAAAGAAAGATGGAAGTTGATAGAAATTGGAATATACTATTTAGGAAGTGAGGGCATTGAGGAACCGTCTTTTTAGAAAATCATAGAATTCAGAAAATATGAAAGCAGATACGAAATTTATAATTAGTAGAAAATAATTTGACATGTAAGCAAACTTATTAAAATTAAGCATTCAACACTTTCATTAATTTTCTTTTATAAAATCAACTCTGCTACCAGCAATTAGAACTTTCTAATTCTCATTTCAAGACTTATGACTTATGAGTTTTGACGAAATGAAATTTTTTCAAAATTTGTAACACTCACCAATTTCTATTCAAACTATTTATGGGGAATTCCACGCCAAATCGACCTCTTTTTAACCCTATCCCTTTCGATTTGGACAAATATATTTGAATGCCAGTCGCGAAAGTGCAATTTGGGTGGTAGGAAACCGAGTGATAATATATACAGTTTTCTCGCACGATGTGCGTAAAAGTTAAACTTTTTTTTAAAACCCCCTCTACTTTCACGAACGTTTATTATTTATTTATAGATTCACAGCAACATAGATTCTCGCAAACTTCAGTCCATGTAACCTGTCACTATTAAGTATTATTTATATAAATGTAATCATTACTCAGTACCTAAAATAATGGATCAAATATTAGAAATAACACTTACACAGCCAGTTCTTACTGAAAAAGTTATGACTTATTTTCCTTCTAAAGTCGTTCTTTCTCAGCTGGTATTACAAAAAATATAGTTTATGGCACGGTCATAGCCAGGAACAACCGACAATTTGCTTTAGCTTATAATATATTCACTTGAGTACTCAGATAAATAAGCTCTCAATTCATAATGCACTTCTCGTTTGTCGGATCTTTGTGTATTTACGCCCTCGCCATTCAAAATAATATTTACCTATATATTTTTCAACAATCTCATTCTAATAAGTGACTTTTTAATTTAGAAAACAAAATAAGAGGTTTTGCAAAGGCACGAGTTGGTCTCAACCTCGTTAATAACATATATTTAAATTTGTTTAGTTTTTATCATTTTAGTTTTAGTTTTAAGTTATACAATCAGGTTTAGGTGGGATGCTATTGCAGCCATGTTCTAAGCATGCCCATGTTTCGATACTAATTATCTTAGGAATTAATTTAGGAAACAAACATTTTCTAGAGCTCTGGATTATCTTTTATACGAAATATATCCCTGATATGTTTTATTAGAACATGTGTTGTATCCCAATGGGGTGCTTATTGCCACTTAGCACCCCTTCGCAGTCAAATTAGAAACAAATTGAATCAATAAATTGGTCAAATGGTTTATTTCACTGATTTCTAGAGGCTGGGATTCTCCGCTTCCATCGAATAATAATACTATCATCATGATTACTTCAAAACCATAACTAATTTTCATTAAAATTTAATCTTGTTCAGAGAACATTGCGTTGGTTCGAGGAGGAACATATTTAATAAAATTAAAATTAAATTACTTGGTAGGTTCAACAAATAAAAAGAATATCGCTTATAAAAGTTTATAATGATAAATATAATTTCCCGACTAATTAATTAGTTTTCTGTGAATAGTATAATTAATGAAAAATCATTTTCACATTGTATCATGAGAAGCAACAAGTCTTTATTCATGCACTATTAGAATACTTCACCATAATCCCATATAGTAAAGTAATAAAGATGAATCAGCCAAAAATTTTAATGGAAATTCTTCCATTTTTAAATTTTGACTATAATTCACGTCGTTAAAAAACGCTTATTTTGATTACTTTTAAACGATAAAACAACCTATAAATACAGTTTATTCGTTTAATTTCTATTTACTAACCTACAGTTTTACTATTCAAGATTAAACCTGAAAAATACTTCTTAATCCCTCCGGTTTACCGTCTTTTATCCAGCTAAACAAATTTATTCATTAAAAACGGGGACTTGTATAAAAAAAAAGACCGACCAGAGAAAATTATTTCTCCCTTGGGATGGATACTTGAGGGCTTCTCAATCTCTCTTAGTTCAGTTTCTGCCTTGAAATACCCACCACAACATTCAAAGTTTGCTCCTTGATCTTTCAAGTGTGAACCTGTTGAGAAACGAAGTCAACAAGATATTCCTATTTCGATCAGTGATTCGAAACCTTTTTAACAAATTATCATAAAAACTTCAAATACTCAATGAAACTTTCTTTGATGCTCTTTAAAAAGAAATATACTTAAATATTATCATCATCATTGAGTATATATAGTAGTTCTAGGTTTGTCGCAACCACCACTCCATATGACTTTTTCACTTGTCTAAAAGTTCCACGTCCTTTATTCATCAATATTTGGGGAAATATTCTAATATACTTTCTGATATATACGAGATGCCTGAGGGGCAGGTGGCCCTGGCGGACGGCGTCTCGGTACGGGATTATTAGGTGTTTAAAATTGATTACTTCCCAAAAATAATCTGGTCTCAAATTTAAAAAAAAAATACTTTATTGAATTGTGAAAATTGATCATGGAAAGACGAACAAACATCAACAAATATTCCTAATTAATTTGGCATATAGAACTTTAATTTTTCGCCCCCTCACTTATTTTGTCTCGTTAGGGGGCGAATTTCAAAAAATCCTAAAATAACTTTTTAGAGATTTATGTGTAATAGAATTGTATTAAGTAAAAAGCAAGTACATTTCTTACCCTTTTTATTAGAAATTGCCTCATCACATATCAATACATTTTGCATGTTTTTACCACCTTTTGAGGTTTATAGGTCGAATTTCCAAAAATCCTTAAATGAGTTTTTAGATATTTCTATGAAGTATTTTTTGAAACAAAATATAGAAATTTTATTCCATTCATTTTGTAACTTAATAACGAATAATTCCACATTTTTATTTACAGAATATTGACATGAATATTTCAATTACTAAATTTTATTCAACCATCTTAATCCAATCATGAGTTATTAATTTTTATTGGATAATATCTAATATCATGAGAGAGGGAAGAAATTTATTCATAGAAACTCATTTGTTTATTTTCATGCTCAGTATTAGTCTCTGAAGTAACACCGTGTACAATTCAGCCTTTACACTTTTAAAGATAACAAAATTTCCCACCTATTTTAATTTTTTGAAAATCAAAATGTAAGTATACGTGTGTTATTGCTAAATTCTGGAAGATTACAGGTTGATCTTTTTTCATTTGTAGAACTCAAGTAGGACACTTGTAATTATCAAATGAGACACTTGGTGAACTGCGGGTAGGTTTCCGTCGTCTGTTCTAGGCTGATTAGAAAGAATCGGCGCCGCTTGGGATTCGTCAGATATTCATTCAAATAGAACGTTCTGAGAGACAGGTTGCGTCTGCAGGCACTAAATTTTAAAACTTGTTTTTTGAGTAATAAATATATTTTAAAAATCTCAAATAATTAGAATCTTGAAAATCAATAGGTATAACATTTTTATTTATATATTGATGAATAAGGAGCCGTCCGTTCATGAATATCAGGGAACTATTTTAGCTCCTAATTTTTCAATTTATAATTTTGCCGATCTATTCACCAAGTTCATTATTTCACCTACAACTACAACAAGTGAGGCAAAGGACAAAAAACATATTTTTCTAAAGATGATAAAAACTTTTCACTCACTTATTAATTATGATTCAGTTTACTCGGGATTAAATCTCGTCTTAGTCAGAACAATTTTCATCTTTGTATAAATTCAAGTCGCCTTAATAAATTCGCAGGAAGGTAATGGGAAATTAACAGTCTGAAAAATTTTCCCAGGAAAATTACAATCGAAAGGATACTCTCTAATAGTAATCACCGGCCGCATCGAGTGTGGCGCTTGAAGAAGATTATTATAATATTAGGAAAATCTTGAAACAAGTACTGACTTGAACCCAAAGAATAATAGACTTTCAAAAATATGAATCGAATGAAGAGCCAGCAATCTATTCCTGTATTTTCTTTCATATTCTACAGAAAGAAACACTCTCTTTGATTTTTTTATTATCCTACTACCTGTTTTCTCGATAAATTTGAAAAATTGAATTAGTTTACTTCTATTGTAGATTTATTGTGAAAAAGCGAATATAAGTCTCTATTTATCAAAAAGTACTACAATATTAGAATGTTGATACCGTTGTTGCCCATATTTGATCCCAAAAGCCTGAAAAGTCCTACAGAGCTGCTATGGACCCAAGTCGTCATTTAGCTTTTTCTATATAGTGCGTATCTTCGTCCAACCACGATGCGCTTAGTGTCGTTACTACAAGGGAAATATTTCGTACTTGCGAGGCACAGTTGCTGTGGACATGCCTTGATCCAATGTGTCTTCTATTTTAACGTGCTAACCTTTAGATTAGAATATCGCTAAAGCCATTAATAAATGACAAAGCTGAGAATGGATTGTCCTGAGAGTTTGGCTGCTTCAAGTATTAAAAGTTTAAATTTTCTTCTCGCCAAAAGGATTGGTTAATATCTCTTTTGATCTCGCCATCTTTTCTTATCAGCTGAGCTGTCAATCTTTTTGCCAAGTTTGCAGCTTTTTTTCTTTCATTCTCTTAATACCAGCTTTGATTCCTATTGAATATTTCGCATTGTTCTTCTCTTCCCCCCTGGATTTCATTTTCCACCTTTCGTTTCCTTATCTTCTTTTCCATTTCACGTTATCAATAAACTTTCACTCGACTTAAGAAATCTCTTATAAATTACTATGTATATATCTATTCGTAAGCCAAAGAGCCTTGGCATGTTGAAACTGGGGAGATCCCCAGCGCTCCTTAAATTAAGGTAAATGAAAAATACTGTTCTTATATTAGAAAAAAAATAAACAAACATTTTTAATCTTAAAATTGCGAATACTAATCAAAATTTGATATGAATACTAATTAATGGCAATTCTTTTTTCTAAAAAAAAAAATTAAATCAATTATTTCAATTAATCAATATACGAAACTAAAAAGTTGTTTTGTCGAGTTTGGCAGAGTTGATTTTTTGTAGAATCTGAGATACTAAAATTAATTTTGCGTACATGTCAAAAAGACTGTAATCCAAGCGTGATAAATCTTTTCGGGTCATTGTTGATCCTTCAATAGGAACTCATCTAAGATATATTGTATAATGTATATATAATCAGTCTAATTCAAAGATCTAAACATATGTTTATCGTAAAACTTTTATGATGTATTATACCACTTCGTTTTCAAGAATTTCAAAAAGCTAGTTGAGCTTTGTGAGGGGTGTCAACCCTTCTAAGATGTAAGCAAAATTATCTATAACATTTCAGTTTATCCAGTATACACTCTCTGATTTTCTTTTATAAGTAATATACGACTATAATGGTTCTGGAAGTATAATAGCATTTATAGTTAGAGTGCTAAGTCAAGGAAAATTTCTTTTTGTGAAGTCCGAAAAGATAATCCCTTAACCTGTCATTCTAATTGTTTGTAACCAGGACAGCTGAAAAATTCAAGTTATTTTTTGCCTCATTTTCATTCAAATTGGCAAACTAGAAGTACCCTTTTACTTACGATACTTTTTTATAAATCTTCATCTGTTGAAAAACAAAATGTTAATAAATTAATTTTCTTTTAATTTAATTAACTTTATTAAGTTTTAAAGAGTTGGGTGGCCGCGCGTTTAGAATCACTGCTTCGGCGTCACTGCTCTGATGACGATGTTGGAACGGGAAGGCCAAGATCGGGCCTCGCTAGTAGCAGAATAAAATTTAACCCGCTAAAATCCGGCTCCTTCGCTAACACTACATGATAGAATTACAATTCTACATACCCACTGGCTAAATAGACTATAGTATCTGAAGCTAATAAAAAATAAATAAATACAAATATCCAATGTTGAAACCGCCTAGAATGCACATTTTTAATGAGAAAATCTCATCAGAATCCACAACGCTTTTACACGTATTTCTGAAGTCGTTTTTAAGTGCTATGGTAGAAGTCTGATAGATTTACAGCTTTTTAAGTACTTAAAACTATTCTTTCGATATCAAACTCGACAACCAAATCATCAAATCTACAACCTTTAATAATACTATTATTATTTCATTTTAATAATGGTTTGTTATATTATAACACATATCATGGCATAATATTTTTTATATTATATTTTAAAAGACAGTGATTATTTCAAATTATGTTTTTTTAAAGGGTTAAAAAAATTAATGTTTAAAAATTTGAGACTTAGCAAGCTGTTGAAAAGTGAGTCTTTGATTTGAATATCCTATTTCATAAGGAAAAGTGAAATCCTGAATCCCTCTGTGGATCTTGCGTGTTCTCCCTTTTTCCCTTTCTCCAAGTCATTTAATATTTTCTAAAGTTGGTTTCTTATTATAGGTTTTACGACCTTCTCTTGTTGGTTCGTAGCGAGACATTTATCTTTGCTTGTCTTGATTCAATTTCGTTCTCTTCTTCGTGTTTTATACCAAGTAATGGCCAATTTTCTATAAAAGAGCCAAGTGGATCAAATTTCACGGGAACGTCTGTCACGTCGGATATTGAGTCTTGAGGTGGAACCGGCAAAGCAACAGAAGAGAATAGATCAATCAAGAAGCAGCCTCCAGCATCAGTCCCTTGCTGGATGGAAGGCAGCCTCTCAAGTTTGGTAACAACGTTTATACAAAATGTGAGCAATCTATTGAGCATGCGTGGAATTCTAACTTCCAACTCACCAAGGGAATAGATTCAATTAGGCTTAGGATATTTAATCGTATTCAGGTTAATTTGAAGCCAGAAAGAGAGAGCGGAATCGAGTTCTATTAGGAAAGTATTAGGAGATAGATTTCCTCCGGCTATTACCACAATTTGTTGGTTTATTGATCTATGTAGATTCATTCAATAAACTAAATTTGGATAAGGGCTGGAAATCTGTTTCCAATGTAATATGATATGAATTCAAGCCAAAGACATTTAATTTAATGAAGAGCCAATCGAGAATATAGTACCTTCCTGATATGAAATTTTAATTAAGATCAGTGAAATAATTTAATAAATCATTTATCTTAATTTAATCAAATGTTCATTCATCTTAAAAAAAAAAAAAAAAAAATCTCTTGACACTTGGCAAGTTACTCAGTTCAGTTTGCCAGGCAACCGGTAATAACGAATGAACTCTTACATTTTTCTATCCAGTTGTTTGTTGTTTTAATTGATAATATTTTGCTTCCCGAGAGTAGCAAAGTTGATTCATAAAGAAAAATCAATCTATTTTTGAGTGACCAGCTTACTATTACAACAAAACTAATTATTATTATTATTTTTTTGTTAAGGGGAAATGGTGTGTGTTTTTGGTGAAACATTTTAAATAAAGTAAAAATTTTTTTGCAAAATTTAAGAAACTTTTTAAAATATAAAATACTAGGTAGGTTTCACAAAAATAAAAATAATTTACCTATACATCCAATCAGGTATTTGATATATTTATTTATATAATTATATTCGTTATATATGAGTTCAGGGGGGTCCGAAAATTTTTTTTTCAGAGAGTGCACTCTCTTACCCCCCCCCCCCCTCTGGGGTCGCCAATGTATATGTTTATTTGTTTCTTGTTTATTATATTAGTTTAAATATATCAGAAGTCTTTTAAAAATAAGTTTTTTTCTCTTTGTATGAAAGTTTAAATTCGACTCTTGTTTCACTGTTTTTATTGAAGAAAATCAGTAACAACTATTGTTACCTAACAACTATGCGTTACCTTATTAATCCTATATGTCTTAAATAAATATACATTATCATTTCTTTTGCTAATTTCCAATAAACAGGCGTTTATGTGGCTATCTTGCTATAACAACAAAACAAATTTTCCATATCCAATTGGATAATTGGCGCTATGAGAAATAACATATAAAATATTTGTAATTAAAAAGACTGATGATGAAGGTCAAACCTTCGAAACTATAGTCTCAAACAAATAATAAATTATATCTACCATATACATATTTATATTTCGTATATATAATTAATAGAGATTCTGGTGTTGGTGCAAGGTGAAACATCTTTAATAAAGATAAAAGTAAATAAATATTTTATGAAATATTCATTTACTATTAGTTAGGTTTTCGAGGTCACTTGTTTCACGTTAAAAATTAAAAAAATAAAAGAGGTAAATTTTTTCAATATATATATATATTTCTGGCTTTCAACCCAGCTTCAGGAAATACAGAAAGTAACAATATATTGAAAAAATTTACCTCTTTTATTTTTTTAATTTTTAACTTGAAACAAGTTACCTAGAAAACCTAACTCATAGTAAATGAATATTTAATAAAATATTTATTTACTTTTATCTTTATTCCGTATATATACCTATGTATGTATAATGTATATATGTTAATTTGCATCAAGCAGAGGACAACTTCATTGTATTCTCTTTATGAATCGAATTTTTTTTATAAAAAATACACATGATTTAATTGAAAAAAATTGTTTGTCGACAGTAGATAGTTCAAGGGCTTAATTAATAGATATTTTATTTTAAATTTATGATTTTTTTTTGTGTTAAAATTTAATAAAACAATTTATAATTAAAGAGAAGGTTAGAAATTGAAGGTTGTGTGAAGTGCACACCCAGTTTTATCTTAGCGGATCTTTCTCCGCATTGGCTGGATATGGCTCTGCCCCAGCCCCTCCCGTTTTTCTCTTGATTCAGCCGTAGAAATCCAATTTCTTCGTGATAGGAATCTTCAAGGCCTTTTCTTTGAGTCAAATACTTTGAAGCTGACCTCTCTTGAAATGAACAAATATTTATTACATCCATAGCAAATGGAAAGTTGGATTTTTATCCAGGTGTAGCTTCATTTTATTACCACTTAACTTATCACTTGTTTGAAGGCATTATTTTTGTCTTGTCTTAAAAGCGACTTGTATCTGTAGCAGTAGCAGACAGTCCAAGCGTTCTCTTGTAATATGAATGTAATTCAAAAAGGAATTTTAAAAGTTTTAGAATAATAGGTTTTGCCTAAGAATCCTTGATCTCTTAAGTCAAAAAAAAAAAAATATTTTTCAATCGTTTCTTATATTTTTAGGAGATAATTTGTACTCTATCAGACGATAATTTCTTCTAAAGCTTCATTTAAACAAAATACTTGACTTAACCGGTCAAAAATCGCGAAAAAATAAAATTATTTGATTAATCTTTTATTTTTGGGGACCTTACCCCATCTTTAGCAAAAAATTAACTGTCCTAGTGCGAGTCAGACTTGCATTCTGAGGTTTCTTGTACTTAGCTTAAATATATTTTTCAAAATACTTTAGATATCATATTCATTTTTATTTTTCATTTTTAAGGAGAGGATGATTGAATTCGTGGACTTTTTATATTCTTTATGTTGAGCCATTTCTCCACTTCTGGACAGCAACAAGTATCGTACAAATCACCTAAATATGGTCATTTCGGGGGCTCTCTCACACTGTCAATTTAAAGCGGGTTAAATTTAAAAAATTAGCCTAATTCCTCTTAAAGAGATTTACAGGGATATCTCACACCCTATTATGAAAAGTATTTTTTTTTACTTTCGGCGCCACAAAAAAATTAAATCATCCGCGAAATAATTCGATTAAAATTTTAATATAATTGTTAATTTAAGAGAAAATATTATAAATACATATAACTTTGTAAATTTAAAGATTCATATTTTATTTTCAAGATACAAAATGCTCTCATAGCCGGACATATCTATATAATAATAAAACTTGAGCAAGATGCGAGGTAGATTTCACAAAAAAAAAAAAACTGAAACCTACCTCGCATCTTGCTCAAGTTTTATTATTATATTAAAATGATTCACCTAGAACCAGCACTTATCTCATTAAAAGGACATATCATTATTAAAGCGACATTGATAGGGTTTCATTTTACGTTTGTTCGGAACCCTATATATAGCTAAGATTATATTTTATATTTTTTCGCTTGTTTGTGAATTGATTCTATGTGTATTAGAGAATGTTTTTAGAAAGAAATCTCCTGAACATCGTGCCGTATTCTAGACAGGTATGAATTTTAACTAATTTTTCATACTTTGGGCCAGCATGGGCCACTGTTGGTCGTCATGATGGCCACCATTAAAATTGACGGTTCATCCACACATTGGCCCAATAGATAGGCCAGCATTTATAGACGTGTGGAAACGCCACCTAGCCACTGCGCACTTTTGTTGAGCATCATGGTCCTTTTGATGTGGGAAAAAAACCGCTCTCAAAGCCAACCTCCGCCATCACTATTTCCATCCTCAATCACTCACTGCAAGACAACCCCTGGTGATGGTTTGAATTGGCCCATGCTGGCCCATAGTGTAGAGGGGCCATTAGAATTTATATACCATATATTTATTAAGAATAAATACTTTGTATTAACACCAAGTCGCTGGCACCTTAATTTTTTCTTTAAAAATAAGAAAAATACATCTCGTTTCATTTAGAAATTCTGTAAGTGATCAAGTGACGTGAACTTTTTGAATGCCCCTCAACAAACTAGAATGAGCTTATAGTATGACTCTATCAGTATCTCTTTCTGTCTTTGGCAGCTAACTCCTCCTTTCTTTTTAGTGGTCATCCAAGCTCATAAAGTCATTTGTCACTATCTTCATCGTTCTTATGACATGCTCGGAGCTCGGCCTGCCCTTTGCTCTTTGCTTGAGAAAAAAAACTATTCTTTAAAGAATTGCTCTAAAGCAGAAGTGTTAAAGTCATTTATGTTGCCGGCCATTTATGTAATAGGTAACATTTGCATGTTCCTTAGAAATTTTGAACTCAAAGATTGTTATGCTATGGCATTTTTGCTTCTTTGTCATGCTGAATATCATTATTCTACATTATTAATTTTCTTTTTTGATTAACAAATAACAATAGAATTAGTATATATCTACAGCCTGAGGCAATTTTGTTTCTTCAAATGTGGCCCGTGTAGGCCAAAATGTTGGACACCCCTGATTTAAACTTTTCTGAAATGTTTTGATTTGAAAGGATAATAATTTTTAGCTCTATTTGAGGTAAGGATGCTTATATAGACGTAGTTTTTTGTTAATTTAATTTTTTCCATCGTTAACCTAAATAATTAATTACCAAATTTATAGATACTTCCTTAAGGTGAGAAATAAATTATTTTGGAAACATAAAAATAAATTAAATTGAAAGTTTTTGTGCCAAGAGTAGCAGAATTTTTATATATTGAAGGAGACAATAAAAGAGTGTGTCTTCTGCTGGAATTATAAATTTTATTTATTTATAACGAGACACATGAAAAATTTTAACCTTTCATTCATAAATTAATTCCTGTGAATCAATTGTAACAGAGTGATGAAGAGGGCAAAGCCCTCGAAACTATAGTCTCGTTATAAATAAATAAAATTTATAATTCCAGCAGAAGACACACTCTTTTATTGTCTCCTTCAATAAAAATAAATATAATATCATAGGAATCATATAATCAGTATCATCATCATTAATCAGTAAAAACATAAAATATTTTTAATGAACATCACTTTCATCAATAAGACCAGCCCTGCCCGGTGCCTTGATGTCTGATATAGATACCTCACAGTTTATGATAAAAAAATATTTTTTATTTCTGACCCGTCAGAATCTTTCGATTATCGTTTTATTAATAATTTTGGTTTTGTGAGAAAACGAATACATATAACTTCTAAATGTCAAGTTTTGATTCTATTTATTTTATGAGATACAATCCTCGAACATACTAACGGACAGACAGACATTGTCGTTTTACTTTTATATATTGTGCACCTATTGGTACATATTGAACTGGTATATATATTTTTTCAAATAATTTATTTAAAATTAAAAATATAAATAAAAGTGTCATCCGAAAGTAAAGTGATAGTTAATGAGAATCAATGTTTTTCTAGATGTTTTTTGTTTCAAATCCTAATCAAGACGAAATTTTACCTAGTTCCTCATGTTCTGATAATAATATGTGAAAGTTTTTATTTTATTTTATAAAAAACTTTTTTATGCACATGTTTAGTTTTTCTTGGTTTTATCGTTCAGAATAGATGACGAAAGTTCACAATTTTTTATTGATGTCGTTATTATTTTATTATTTTTCTGACTTTTATTAGTCGGATAATAATCAATATCATATATCGTCATGATATAGTCAGAGCTGGGAAAAACACTTGAAAAAAAAGTAACGAAATACAAAAAGACTATTAAAATATTTAATTTGGTTTGCCTTAAGTTATTTGGAGTAATCAAACCGCCACGTGCTAAAATTCAACCTGATTGAATATTACAATTTGTGACTTTTTTTGAGACCATGGGTTCCGTAGTCTTTACCTGATGACCCTTTAAAGAAGCGCTTGGCGCGAGACTGATTCCATTACTTTACCTATACTTCGCATTGGATAAAGTGAAAAGCAAAATCACATTAACAAAATGGACCTGAGGCAGCAAATTGGGAAAACTCGAATATTTATATGATAAACTCTACCTTTTCTATTCTCTATACTTATTTAAAGCTTATATAAAAATTATCCTTTCATACATAGTTGATGGCTAAGCTCTGGAGCATTCCATCAATGACTGGACTCGCCTAGCTCATACGCAGCTTTCATTTTTCTGCACGCAATGTGTTGCCTAAATAAAGGCGCACCAACGTCATAAATCAAGTTCAAATTCAGAGTACATTTTGAGAATTTTAATTAGTAGAGTTATTTACAGTTATTTTATAATTCAATATTTTTCTTATACATTCAAAAAAAATTGAATTATTTTGTTTAAAACGAGGTTTAAAAGCTCTAAATCAGTGGTGCCCAAACCTTTTTTGTCCGCGGGCCGGATTCAACATGACATAGGATCTCGCGGGCCGGATTCTTTATAATTGTATATCTTGGCGGCACCTTTAATTAAAAAAACGCAACATTTTCAATGAATTCATGAATATTTTTGTGCTGATTCATTTTTTTTTTCAAAATATTTGTAAATTTAATGAAAATATTACGTTTTTAAATTAATGGTGGGGCTAAAATATACTAATATAGGTTAGAACTAAATTAAACAAAACAAATGGCTACACTGGCAGCCGGCTTTATATTAGGCTAGGAGATTGGTGATGAATTTTAATAATAAATATATATTTTTTTAATATATTATTAAATAATATATTAAAAAATAATAAATTAAATAATAATTATTTAATTTATCGATAAGTAAATATTTTAAAATAAAATTTCTGTACTTGTCTAATTTGTCCTCGCATTTAAATAAACGTCAAATTATCCGACAACAAGACAGCACTGCGGCGCAATTTGAACTATATTTTTACAAGATTGTCAGTGACACTAAAAATATTGATGTACATAAAAAAATGTAGAAATTTTTGATTTTAATTATCAATATGATTTATAATTTTTTTTTAGATATTTTACAAAAAATACATATTTAGTGTCAACTCGCTCGCGGGCCGGGTTGAGCCTCTTCGCGGGCCGGATACGGCCCTCGGGCCGTAGGTTGGGCACCGCTGCTCTAAATAATTCAAATTCAAGTTCAATTTCGTACAAAAGCTAAAATACTCAATTATTTTTTCACTCGCGATTGTAAAAGATAAAAGAATAGGCTATTGGGTGATAAAATGAAATTATTCGTTTGTAAAATTTAAAGCAAAAGCTAATGAATATACAACACTAAGGGTATTAGTAAATATTTATTACAATTGTTTATGTATCTTAGTTATATTTTACCAAGCATTAAACATGATTATTGCCTGCGTCGCGGTCTCTTAAGTATATTAGTATACTTGTGAAGAGAAAGAAAATGGTGGCGGAGGGATATGAAAAGATAAACACCAACACAAGCACATAATATTTGCACATCAAAATGTTTTAGAAATCATATCTCTTATCATTTTCTCAAAATAAAATCAATAAATTTGAATTTATGAAAGTGAATTCGATAAAATAAGATACTCTTTACGATGACGTTATGTATATTTTATTATTTCCTGAATCTATCTCTCTAATTTAGATTTCTATCTCACACAATTTTCATAATAGCTCAATCATATCGGGAATGCAAGTGGAAATGAACTCCTTCCATTCTCCCCAAGAGAATTAAATTCAATTGGAATTGAAATTTTATAAAATATCGTTGTGAAACATCACTCGGTACTCTCGGCAGGCTTCGCCTAAAGGGCGAGTCTCAAAATTGAATTCACTCAGAAATTTTCATTTTTTATCTATTTGACTAGATTCCGATATTTTCAATAATTCGAGAATGGAAGGTATGTATAAAGTAGTATGAAGTTCTTTTTAGTGCCTAAATGTTTGGATTTCCAAAAAACCCGCCTGGAAATTGAATCATTGAAATAATGGAAAAAGATACAACTTTTTCAATATTTGGTACGCTAGCCAATTGGAATCTCCTTAAATAATTAAAAATCTATTTTTCTTTATTTTAATTATCTTGAGAAAAAAAATATAATTCTGAATTTTTGAAACAGGAATTTTAAAGCTAGAGATTTAGAAATGCAATCACTTCACTGCATTGGAAATATAAACATTTTAGCACCAGAATGAACTTTATACAACTTTCTATTCTTGACTTATAGTGGGTATAGGAATTCACACACACAGATAGAAAAACAGTCACGGTTAAAAATCAAATTCCATTTGACCATTATATACACATTCTAGATGAACCATGTCCCATGTTGTTGCTGTTTTTATTTATTTTAATTTTAATTATAATTAAATTACTATATATTATCAAACTCATATTTTATTTCTTCCAACGATTATTGTTGGTTCAAACTAAGAATAAAACAATCATATTTTGGACTTTATAATTACGGCTTTCAAAAACAGATTAGCTAATACTATAAGTAATCGAACTATTCGAAATGGTGGTCAATATATCATCATATTTAATTACTAAAAAGCTTCTTGTAGATATATAAGCAGAAAATGCGAAATCGTTTTTAAGCAAATTTGTCCCCTAATTGGAGTAAATAATATTTTACCATTCAACAGAAAATAGAATTAAACCATGCGCCTGGCAACAGTGCTCATCACCAGCGCACTCAGTAATTAATAAATAAAATGGACCACACCTGGCAGATTTTTATGATTTGTTCATTTGTTTTGTCTGTGACGATTTATTCTAGAAAGATGAAATTAGGTTTATCAGCTTTATTAATACAAACGTTTGTGGTAAATTTCATTAGCTATAGCTGGTCAACCGATCCCATTTAAGTACCCATAACGATTTTACTTTACCATACGAAGTATGTTGAAGTAGTGTAATCTTGATTGAAAAAAGTGTTTTTTGCTTCGTATTTTCGAAATATCTAAAAAAATGGTCAAAACTATTTTGATAAAAAAATTGAACAAATTCACAGGGTTTTGGTCCAAAATAATATATAATAATATATAATACAAATTAAAAATTAAAAAATTTATATTTTAATTATTTTGTCAAAAATCTTATAGGTAGTGACTTGGTGCGTTTTACCAAGTTTTGTGTACAGTACACACTAAATAACTCATAAACCAATAACGAATAAAATATATATATATATTTAGATATTTTATATTGAGATTAGTCTGATTAGATTTTGTTTGGAATCGGACCAAAAATTAGCGGGAGGATTGGGGTTAGCTTTTTCAGCTTCTTATGGAAACTTAATGACACTATGTTTCTATTATACTCTCTTTGAAATACTGCCAAAATGCTGGAACCAATAGTTTCTCACTGTTACAAAGAGTAACTATATAAACATGAATTAATGAGGCAATTTCAGTTTCAATAGAAACTTCAAACTTGCTTCCAGAGAAGCTGATATCCCCACAAAAATCTAAAATTACCAAAAAAATTATTAAATAGCCTAGCAAGAGGTGATCTTAAAAGAGGCTAACAAATAAGGATATTTTTTATACTTCCATTTATATATATATTTTTGCATCCAGCCGATGATAGTAGTCTCTTTGATTTACTTTTAAAAATCAACGATTCTGCTATTTTTGATATGAAAAACTTCATTAGCCTATGAACGATTCAAATAAAAATTCGGTTAGTAGGTGATTTAAGAAATCCCATCCTTGTCTTCCGGATGACACATTCATGTTTAAAGATAAAATATTTTTTGAAGCCCTCATCCCTGTATTATTGGATATGAAACGTGACCTGTGATTTTGATTTGGCCACAAAATATATAGAAAATGCAGAAGAAGAAGATGCGAGTTAAATAGATTCTATTGTAATATCGAAATAAAGATGCGTTGGTGACAATTTCGCCACTTTTATCCCACATGATTTTTCATCTGCTACTGGTGGTGTTGCCGTTAGAACGCTCTTTCTCTCAACGCCGTCTGTCTGTGCTTCCTATTGGGTATGCACAGGGCGTAGTTTGCCCCCGGAAACAATAATTCATTGGCGCAAGAGGTTTCATGTCGGCAGACCTCTCAGACCCTCCTCCTTCCAATGAACGTTTGCGGATTTATCACACGAGATAAGAGCCCTCGCTGCAACAGACATATCATACTCGCACCATCTCGACTGAATCTGAAGACCGTTTTAATAGATCACACACAGTTAAAGAAAGAAAAATAGAAACTGTAGATTATTTCTTTCAAAATAATTTCATTGGAAAATTAAAAAAATGATATAAGATTTTCATTAATTATTAAGACCAAAAAAATTAAGTTGAATATATATATATATTTCAGTTGATGCGGTGCATCCCACAAATTCCAAAATGTCAAGAGTATTTTTATCGGTGTTATATTTGAAAATTTGTAAAATTTTCAAATTAATCGTGAAAGATGAAGTAAAAGGTGTTTGGGCAAAAGTATTAAAGAATCAAGTCCAATTGAATATTCTCTCTCTCTATAACGAGTATCGTTTTGGTCCGAGTGCAAAAGGCCATTCCTAGAATAATAGAAATTAAGAAATTAATCTCAAATAGTCTAAAACAGGTTTGAACTTGTAATTTTACATCCTTACAATGAACCTTTAAAAAAAGAGAGATCATTCTATCCACACTTTTTTTCTAGTTATTTTCATCGATCATATTCTTATTAAAGCCCGCACATTTATTAATAAAAAATCGATTGTCTGTAAAGTCGGTTTACTGACGATAGTTGAACGTGACAACGTCATAAGAAAATACTGATGGAATGGTATTTTCTTATGACGTTGTCACGTTCATCTATCGTCAGTAAACCGACTTTACAGACAACCGATTTTTTTCATAAAATTCTTTGTTCAGAAAATCATTTTAAATTTACAAAATACTTGAATAAAATTTATTGTTTAAATTTCTACTCGACTGTTAAAATTTAATTTTTGATTTTATTATTTTATAATAATAAATTTTGTATTGACATTATTTCTTTCAGCAAGTAAACTGAATAAAAGTTGTTGTTCAATTAGTTACTTAATTATTTTTGCAAATTTAATTGTAATTTGTTGTAAAAAAGTAATAATTTTGAATAATTTATTATAAGAATAAACTGTGATTAAATTATTGTTCATAAATCTTAAATTTAAAATTTAAAATTTGGAAACATCATTAAAATTTTTGTAACTGTAGCTTTTAAAAAGCCCGCCTCAATCTTTGTCGCTCGTTCCGCGCTCTCGCTTGCACTTCAAGCCTTAAATGGCTAAACGCCTCAGAGCGAGGTAACGCCGCATGAGTCATGTTTTTTCAAGCGTGCAGCCGGCTCCATCGAATTATAAGACGTTGTCACGTCAAAAGATATAAAATAACTTTTTGACTTTCCTTTCTTGGGTTATTGTGGGCATCGGAATTCAGACAGGCAAAGAGAAAAAATCATAGTTTAAAAATATTTTTCTCCGCATTTCAGACATTTTAAATTCACAATGAGTAAAATTTTATTTTTATAAGTGAATTAATATAATACATTTAACTTGCATTGTGCCTTCTACGAGCGCGACAGTCAGTTTTCAACTGTGAAAAGAATTGAAACATCATCAGAAGAAGCTGAAGTGAATATAGATTATTCACTCTGTTTAAATATCAATCGATAAAAAATCTAATGTTAAATTTGAAAAAAAAAAAAAACTAAAAATTCTATAAATTTTATAATTTTTCTCATTAATATATCAAAGAATAATTGACATATCAATGAGAATTGTTTTGACCGCGCTTATTTGAAAAATGTATTTATCGCGAGACTACTGCGGATTACGCTATTAGAGTCTGCGGAGTCTTAAGTCTGGACCAAGAGAGAAAAAGATGTGATCCATTTAGCTACAATTCAACGTCATCTCGCGTATAGCCCGCATGACATTCGGATGGATCACCAAATGGATTTGAAATCTCAGATGTTATATATTCAATCTCCCAGTCCAGAGCGCTTGATTGAGTCTCGAGATAAATATATTTTTCAAATAAGCGCGGTCGAAAACATTCGATTAATTAATGGCAAGCATCTAACATACATGCTAATAGATCAAGCGCTCTGGACTGGGAGATTGAATATATAACATCTGAGATTTCAAATTCATTTGGTGATCCATCCAAATGTCATGCGGGCTTTACGCGAAATGACGTTGGATTGTAGCTAAATGGATCACATCTTTTTCTCTCCTGGTCCAGGCTTAAGACTCCGCAGACTCCAATAGCGTGATCCGCAGTAGTCTCGCGATAAATATCTTTTTCAAATAAGCGCGGTCAAAACAATTCTCATTAATATTTCAATTATTCTCTGATATATTAATGAGAAAAATTATAAAATTTATTTAACATCATTATTTCAAGTTAGAAATATATAAGTTCAAATATTATTTTCACTCAATATTTGACAAAAATGACCTACATTTGATTCGAGATTGAATCAAATGTAGAAAACATTCGATTGAAAAATTCTATGATGCGGTTATCGAAAAATTTTCTTAAAAGGAACGAAGAATAAAATAAAATTAACAAAAATGAAGATCTATTTTTTGGATAGCATCCCCTGGTTGAAAAGTCACCGCCCGCTACTGTTATATATTATATACATATAAACCAAACCTGTGTTATGATAAATTACAAAAGTGTAATCGTTTATTGTCAAAAATCTGAGGCGCTAGTTAGCTAGGAAGTTAATATATTGTTCTTATTAGAGACAATAAAAGAGTGTGTCTTCTGCTGGAAAAATACATTTCTTAATTTATTTATAACGAGGCTTTGCCCTCTTCATCAGCCTATTACAAATGATTCACCGGAATTGATGTGTGAAATTATTTTACTAAACCATAGTCTCGTTATAAATAAATTAAAAAAATTATTTTTCCAGCAGAAGACACATTCTTTTATTGTCTCCTTTAATTGATAAAAATTCTGATACTCTCGGCAAAAAGATACTTTCAATTTATTGTTCTTATGAAAGCATAAAAATTGTTTCCCGATAACTTTCTGCCACCAGATGCCTAGTAGGCTGAATTCGTTATTACATTACCTACATGTAATAATTAATTCTATATAACCCAAAGATATGTCATCTCTTATCGTGAGTTTTCACCCATTCCTTCTTTCTCTCCTTATCAACGACAAATATGAACGCATTTGCTATCAAAGTATTTTGGAGGTTATAAGCTACGAGAGATTCTATAAACAAGACTGGTGGGTCTACTAATGTGTTAGCATAGAATATCAGGTTATATTCTTTGAAACATTACTACTCTAATATAGAATTTTTGGCAGATGAAAGAAAAAACCAAGAAAAAATATTTTACGAGACTGTATATTTTCTTCTTTCTTCTTCGTTTCTTTCTAGCAAAAGCGAAACTCTCCAACTTTGCTTGATGGAGATTTCGTTTGACGTTAGGTAATAGCATTAACATTTTTATCAAAAACAAATTCTAACATGAAGTTCATTTGCTCGTCTTTTTTGATTTTATCTTTATAAGAATTGATTCAAACAAATTCTATTAGCCGAAAATCACTAAAATTTGGGAAGTCGAGGATTTAAAAAAGCTCCCCCTCCCCAAAACTGACATCCCTTTGGTCGTAGATTTTAATTACAGAGCAGTCATTCATATTCATAAATCTGTAATTTCCCATTAATTTTTAAAATGGAAATCTCTTCACAAAAAAAAAACTTCGCTGACGGAAACCCCTTCGAGTTAAACTGCAAAAAGGTGCATTGAATCGAGAATTTAGAATAGAAATTGAAATCCGTTCAATTTGTATTTGCCTTAGGCATTTTATATAAAGAAAAATAATTTAATTTTATAAAAGCTATTGTAGGGATATTTCATTCAAAATTATTTAGTTAGCCATGCGTAATAAGGTATTTTTGTCCTACACCTTCCGAAAATTGAATTTACGTGCATACACGTGAAGGGCTGTTCTAGAATACAAAAAGTTTACTTTTGACAAGAGGATAATTATTAGATTTGGCCAGCGAAGGTCCGGCTCACCGAGTTTTCTCCTGATACTACCTTTAGCCTAACCGAGTCTGTACACATTACACGTAGGTACTAGAAAAAATGACTGGTTGAATTAATTAGAGGGACGAAATCTTAAATTGGAGCACTTGTCAAGTAAAACTATCGCTGACATTCATTAAAAATCGTCTCATTTGTCAGTATAAAGTTTAAGATTTTTTAATTTTTTTATTTCAGTTCACTGGACTACAAAACACATTACCCACGATAACTCAAACATATTAAAATAAACAAGAATGGAAATGGTTAGAATGTTCGTTCTGGTCTCAAGATATTTGTATTTCTGCCGCGGAGTACTAGGGCTCTGTAGCTTCAGAATTATCGGTTCAAAAATGCAGAAAAAACCTCTAAACAATTTTATTCATATTTTAAGGCGTTGTTATTGTAAGCAAAATAAATGAACATGAATTTTTTCAATTTTATTGATTAATTTATCGATATATTTTAAAACCCACTAGAGATTATTACAAATAAAAGTAATTATATTTATAATATATACCGAGGGGTGAACCGCGACCTAATAGCGTCCACTACCACTACTACTTCCACTTCAACTTTCATTTCCAAGTAGAAGACAATAGATGAAGGGGCATTATCTAATGAATTCCAAAATAATTCCACATAATTCCAAAGACCTGTACATCTAATTCCAGTCGCGGTTTTCCTCTAGATATTTATTATTTGGGAGTGTCGGCGTCGCTGCAAGAAAAGTAGAAGAAAAGCTGGTATGAGTCATCATCATTGTGATCCTAGAAACCGTGAAGTTAGTAACCATGGACGTCTGATTTGGTGACCAACGCTCATATAGAGTATGTACCATAAAAGCTTATTACCAAAATTAGGGAAGTTTCGTCCGTTGCCAATGAGCGTTCCGTTTACACTACCGTTTACCCCCTTGCCCTCGAGTACCGTCTAACAATGCTATTCAAAAGTGGCATAGAAACTTTGGAGTGGAAATTTTTTAAATCTTAAATTCTATTTCTCTCTAATAATTCTTGTAAATAATGAAATTTTAAATTGTCATCCTAACGATCTGAAAATTGTAGAAGTGATCCAAATTCGATTACATGATTCTTCCCAAACAAACATACCGAAGAATAAACAGTCAGACATCATAAGCTAAAAAAAATAATGAAAAAATAAAATTCTTAAACTAAAAAAAAAAATTATATTTTTCCTTTTTCATTGTTAGATCTGGTTCTCCAAGGAAGTAGAAGTGAATTTTCACATCGACGCATTGGTTGAATTTGAATTGGCACATAAGCTGGCTCCAAAATGGGAATTAATATTCACGCCCAACATCAGGTGCACTTGCTCCCAAGGTGTTAAATATTTGATACTTGCATCCCCCACGAGAATTAGCCTGGCTTGAAATCTAATGAAGGAGGATTCTTCATTACATTGAGAATTTGTTTTAAAATTCCAAATCTTTTTCTCTTTAGTAAAAGAAAATTAAAGCTGTTCTTCTATGACGTAAGAAAGTCTGCAACATGCATGTCTTTGATCAATTTTTTTTTATATAAAATTCACAAGAGAGAAGTATTATTGTAAATACATTTTTGGAAATAGCACTTTCCCTCGATCAGCAGCTATTATTATTTTCGAAATTATAATAGGATAGAACCCTTTTTTTAATGCAATTGAATGCAAGAAATGCCGTACCAGAAAAGATGCAGCCCCTATGGATCTCGAAAGACCCTTGCATTAGCGAAGAGAAGGGAAAGTTGGTCCAGCGAGGGGGTGGAGCCGTAGGTGTTTGTGCACCTAGGTTTTGAAGGTTTAAAAATTATAATTGCTGGGAAATATGGAGGCTGGGAGAGAGTTCCAGTTCCTTGAAGTCATGGGGACAAACGTATTGGCTGATGAAGTGGTCGGCACTTTTCCTATTTGACCTCGAAAGAGTGTTGGGAATCGGCAAAACACGTGCTACGCGCAAACCATGCTTTGGGGGGAATTACTGATTTTAACTCATCAGAACACCTGCCGTGATATTATCTATAAAAAAGAGAAAGAGCAGAGACATTTCTTCGATGAGCTAGCGAGTCAGGGAGTCGGTGAGGGTAGAATCGTCAATTAGCCTGACGACTCGTTTCTGAATTGCAGACTAAAAATGACTGATAACTTGTCCATCTAAATCTCAACTTAGTTATTCAATGTAAGCTTTGATTTCTGCGTTAATTCATTAATAATATTAATATTTCTTTATTTTCTAGGTCATAGTAGTTTTCGACTTTTTGAGCTCTTCGGCAATTATTCAAAGGAAAGGTCTACAATTAATTTAAAAAATTTATAAGTCTGTAAATATACTACAATATACAATACCCGAATTTCGCTTCTTCATTATATAAAATACTAGCTGAATTGAGCTGAAGAGTTCAATTTCAGTCAAATGCTTGAACTAAAATCACAAAAAATGCAAAAAATTTATTCATCCCTTTATTATCAACAGCAACTAAGAACGAATTTGATAAGTATTTTTGAAGATTTTATCGTTTTACTATCAAAAGGGTCACTGAGAAAGGCTAAAGCTTGCATTTGTCCGGATTATTTACTACTATTTAGCATCTTTAATACCTTTAAATAAATGTCCCGCTAATAGGTATTTGATTAGTATCATGATAGGTATAGCAATTATAATTAAATAATAATCATTTACATTTTAGATATTTAGAATATTCATTCAATATTTTCAATGAAATACATCTGATCATTACAACCACAAAGGCTTATTGAATGATGATTCAATTATATTCTAAACAAATATTAAAATAACATATGTTATAATTAAATAATCGTGTTTAAATTGTATTGAAATTTATTGAGCAGTGAAACTGGCTAATCTCTTTTAAACAAGCTCATAATTTGTTTGTAGAATTCAAATTGTGTAATATAGAACAGGGAGTGGGATGGGTTGGTTGAAAGGATTGTGGTGTCTTATTTTAGGCCTGGCCTGAGAATTGAGAGATAACATGAATAATGTGATGCGTTCCGATGACTAACTGTTATATTCAAATTCTATGTCTTTTATTAGGTGAAGATAATTAATTTATTTTTTGAGAAAATAACTTTAATCTGGGAAAAGTTTAAAAGTATATAGTACAATAAATCAGGAATTATCAAAATTAACGTTATTATTCCAAAATATAATTTTTATAAAAAAAAAAAATAAAATAAAACCGACTTCAAAATAATTAAATGGAACAAATATAATAATAAGATTGAAAAGTTTTTGTTTTGCCGAGAGTAGCAGAGTTGTTGATTCACAAAGAGAAACAAAGAGGTTGTCCTCTGCTTGATGCAAATAAACATACACACATATATATCGAGATGATATATCTGTACATATATTATTTATTTGTTTGATTATTTGATTATTTATTTGTTTGTCAAACAAATAAATAATATATATATACAGATATTTCATCTTGATATATATATGTGTGTATGTTTATTTGTGTCAAGCAGAGGACAACCTCTTTGTTTCTCTTTGATAATAATAAGAACTTAAAAATAAAATAAAATGCACTCAAAGGTGTAAAATAATTATCTTATTTATTTAGTTACAACTAAACGACTAAATATTTACATGAAATCACTTTATGAACTCGGTGCCAAAAATATATATTTTATGAATTGAACTCGACGGATCTTACTATAGTACGTTTGGCGGGTAAGCTCGTTTATATAGTTTGTTTAGCACCGACTTCAAAAAGTGATTTCATGTAAATATTTCGTCGTTTAGTTGTAACTAAATAATAGTATACCTTTTAGTGCACTTCATTTGATTTTCAAGTTCTTATCATTATATTTGTTGCATTTAGTCGATTTTATTTTTTTTTTATAAAAAAATTGTTTTCCCTTTTTAGTGATGTTATTAATAGTTACTTAAGATAATACCTTGCATGCATCTCGTAAGAGAAAGATCCGGGCGAAGGAATCAGAAATTGATGATAAAATCCAATTAGCAAATATAGAAATTCTCTCGAAACGTGGTTTTAAATGAACGTTTTAAGATTGTTTTTTTTTTTTATAAAATATTTCATTTATTATAATTTCGATTATTTGCTCATAAGAATTGGTGATTTAAGTTATTTCGTCATTGATCATATCATCAGAACTTGACCAAATTAAATGGGACCACCCCTAAGGTACTCCCTTTCCAATAAAAAAAGAATCATCGAAATCGGTTCAGGTGGCAAAAAGTTCTTTCTGAACATAAATAAAATAAATAAATAAATAAATAGTTAGATATCTTGTCTACTTTGGAGCTATACAGCTATATAAATAATCATTAAAGACGGTTCATAAACAAAGAAGTTATGCGCGAACATACATAAAAAAAAAATCCAATACCAATGAAATATATGTGGTACCAATCGGAAACTATACTGAACCCAATGCCAAAAACATCATCAAAATCGGTTCATAATTGGCGAAGAAATAAGGTAACATAGAGACAAAAAAAAATTCAGTCGAATTGAGAAACTCCTCTTTTTTTGAAGTCGATTAAAATTAATATAGTATTTAGCTGACAGTAGTCGAATTTTTAAATTATAAAGCATAAATTAATATATTTAAATTATTTGCTCCTTCGTTGTTTGAGTTTTTTATCAAAACATAATTTTTATAGGGATTTAAAGCAGATTTGTTCGAAGATATGAATATCGGCGTCTACATTTGATTATATATTTATAATATGCCCGCGAATCACCAAGTGCCCCAGTTGATAATTTCAAATGACCTACTTGAGTTCTGCAAATGAAAAAAAATCAACCTCTAATCTCCCAGAATTTAGCAAAATATTGTTAGCATTTATACAAGTAAATATTTAAATTAAAAATAAAAATAATAATATAATGGAAAAAAAATTTTAAAGAGTTTTATTACGAGCCACAATTACCCTACATCTGGCAGCTTTGTTGTAGATCTTTGCACCGTTAGTTAAAGAAAACAGCTTACAGAAGGCGAATTTTTAAAAAACGCATTTCTAAAGTGTTCCAAAAATATGTTTGAAGACTTCAGAAATAAAATAAATAGTTGAAAGAATTCAAGAACTGCCATTGTCGTCCAAAAAACTTCAGAATATAAAAGACAAATGCTGATATTAATATATAAAATAATAATTATTATTATTTGATAGGCTTCTTATGCAATTATTAGGAGTCTATTTCTGATTGATTCGAAAGAGTAAACTTGCTAAGACAATTTGGCTACTTGTTGGGCCCGCTCAGAGTTCCGTTGGCAGAAAAAAAATGATAATATCATTGGTTATAGATGTGATATAAAACTCATTCGTACTTATCGAGATAAAGAGGTAATGAGTGAATTTGTGGAATTTCCAAAATTGCAATATGTACTTGATTAAAAGTGAGCTGGTATTAAAACACCTTCTTTTATTGTCTCCCAGACAGTCATTTTATATCGAGAAAAATTTCAAAAATTAAACTTAATTCTTTTTCAAGAGATCTTTATAGGCATACTCACACTATATGATAAAAAGAGTTGGATGCGATATTTCACTCCTCCCAGGACAATCTACAAAATTTTCGGAAACCCTAGGTACTAAGAATAAAATTATGTAAATCTACAAATGTGGGTAGTTGTATGGTAAAGTCAGGCTATATTTTTTATAAAATAATTCTTCTTCGAGTAGCATACCCAAAACGGGTGTAGGCGCCTCTCCACATAAAAAAAAAATAATTAGGGATTTTAAATTTTATTAAAAGTAAGAAATAATTGGGTAAAATTTTTTGCCCAATATTATTAAATATTAAAGGAAGATGGAATTATTCCTATTTATACGTAACTCTTGGTTCACTATCAAAACGAGCCTGGTCCCAAATGCACCAAAATAGGGCAGTGACCGGATAAAAGTTTTAACTTTCGCTTTCATTTAATGTTAACATATAAACATTCTAAATAAAATTTATTATTGAATATCTGAAGAAAATTCATCTGTTTCGATCCTCCAAAGAATCAGACAGATGGGAATTGTAGTAAATTTATAAGAACCATACTATTAGGAAAATAGAAGAAAACGCGACTGAACTAGAGAGTTGAATATATATAAAATTTGATTATAGGATCTAGTCAGGGGATCCATCGCCTAAATGGAGAAGGCATCTATCTACGGGCTTAACGCGGAAGATGTCGGATCATACCCGGCTGGGTCCTGTATCTTTTTTTCAACTCTTGGTTCACTATCAAAACGAGTCTGGTCCCAATCGCACCAAAATAGGGCAGTGCCCGGATAAAAGTTTTAACTTTCGCTTTCATTTAATGTTAACATATAAACATTCTAAATAAAATTTATTATTGAATATCTGAACAAAATTCATCTTTTTCGATCCCCCAAAGAATCAGACAGATGGGAATTGTAGTAAATATATATATATATATATATATATATATATATATATATATATAAACTTTCCTCGTTTAATATAATAAGATATATATATATACAATTTTTCCTCGTTTAATATAATAAGATAATAATGGGCTTGCGGACGACTCTGATTGGCCGTGCTTTGGCGTTAAATAAATACGGGGAATTCAAAAATAATTTAAAAATTATAATTAAAAAAAAAAAAAAAAAATAGGAGAAAGCTGGAAACAGGGGGGAGGGGATTATAAAGTATTTATTATATCAGTGTCCAGTCCGCTGAAGGCGGGCTTCGCAGCTTGTATTTTATATTTCATGTATTGTCTATGTATTCGAAAGCCTTTCTATATTTTTTAGGAGTAGGTATGCCTATTATAAAGACAAAATCGTTATTAATTATGGCCATTGAATGGAAGTTTATCTAGGATCTTTCGAGCTCTCTAGATAGCCAACTGCCCACTTAAATAACATTCATTATGATTAATCAAATATCATTTGGATCAATAGGTCTCGGTCAATAAACACCCTTTGTGCTAAGTGGCTGGCCTTTAACACATGACATCGCATTTAGTTGCTTTAATACAATTCAGATTTCTCTTTTACATTCAAAAATTAATTTATATTATAATCAATTAAATACAAAGACTTGTAGTATATTAAATTCTTGATAGAGAAATATCGATTAGAAAATAAGAAAGTGATGAAATTTCTTGTTTGCATTTTTGCAAGACTATACTTAGACAATTTGATGACATTTTTTGTTTATTCACTAAATTCGGCTTATGTTTCTGAAGCTGAATAGATTTAGATCGAATAAGCTGATCACAATGGTCTTTTAATAATAATAAAATCTTGCCCGACCGAGCGTTGTTCGGTAATATTTTGCTTTAGTTTAAAGTGGTATTTAAATATTATTTTTAATTTTAAATTCATGTAAAAAGGTCGATTTTTATATTCAGCCAGAATTTTATATAATTGAAATAAAAATTTATTTATTTCTTTGTCAACGTTTTGACCCAATCCGGTCATCATCAAGGCATCGCTGTGCACAAAGTTCTGAACTTAATTTTTGATTTGATGTGGTCCTATATGGAAGAAACATTGGCTTCTAGCTTAAAGCTCATATCATCAGTGTTTTTATTTTTTTATTTTTTTCATAATATATATCAATAGGCTGTTATTATATAATAAAGATGTGATTCATTTAAAAAACCCAAAATTATATTTCTAGATTCGGTTTCATGACAATTACCATTATAGTAAACCAAACGAGACTGTAATCTTAATATTAATGTTAAACCTATGAATGACATTTTTAATTTTGTGACAATTCAAGAAAATATGGTTAACACCCCCTAAGGATTGATTGTTGCGTAGGAGTCGTCAAAGGATTATAATCTCACTATATTTTTAGACCTCTAAATGAATTATAATAGGATATGGATCCACGCTACGCATCTGGTACTAGACAGACTGTAAAACTGTTAACAGCTCACAGTATCTATTAGCCTGCCTCAGACCAAAATACACGATATTTTTTTCATGTTTCTTAACCTCAGAACTCGTGCTTTAAAAGTGTCCATTGATTTTATAATCTAACAAATATGTGAATGTAAATTAAAAATGTTTTTGTCGAAATATAACTATATAAGGTAAAGAAAATGTTTCACCAAGAACCTACACCTACACGATTCTCCCTTAACAAATATAACTATATGTTAAAACTTCCATTTTCTTCTACTTTATTTATTTATCTTATATTAAATCTTGGGTTTTATGTTTATCATGTTATAAAAAAATTAACGAGATCAATTCTTACATTAAATATTTTAGAGATTCATTGAAGTTAATATAACATATAATCTCATTAAATATTTCCTGAGTAAAACAAAATTCTCACTTCTCTTTCTTCACTCAATTCTCTTTAGTTTAATTACAATGTTAGTCTCTGTATAAAACAAGCTTGATAAACAGATAATTTAAATTCCACTATTTTAATTTATCTATGTTGTGAATTATTCTCCTTCTATTTTATATATATATATATAAATTAAAGGTATAATAACTCACAGTTTATAAATTTTATGCACTGAATCTTGACATGTTAAAATAACCAAATCTCAGATCTGTTATAAGCTTGAATTACACAATCCAACCAAATATGAATAAATCTTTTACTGAGAAAAAATTATGTTAATCTTTTTTCCTTTCATTTACATGAAAATTATCTTTTAAAACGGGAGAGGTCTATGTGGGCTGACCTATAGGTGCTAAATTTATAATATACAGGGTGCATAGGAAAGTCCCTTTAACCTGAAAATACTTGCGAACGGAGAGTGCTACAGCCACGCAAGTGAGGTAACGGTATAGTAAAGCGACTATGCCCGACGTAATGCAAACGACACCAGCGCCCCTAGTGCCGAAATGTGGAAGTTAGCCATTGCAAATCGAAAACGAAAAGAGATAGAGCAAAATTTCCAATTAGAAAGTTTTAGAGCATCAATTAATTAGTACGAAACGATATTTGCTTTACACGGATAAGATAAATTATCGTCTGCCATCAATAATTTTATGCTATGAGATTATGTTGTTTGTATCAAGCGAGCGCCAACACCTTTTAAACTAAAATTTTAAATGCATTGGAAATTAAAGTTTTCAGACATTACAGTACAGTACAAAGTCACAAACTGCATTTGCACACTGCTACATTTCCGAAATGTATATATGTAGAGTAGAACAGTCGCGCATAGATTACGGACATTTTTGGATACAGGCAGTAATTTATACTTTTTTCCGAAATACCTCAACATTCTACAACAACAATAATTTAAGTTTTTATGCATATACAGTCTTTTTGAGGGTTGACAGAGATGACAAATTCATCACTTTATTATGACTCCTATTACATTCCTCAGACGATTAAAAGACTCGCCCCCAGCAATTATAAACACTTTCAGAATTCGGGATGAGAATGTTTGTGAATTCTTATGGGGTTGTTCCTTATTATAAATATGCAATCTTTGTAGTTTTAGCCGAAACTTCTCTTTCGATAAATTCTATTAAAGTGTTTGGTACTTTCAAATTGAGGGTTGCCAAAGGAACACCGAAACTAAAAAAACAATTGTACTGGTTTGTGCTGAAACGGGTAACACATTTCACATATCATGTTCTGATGACATTTTTACAGCCTTCTCAATTAAAGTCATCTAGCATGGATTCAAATTCCATTGTAGTAATTGATTGAAACGTTACGGGTAAACTTTTTATGAGCTTCTGGCGTTTTCTCTCGTTAATACTTAAATTAATAATTGAAGGTTCATGTAAGTTTTCACTCAAGTCGATTTGAACTCAAATAAATAATTTCAAATCTTGATGGAATTTTCTAATTTTCATCATAAATACACGGAAACAAAATAAACTATTACTATAATAATAAAACTTGAGCAAGATGCGAGGTAGATTTCACAAAAAAAATCTTGCTCAAGTTTCATTATTTTTTTTGTAAAACCTACATCGCATCTTGCTCAAGTTTTATTGTTATATTAAAATGTTTCACCTAGAACCAACATATAACTCCTTAAAAGTTATAAATTCTATTACTTTTTATTGTCCTGTATAAGTTTGCATATCAATAATTTCATTCCTCGATTTACACGAATATATATTATGTTTTATGAAACAAACTGCATCGAAATCCTGTAAAACGAGAATCTTAATAGTAGACTACTTAATTTAAGTATTAGCAAGAGGCGTCGCAGCTAGTAATAGACTAAATTAATTCAAATTAGCGAAAACAATTCAAAAGGCGTTTGATGAATGAGTGTAACATAATTTTTTTGTTTTTTCAATTTTGTTAAGGAAGAATGGTGTAGGTTCTTGGTGAAACATTTTAAATAAAGTAATGAAATTTTTTTTAGAAATTTTAAAAAATTTCTAAAAATTGTTTCTTTACTTTAGTTTTTAATTTAAAACCAGTCAAAAAGCGAAAACCTGTAAATCGAGTCCCATGGCAAATGGAAGGATGAATTTATTATTTTCCCTTATAGTAGTATAATAGGAGTATTTTAATAATATCCCCGAGTATCTAGAGAGTATTTCTAGTACAACTTTTTAACAAAATGCGAACACTTTATCTGGTCTTCAGAGACCAAAACGTGCATGAAAATCTATTGGTCTGTTTGTCTGTCTGCTATCACATTAGAACCCAAAAGCAGTAAACCAAAGGAATATGAAATTTAAAAGTCATATTAATTATCGCCTCTAGAGAGACAATTTTCGTTTTAAATCGAATAAATGTCAGGACGTGCGATATTTTAAGGTTTTTCTTATTTTTTATTTTTTGAAAAACTGCTTCAACTATTGAATCTTCACTATTTAAATAGAATCAAATTTTTATGATGCTTATAATTTTTATTAAATTATGTGAAATAAATTTCGGAAAAGTTTGTTTGAAAATATTTAGAAACCTGAGAATTTAAATCATACCTACAGACTAGACTTTAAATGTGAGTCTTTTAAAAACAAAATGCAAAATAATGAATTTATTCTCTAGTTAATTAATTTGTAATAATTGTATTTTAATGTTGATTTGTTATTAATGCAGGTTGATGGTTGGTTAAGTTGGTGAAAATCCTGTGATTTGCACAAAAAGGCCAGAATATTTTTGGCCAGTGGTTATGTAAGCTAATAGTATTAACTTACAAGTGATGAAATTCAAGCTTTGATAAAAATATCCTTCCATTAGAATTCGGTGCTGCTTCTATGGCCTCTGAATTAAATTGATGATACTGTATGAAGCTACTGGGAGTTATATAACTCTCTCTCCACTAAAATGGCAACAGTTTGACTTTTTAAGGTTTTTTGCTTTTGTGATTACAGGCATAAGCTCGCCAAATATAAGTTGGCTAAAATATAAATTATTCTATCTAAATGAAAAAAGAGTTTGGATTTGAATGAAAACAATTTCAAATGATTCTAATACAAAAAAAGTTTTTAATATGAAAGCAGAAAAAAGAAATAAAAATTTTTAAGAAAAAAATTAAACCGACTTCAAAAAAATTAAATGCAACAAATAAAATACACTAAAAGGTATAAAATAATTATTATCTTATTTAGTCACAACTAAATATTAAGATGAAACTACTTTTTGAATTTGGTGTCAAACAAACTATAACTATAAGCGACTGTACCCACCAAATGTACTAAGTAAGATCCGTCGAGTGCGATTCATAAAAGGTACATGTTTGGCACCGACTTAAAAAAGTAATTTCATCTTAATATTTCGTAGTTTAGTTGTAACTAAATGAGATAATAATTATTTTATACCTTTATAGTGTATTTTATTTGTTGCATTTAATTTTTTTGAAGTCGGTTTTATTTTTTTCTTAAAATTTTTTTTTTTCTCTTTTTAGTGATGTTATAAATAGTGATAGTATCATCAGAACTTGACCAAATTAATATTGCACCATCCCTATGATACCCCCTTTCCAATAAAAAAAGAATAATCGAAATCGGTTCATAAACAAAGAAGTTAATCCTGAACAAACCTAACAAAAAAGGTCTAATACCTATGAAAAAAAAATGGGACCAATCGGAAGGTAGACTGGACCCAATGCAAAAAAATTTTCAAAATCGGTTCACAATTGGCGGAGATATGAGGTAACATAGGAACAAAAAAAAAAAAAAAAAAAAAAAAAATCATTCGAATAGAGAACCTCCTCATTTTTTTGAAGTCGGTTAAAGATACAGACATATGTATATTTGTTAAAAATCTAGATTTGTATATACTTTTAACCTTCGTCAAACCTTCGAAACAATAGAAGACTCAAATAAATAAATTATATATATATATATAATTATGTAAAAAAGTGTTGCTTTCTAAATTTTAGAGAATGCAATTTTTTTTTCTTTTTTTTTTTTAAATTATTCACCATTGAAAAAGGGAGAAATTCTCCCGAAACTTTTGGTTTTAAAATAAACGTATTCTGGATTGTTTTTATAAAAGATTTGTATTTTATTGTCAAGTATTGTAATCGTGCATGAAAAAGTGGTTTTTTTCCTTCTTTTTTTCGAAATATCTAAAAATGATTATAAAAATTGAGCAAAACCATGGCATTTCGCTCTACAAAAAAGCTCTAATAAGTGAACATGGAAAAATTATATTTTTCGAGATAATAATTGTTTTGTCAAAATGTCTGTTAGTTAGTCTGGTTGTCTGGTTGTCCTGTTGTCTGGATGGGTGTCCGTTAGTCTGTGCTTTACCAAATTCTTGTGGACGACCTAGCTCAAAAACTAGTTTGAATATCGAAACCAAATTTCCCACGTGGTTTTGGTCCATTGAGATTAAGAGCTTATTAGATTTTGGTGCATATCGACCCAAAATTAAGGGGGGGGGGGGGGGGGGGGGGGGGGGTTAAAAATTAAAAATCTAGGCCATTTGAGCAAATTCAAGCAAATTTTGTATACATAATCAGTGGGCCCCCAGAAGTCTAAAAATCCAAAAACTAACCCCCCTCCCCTACATTATTATAAATAATTTTATTAAATATTAAATATAAGTGAGGGGCCAGGTTATATGGTAAAGTCAAGTAGATAGCCACATCAGAACACGTCAGCTTATTTTAATTTATAAACAATCAATAAATTTCTTTTCTTTTCTATAAATATGTATTTTAGTATATATACGTATATGTTTATTTGCATCAAGCATAGGACAACCTCATTGATTTCTCTTTATATTCCATAACTTTACCCCAAGTATTAATTATTAGTCCAGTTGAATAATTGCCAAATCTCTAAAATATGCAGCGAGCTTACTGAGTGTTGAAACAGTTTTTATTTTTTGGTACAATTTTTATTGTGAATATTGAATTCTGTTTCTTAAACCATTAATCTCATATAAACATAAATAAATAAATAAATAACCATAATAGTGGTTCTATCCTTTTATTCCTTGGCACAAAAAAACAATAGTATTCATTTGTTTTATTAAGCCTGAACTTCGATAATATCGGAAAGGGTTTTTTTTATTTTTCTAAGTTTACCATTTTTTACGATTTGGGTTCACTTCTGATTCCGTTAATTTTCTTTCTTATGAAAAAAATCTCACCATTTTCCAGGCTCATATTCTTTATATACCTATCATTTAACTTGAAGCCCTAAGTAAAAGCGAGCGCGAAAATCCAATAAAGATTCGTCCCTGGTCAGCTTCCTCGCTGTCTTAGTCTCTCATAATAACGTATCTCCCTTCTTTCCCTTATTATTATTATTTATTATTAGTAAAATGAATGACTAATAAGGCGAGTTCCAAAAAAAACTTGTAATATTACATAAAAAGTTTGTTCAAGACTTGGTAGATTCTCTGAATCTTGGTGATTTGTATTTTTTTGTCAGTGAACGATTTGAGTGAAAGTTAGAACTCAGCCGAAATATAGGTACAGCTTATTAATTCAAAACTTTGTGTCAAATTTCAGTTCATTACTTGCAATGCTTAGAAATACTTCACAGCGTAAAAAGTCATAATTTAGCCATAGTCACGTGTGAATCAAGGAATCATATTTAAAAACCGTATAAAACAGGTACCGTGTAAATCGAGGAATAGGTGTATCTGATACGTGGAAAATATCTTTCTTAACCATTTTTTCTGTGAGTGTGCCTATCTGTCTGGATTCCAATAATCAAGATAACTCAAAAAGTTGAAGTGGTAGAAAGTTAGTTCTAATGCCAAAATATATAAGTATATATTTCCATAACAAAGAACTGAATTAAGTATAATAGTGGCCACTCAAATTCTTGCACGCTTTAAGGTGATCAGGTGAATACTGGTGAAGTTATTTAGAGCCCAATTTTTATCACAATTTCGTCTAAGCATTCGCAAAGGAAGTTTAGCAGGCTTACATCGAGAATTAGATATATGACATTATCCCAGGATTAATTTCAAATACTTTTATTTATTGAGTATAACCTAATAGTTAGTTCTATGAAAATATTATTATTATTTTTTAATTGTGTATATTATCGCTTGGATAAATCGCTGTTCATATATCAGCGTGTAATTATTTTTGATCGAAGTAGCCTTGAACCCCTTTTGAGACTAAATAAGTAAACAGGTCAATAAAAATATCAGAACATAATAAACAATTTATGGGTACTTCATATCACATTGCTTTATAATGCATTAATAACCCTTTTGTGCGAAGTTACAACTTTGTATTTTAATCCGGGCTCACCAAGAGCAGGGCCGGTTATAGACAATTTTTAAGTGTATGCAAACAATATTTGGGCGCCCCCACTTTAATAGTAATAAACGTAAAGTATATTGTAATTTACTAATTGACAATACTTTGGCACCCCATTTTAGCGCCTTCTGCGGCCGCATAGTTCATAGGATTCAAGATCCCGCCCTGACCAAGAGATTAGCCGGATTTTCGGATTGAATCTAGGGTTACCAACAGCGTCGGACTCGGAGTTTCCTAGTTTGGCAATCATTTTTCGGGTTCCGGGCTTACAATGGAATTATTCGAGTCATTTCAAATAAATTTTGTCCATTAAAATGCTACTTTAAAAAGCAAAATTTTAAAAATTTTCTTGTCCCCTGGGGTCACCCACTCCCGGACCCACTCCTGTCAGCGTTCGGCATGCAAACCTTTTTCATTTATATTCCTCCGGGTCATCATTATATTCCTCTGGGTCAGCAATGTTGGCAACCCTAGTTGAATCTTATTAAATATTTAATAAATTATACAGTGAAAACAAAGATTTAAGTATCTTTTTGAGTGTCTTTTTTTGAAAAAAGATGGAAATTATTTCAAAAATCAACCCAGTATAATATAATATTATTAAGTGAATTTAACCTTTTAAAGACATCATATCATAGATATTAGAGAAATATGCTTACATTGCATATCGAGAGGTTCGTCCCTTAGGAATCGAAACCCAGCACAATTGAAAGCTTGCCGGGCCAGTAGCCAAACCCTTAAGACAAATCTCTCTGACATGCAACATATATAAGTATTATAGCTAAAGATTTTTCACTCCTTCAACTCAAAGGGAATAGTGAAAATCGCTAAACTGAAAAAGTTTTCAGTGAGGACCCATGGATTTTACCGTGAAAACAAAGATTTAAGTATCTTTTTGAGTGTCTTTTTTTGAAAAAAGATGGAAATTATTTCAAAATCAACCCAGTATATAATATTATTAAGTGAATTTAACTTTTAAGGACATCATAGATATTAGAGAAATATTTTTACATTGCATATCAGAGAGGTTCGTCCACTTAGGAATCGAACCCAAGCGCTAATCTGCTTGCCGGGCCAGTAGCCAAACCCTTAAGACAAATCTCTCTGATGGCTCTCTGACATGCAACATATATAAGTATTATAGCTAAAGATTTTTCACGCTTAGTTAGCGCTTGGGTTCGATTCCTAAGGGGATGAACCTCTCTGATATGCAATGTAAAAATATTTCTCTAATATCTATGATGTCCTTAAAAGTTAAATTCACTTATTAATAAATTATATTTTTTTATATAAATCTAAATTTTTAATAGTTCAATGTAAAAATGTTATTTTTTAATAAATTTTAAGGTCTGGACACAAATAGCTAGGAATACAATTTCAATCAGGCTTTGACTCGGCACATTATGAAGGAAACGATCTTAGTTTATTTGGAGACCCCCGGTCCCCGGCACGGCACCTCTGACTGGAGCTTCCTTACCGCCTCCGTTTTTAACGTGATCCACAATTTGTTATTAGTCGTTGAGTTCCCTAAAACTTTTAATATCATAAAGAAAAAAAACAAATAAATGACTTACAAAAAATAGTCACATCGTCGAAATCTTTAAAAAATACTTTCATTTTAAATGTTCTCTTGTTATAAAAAGGAATATATAAAACTAACGAAGAGTACACAGTAATTTATTCATTTTTTCAAATAGGGACACGAAAAGGTGAACGAACAGTCATCTTTTGAACAAGTTGATTGATTTTGCCTGAATTGATGATGACTCTGTCCGTCTATTTACTTGACTATTGATAACATAAAAGCAAAGAGAAAAATTCATTGATACGTAAATTTCATATAGCTGTTCATTTTTCTTTGTGCGAATTGTAACATCTGTTTTTTCTTTTTCGCTCTGAAAACGACTTTCAATAAATAAAGTTCTAAAAACCAAAAAAAAAAAAATATGAGGAGGCAAACAAATGAAAATCGAATGAAAGCGCTCACTCCAGAGACTACTCGTTCATTTTGATTGGACTGATTTGCCGATTTCGATTACGTTCCTATTTCTTGTGATTGATTTTGGTTTTGCTCCCCTCCAAACATAACAATAATATAAACGAAATAATATATATTTAATAATAATGATTTAGGTCAAATGGACTAGGCAAAAAATTGCTCGTTGCTATCCCAAAGTAGCATCTTCAAAGATTTCAAATTGTACAAAATAGTTAATGAATATTTAGAAAATCAACATTTATTCCATTTCCTTAATAACATAATAACATTTGAGAATTTGAACTGTAAAATAGATATTTTGTATATTATTTATATGAAAAACAGATAACAAAGAATTTCAACATCTGCAAATATTTTTACGATTAGTCATTTAATGAAAATAAATAATAAATTTTTTAGTTTAGTAAAAAAAATTTTCTTATTGCTGTATGTAAGTCCAATTTAACATTTTACTCAGAGAAGCCTATTCATTCCTATTAATTAAAATAAAAGAGCTATATTAAACCAATCAAAGAAATTATTAAAAAAAAGTATTTGCTTACTGTAAAGTACTTTAAAATGAAATTTTTCTAAAACCTATAATTAAGGCAGTTTATAGCCTCTGGACGACACCCCATGTAATTTTTAGCAAAACCGTCACTTGCTCAAATTCAACCTGATTAAATACTACAATTTGTGACTTTTTTGAGACTTTGGGTTTCGTAGCCTTTACCTGGGGACCCTTTAAAGTTGCGCTTGGCGCGAGATCAATTCCAATACTTTACCCAAGTTTCGCATTGGTAAAGTCAGAAGTAAAATCACATTAATATAATGGAATTGAGGCAGCAAATGGGGAAAACTCGAATGTTTATATGGTAAACTCTACCTTTTTTATTCTCTACCTATTTAAAGTTCATGCAAAAATTATCTTTTCATACATAGTTGATGGCTTACATGCTTTAAGCTCTGGAGCATTGCATCAACGACTGGACTCGCCTAGCTCATACGCAGCTTTCATTCTTCTCTGCGCAATTGGTTGCCTAAATACAGGCGCATCAACGTCATAAATCAAGTACAAATTCAGACTACATTTTAAGTATTTTATATTTTATAATTCAATATTTTTCTTATAAATAAAAAAAAATAATTAGTTAAAACAAGTGCTCTATTTTGTCTAAGTAAATGGTATGTTTTCAATTTCATTTCAATTCGGTTGAACGTTATGGAAAACTCGTCGACGAAATAAAAAGTAACATACACCCATAAATGCAAAATTCTACACGGATGAAATGAAAAAATCACTCTTTTTGGGCTCTAGCAGAGACCACTTGCATATTTTGGTAAAATCGTCAGTTCCTAAAATTCAACCTGAATGAATACTACAACCGTTGGTTCCCTACACTTTATCTGAGGACCCATTGAAGTCACGTGAAAACAATTACAATAAGTTACCCATGCTACGCTATTGATAAAGTAAACATTTTCTTCTAAGCTTTAAAAATGATAAAAATGAAAACTTGAGTAAATTGATTTATTCGCACAGTAAACCGAGTAAAAAGTTTTTAGAATCTGTTTTTTTCTCTAAGTACTTGCCAAACTATTTTTCAATCATCGTTTTCTCGGACTTCATTTATTAATCCACTCTAATAATGTTTTTAAACCACTTAAATAGGAACTCAAATGGAAACTTTAATTATAGGAAAGTAAAAAGTTCTTCAAAACTCAGTAAGCTCTCCAAAAATTTTGCAGTAATTGTGGATAGGTGAGTTAACACAGTCATCTATGGTTTTAAATCCCTTAATTAAAACAAATTATCCAAAATGTATTTTTATTTAATTAACTTCTCATCATTTCAATTTTTATGACTAATAATACACAAAAAGTATTTGTAATAAACTATTAGTGGAGTTTTTTAAGTAAACAAACCTGCACATTTAAATCAATTAAATGTAATAATAAGTATACATAGAGACACATAAACAGAAAAAATCATGGTTGAAATTGGTTTTTATTCACTTTGTCGATATTTTTAAAACACATTTTGCAAAAATACATCTCCTGCCGTAATTTATAGTGTTGATGATATTTTAATCTACTATTCGTTCAATCAAATGTCTTTGAAATAACTACCATATATTTAAAAAGATTATATAAAGATTTTATTAGACTTAGTCTATCTGTCCCCTGGGGCAAAATAAGCTTCTTCTTCTTCGAGTGCCATACCCGAAACGGGTGTCGGCTCCTCTCCACATTTACCTGTGCTGAGTGTGTTTAGTTGTTTTACACAGATATACGGGACCTACTTTTTAACGCCGGTTCCGAACGGCTAATTTGGAGAGGTTACTAGGCAATTATACTCTTGGTAGGTTGCCATTACTTTCCAAGAGGAGGCGACTGCAATAAGCTAATCGGAAAAAAATCACCTAAAAACACATACTAATCAACTAAGAAATTGTATTTTTATTTTTATTTTTATTTTTTTAAATTTAATTTTAAAAAAAATATTGTTACTTGATAATGTATATATTAACGTAAAAATTTGAAAATAAAAGTAATAATAAATACATTTTTAAAAGATATTTCATATATTAGATTTTCGTCGATATTATAGATAAAGCAGAATTTTTCGATTGGGATTCCGCCTTTTGAGCCTTTGGGGTTCGTGTGTGATATATTTTATAAAAGTTTATCATATTTATAAAAATTACATTTTCTCAATAACATTTTTCTTTCAATGCAAATTTCCTAAGAATTTTCCGAGATAATCTTATCGCTTTTGGAAAGAAAATATTTCCAGAATATGAAATTATTCTAACCGATCTTTTACAATTCAATTTACTTTACATTCGAAAAGAATTTACTAAAGTTCATTGAACCTTAAAAGATTGGTGTGTGTATCTTCTTTCCTCTGCGTCTCTATCACACAATATCAACACTAATTTGTAGGTTTTCAAATAAAAAATATAGGATGTGGTCATTTCATGACTTTTCCAAACAATCGGTCATTTTGAGAAATATATTTTTACAGTAAAGTTCCCTAAATTTTTGTCTTTCTATGCCTTTTGTTACGAATGAAGAAAGTTTTTGAACACTACTGTGGAGAGAAGAAGGAAACATTTTATTTGTTTCATTCATTGACCCTTTGAAACCCTGAAGAAGGAGGGAAAAATCCTCCGAAACGTCGGTTTGAAAGGAAAGGAGGAAGGATTCCAATAAATTACACCTTATTTTATATGTGTTAATTTTTTCTTTCCTCATTACCTCTGGGCTGCCTTCCATTACTTTCAATTAAAATTTCTACCAGTCCGTCTCTCTCCAGAGAAAATTTCGTTGCAAAAAAATTATATTTAATATTGATTTACTATGAGTTAAGGATACTAGGTCACTTATTTCACATTAAAATTAAAAAATTAAAAGATATAAAAAAATTTTTCTTTTTCAATATATATATTTATATTGAAAAAGAAAAAATTTTTTATATCTTTTAGTTTTTTAATTTTAATGTGAAATAGGTGACCTAGTATCCTTAACTCATAGTAAATCAATATTAAATATAATATTTATTTACTCTTATCTTTATTAAAGATGTTTCACCTTGCACCAACACCACAATCTCTACTAATTATTTTTCGATATAGGCTATATAAGGTATTATTGTAGACCGTGAATTCGTACATTTTTTAAAAAAATAAAATACACTGCCCTGTAAAAATAAGTGGTACTTAGAAGATTTCAATTTTTTTCCATTCTAATTTTTGACTTAAAATATTATTTATATTCAAATTTATTCAGAACAAGTGGCTCAAGTGATAGCTTTAGAGTTTAGAGGATGATTGAAGAAGTCAACGCTAATATTGCCCGTAATTTAGGGTTGGCTGAAACCATCGTCGGTAAGGCTATCCAAAGGTACGTCATTGTACCAGAAGACAAGAATCACGTCGTCTAAGGGCAACAAAACCGATTGATGGCCGATTTATTGTCATAAATGCGTTGTGCAAACCCACCTCCTTCCGACCTGTAATTTCTAGGTATATAGGTTTGCAGCAGACAGAAGAAACTCTCATTAATTTCTTGTTAAAAGATAAATTATAAGCTGAAATTGACACCTGTATCCTGAAAGAAAATATTTGGTCTATGCTTCACACAATTTATAGTATACTCTCTCAAATTGATCCACTGAATTGAAAAGTTTTTGTTTTGCCGAGAGTAGCAGAGTTGTTGATTCACAAAGAGAAACAAAGAGATTTTAACTGCCTCCTAGTTAAGTAAAGATCGAAAATTTTCAATATCCATACGGTATTGACTCCATGAATAATATTTTTAATTAAAAAAAGACTGATGATGAAGACCAAGTCTTCGAAACTATAGTCTAAAACAAATAAATAATATATATATATATATATATATATATACAGATATATAATTTTGATATATATGTGTGTATGTTTATTTGCATCAAGCAGAGGACAACCTCTTTGTTTCTCTTTGTGATCCACTGAAACTAAAAACCTAAAAAGTAAACTTGTACTTCTGGTTCTTCATTTTCAATTAAAATATTAAGATACTTATTCAGTCAATATCTAACTTAATTATAAATCTTATTTTCCTGGAATATACTCGTACAAATTCTAAGATATAGGGGGTGCAAATATTCTTGACCAAAGACTAATCAAATCCCTTTCCTTGATTTAAATTGGAATACATTTTACTATGATATAAAATTTTTATTTTTTTATTTTTGACCCTTCATAATATAATCATTCGATTAAAATTTTAACATGATATTTGATTTTGGACGAAATTAATTAATATAACTGCTAAATTTCAAGTTTGTATCTTATTTAGCATACCAGTTACAGACAAACGGACAGGCAGACATTGTAGCGACACTAACAGGGCCCCATTTTACTTTCTCAACGGAACCCTAAAAAGTCGAGAACCGCTGATGTAGAAGAATATTTTACGTTAGACAACCGATAAAAAAATTTAAAAAATATGTAAAATTTAGTTGTTTTTTCTATGATGCCACTAAAAATATTTCTTCTTTAAGTGCCCTGACGTTTCGGCTCTTCTCCACATATACCTGTGTGATTGTGTTTTAGCTGTTTTTACAAAGATATACGGGGCCTACTTTTTAACGCCGGTTCCGAACGGCTAGTTTGGAGAGGTTACTAGGCACTTATACTTTTGGCAGGTTGCCATTGCTTTCCAAGAGGAGACGACTGCAAATATCTGCCGAGACTCAGTCTCGAACCAGCGTACTTCAGGCCAGCGGCCCGACACTCTAACCACTGACACAGTCGCCTTAAAAATATTTACCTACCTATATCTCTTTATAATCCAATCAATCTTGTTTAACTAAGAGGTAAAGGAAAAATTATATATTCTTATTCTTTCTGCTTCTACATTATTTGAAATTTAAAATTTCAACTTGTTGAATCAATTAATCTTGTTTTAATTAGTTTGTAAACATTATTTATTCATTCTTTGCAATAAAACATTTATTCCAAATAAATACGAGCCGCGGCTTTTTAGTTAAAGAGTGAAAGGAATAATCAATGCAATCGCTAGTTGTAGTGACTCTTAAATGTTTTTCTAGCAATTAAAGTTATATTAATCACATAAAACCTTAAGCCGCTTTGAATAAAGCCTCCTAAGTAAATACTTAAATAAAAGTTGGCCCCTGCTCAAAGTGATTAGCCAAACTTTTAGGGGATTAAATTTATTCCTGGCCACATCATTAAATTGATATTAAATGTAATTCACTCCATTGAATCATAGACGTTAATATTAAAATGCATATAAAAAAAGGTAAATTAAATTTTGAGAATTAGAAAAATATTTGTATTAATTTTTACTTTCACATTTATATCATGTAATGATGATAGGTGGAAAGAATTGATGCTCTTAATAGTTTGAAATAGGACATAAAACTGGATATTCTGGTTCCTAGAGGCCAAAAATCCATTTGTCAGTGCGTACGTACGTACGTATGTTTGTATGTAGCCCCCTGCGTTTCGCAAACGTAAATCTCAGAGTTACGAAATTCGAAACTTAAGCTAGATATTGGCTCGAAGGAGGACAGAAAGCTTTTGATTGAAAAAGGAACACCGGAAGTTGACATTTATATGAAAGATTTTTCATTTTTTTTTAATTGGTATACTTATCAAGTGTCATAAGTTATTAGTCGTGTATAACCTTTAAACCCATTAAAATAAAAGAATGGGGTGTAAATTAAGAGTGTCGCGATGATTTCAATTAGTATGTGCGAATTTCACATTCTCACTTACTAGTCGTGTGATGACCACAGCAGTTGATTAATTGAATAAATGGGAACAGGTACATAGATTAAAATTGAAAAATACTTTTCAATATTTAGATTGGCATAAAAGAACCAATTTTAGAAGAAAGCAAAAAAAAAATCTATCATAGATAAAAGCCAATACTAGTTTTTAAAAATTCAATTTATTATTGATGGTATTTCGAAGGTGGGAAAAATCCTATTTTGAAAAAAAAATAGTTAATGACTATTTTTAGTTAGAGATATGTTTTCTTTTCATATTTATAACTACGAGTATATAATGTGCTAACGTATAGCTGCGAAGCCCCATGGGGCCCATTCACTCCCTTGAATCTCCCTCCATTCCGTCAACCCTATAAATTCTATTAAATCTAGCTTGTTATTAATTAAAACCACTAATTTATAATTTCAATAGGTTGGAGTTGGTGGTGTTTTACAACGAGGAAAAATACCAGCAACTCCAACCTATTATAATTTTAAAAATGTTTCACTATAAACCCACACCACGGTCCTTAAGTTTTATCACTAATTTATATTTGACCCTTTATGTTTATTTACATTTAGAAAAAAATGACGTTACTTATGGGTAGAGAGCGGATTCCTATGCATTCGCATATATTGTTTGCCGCCACATACGAGCCAGGGAATCAATTATCTATCCGAATCAAGCATCTAGGATACTGTGGGTTAAATTTTATACTGCTTATTTTTGCATATTTGATTTTTTAAAAGTAAATTTTTTGAGAAAGAATGAAAAAAATGAAGAAATAAAACAGAGGGACATTATTTTTTTTTTTAAGGCCATCAGTAACTATAGCCGATTTTGGCCATTGAGTGTTCTTGTTTGTGTGTGTGTTTGTGGAAGTGTGTGTAAATTAGTGTAGGAATCAGAGCCGGTCAAATATTTGCATTATTTTATTAGTTTATTATTTGTAGGTACGTCAATATGATAAGCTTAAATAAATAAAAGCAGTACAATATAATCATGTCTGTTAAATAAAACTACCCCTCGTATTTTTTCGTTCACACTTTTTACTGTTGTGCTGTCTAAATGGCCTGTGTTCCCGGTGACAATAAATAAAATAATAATAATTAATAATAATAAAGAACATCAGATCGCTAGGGATATCAGACGAAATAACACCTCTCGTGCAAAAGGCTGTCGTTTTACAGACCTGCTATATAGCAAGAAGATTCCTAACGATTAAATGAAGAAAAGAAGAGTAACTGTGGGCCAGGGTGAATTCCCTTCCCACAGCGTCCGAGCCTAACCCCATATGATCAACAGGGGTAGGTGAAATTTTACCAGCACTTGTGCTGAGTAAGTGTCATAACTCAAATAATAATAATAATAAATACATATACCTAATGAGAGTGTTGTGCAATTTTTTAGGCAATAAAAGTACATATTTGACACATGGTTTTATTTCATTGCACTCCTTCAATTATATTGTCTTTTTGTCTTCAATTTTAATTTTTTGTGGATAAAAAAATTTATTTTGCCATCTTTTACTGCATAAATTTGCATATTTCAACCTATTCTGCATATTAGTTGCATATTTCATCAATTTTAACTGCATATTTTATGGCAACGAAAATGTTTTCTTTCCAAGATCCTTAGAGTCTGCTAAACACACTTTAAAGAAATATAAATTACCACATGTTTATAAATCTATGATTTTATTCCCGCTATCGGCTTAGTGATTCAAGATGGAACCTTTATTTAATCTAGATTATGGGATAGTAATCTTTCAGAAATATTGGTTGTTTATTTAACCAATCTGTTTAAATATTTAATCTGGACTAAAATATCCACCTTGTAACAAATATTAAAAATCTTCCAAATTGTTTCCCCAATGCAATCTTTCCATTGTTCAGAATGTGTTTTCCCAAATAAATAATAGTTCTAAAAGTTATTAAAGTTAGTTGGTTAAGTGACAACTAAATATAATTATCTATATAAATTTGAATCGAATTATATTCATGTTCCGAAGAATATAAAGATTAATTTATTGTGCATTTTTGTTACATATTTAAGTCATCTTCATTAACATTCATTTAACTCAATGATTTCTAATTTGTATAAATTATTTATTATAATTATAAATAATCATTTCATATTACGTATAATTTCATTTTCAATTTCAAAGTTCACATATTCATTTGATTATCATATTAATGTCCTTTCAATGGAGATGAAAATTTTATATTTGGCATGTATGTAATTCAATGTAAATTAATTTGCTAATAATCATTATAGTTTCATTTCTAATTTATTCAACAGGTAATTAAGAGCCTAAACTGCTAATATACTATTTATAATTATACACGTCGACAAAATTAATAGTTCCTATATTTGATTATTGAGTGACCCATTTGAAAAAAAATTGCCTGTAATTTTCCAGTAGGTATTTAGAAATCAACAAGTGTGTTACCATTTATATATATATAAGTATAATATACTAAAAAAAGAAATTTTTAAAGAGAGCCACATAATTACGCTAAATTTGGCAGATACTTATATATATTAATACATATTGTAATTATTTTCTCAATAGAATTTATCTTAAGACTGTATTAAAATAAAAATACCCTCTGACCCGAAACATCTTGCTAAATGTCACATTTTGCTTGATATTGACCTGTAGCCAAAAAAGGTTGCTGACACCGTACCTTTTTTTTACAATTATTTTCGTTTACTGTGATGTTATTACAAAAATCCTGCTTGCGGTAATCAATTTATGGAATATAATGTAAATTTATTTATATTTCTAAATGTATTTATGGGGAGTCGGGTTGTCCGAGCCGGCTAAGGCGCTGGCCCCGCTTCGACATCGTTGACGACGATATTCAAGCGGGAGACACGGGTTCGAGCCTGGCGAGCATATAAAATTTCTTCCGGCTAAAAGTCGACTCCTTCACTAACCCTACTAACACTTTACTGATGTGCTGTCTAAAAGTGCTTTGTTCCCAGTGACAATAAATAAAAAAAAAGTGTTTTCATAAACAGCTTTTTAAAATAAACTTGGGTTGGCTATTAAAAATTATAGGTACATATATTATGCTTTGAAATTTTATTAACGCATTTTTATCTTTCCGATCTGCACGTTGTAGCCCATCTACTAAGCTTACCTGATTTTTATCAATATTATATTATCTAATTTTTAAATTGTTACAGTAAAGCTCGTTCAGAAATGAGAAAATCAAATATTGATTTAAAGTTGTACTATCCGGGGTTTGGTAACTTGGTAATGCGCTTTCGGGTTAACTGTTAACTATCTACTATTGAAAATGAGAAAATATTGAATTACATCATTTTTACAATAGAGAGAAAATTTAAAAATTTGCTACAAAGACGAGAAGGGTTAAATATGTATTAAATAGATCAGAAATGTGCCTAGATTTTTTGGAAGGGTGAAGCAAACATTTTTTTATGGGGTGAAAATTAGAGATTTTTGTTTATGTAATACTAGGCGAAGGCACTGTTAACCCCTGTGAACAATTTCTCGACGAAAATTACCATAGGGAGGATACTCGACTCCACATAGTAATTGTCATCGCTCTTAATCGAGTATGGCACGCGAAGAAGAATGTTAAAGTGGTTCATCATGCCAAGGTCGTTGTTTTTTCCAAATGGCTGCCAATTAAATATTTTGTATACACGATAACTATTAAATGAAGAATAAACACTTTATCTTGCAATGTTAATACTAAAATAATTTATTATTTTGAAACTATCTATCACTGTACAAAAGAAGGTTTTTAATATTCAGCGCCTGACAATGCAACCCACAGATCAAAGAGTGCTATTTGAATGTATAGGTATGTAAATTTGACATAGGGAGCGCTGAATTTTCCCAATCAAAGTTGCCAGGAGTGTCTTAGATCTTTCATTGCTGTCTAAAATAAAATACTGGGAATCTTTGTATCTCTACAAGAAATTCACCGCTTATAGGTACCTTTTATGGCCGGGTTTTTCAATTTAGGTAAAACTGAAAAAAGTTTTAGAGAAAATTAACTGTCAGATTGCGACCATTTTTATCTCTAGCCTTAACTGGTCGTATACATTTGCGGGTAGTTAGTAAAGTTAACTAGCATACTTCTTCTTCTTCTTCTTCTTCTGGTGCCTATCCGCTCAGCGAATGTTGGCGATCATTCTGGCTATGATTGTTTTATTGACGGCGGCGGCGGCCCGAAACAACTCCAAGGAAGTCTTCCCGAAATATTGCCGCAGATTCTTTAACCATGATGTCCTTCTTTTCCCAGGTCCCCGTCTACCGGCTATTTTCCACTGAATAATAAGCTGTAGAAATTGGTATTTAGAGTTACGCAATATATGGCCGAAGTACGATAATTTTCTAATTTTGATGTTATTTATTAATTCTTTATCTTTTTTCATTCTTCTAAAAACCTCTTCATTTGTAACTCTATCTATCCAACTTAATCTCCGGATTCGGTATATCCACATCTCAAATGCCTGCACTCTATTACTTGTCGCTTCTGTAAGAGTCCATCCTCCATCCCACATAGAAGATCCGGAAACACGTAACATCTTACTAGCCGCATCCTCAAATCCATACTGAGGTTGTGGCTGCACAACAGAGGTCTTATTCGCAGGAATGCATTACGTGCCATTTCAATTCTCTGTTTGATTTCCACAGAGTGATCCCATTTATCATTTATAGTGCAACCTAGGTATTTAATTTGTTGCACTCTCTCAACCATATTTTAAAATACCTGATAAAAAACAATTTGTCAAATATGACCACCGGCCGCAAGTAAGTCCATCGAAGGCTACATGAGGCCCGCGGGCCGCGGGTTGGCCAGGCCTGATCTAATCGATAGATAAATAAAAAAGACGGATACATACTCAATTCACTTATAAACTTATATTTTATTTAATAAAATTTTATTATACCAAATAGGCGTAAATATTTAACTTAGGTTAAATAAAAAAACAGCTGTCAGAAATATATTGATTTTGGTATGAGATATTTATAAAAACATTTTCTTTTTTAGTTCATATGGTAAATAATGAAAACCGCTTTTGATATTAAGTTTAGTAATAAATTATTTTTAAGTAATTAAACCAAAATAGAATTAAAGAAGATCTTTTAATATGTTCCTAAATAAATATTTGTAGTTTTAATATGAAGTGAATTAAAAACTGATCACTGGTATTCGTTGGGTGAGTAGTTTACTTACCAATGAGAGAAAAATAATTTGAAGAAATTTTACGCACCTGTAAAAAATAAAAACAATTTATTAGAATATGTTCAATATCAAAAAGTAAAATAGAATTAGAATGTTACATTTGTACTTCATTAGATATTATTATCCCTCAAAAAAAAAAAAATATTCTTAATATTCGTTTTTTTTTTTTTTGGTTTGGTTTTTTATTCTCAAGATACTGATATATAACCGAATGAAGGGGTTCATATAGTCAATGATTGTTACATACATCATATCGATCACGTTTAATTTATTTCCATTGGATTTATAATCCGGAATCTGGATATTGTTGAAATTGAAATTATAGAAGACTAGCTGCGAGGCCCGCCCGTTGAGTTAAAGAAGATTTTATTCTCATCAAAGAAAAAAATTGTCGAGTGTACTAGTATTTTTTACTTTATCCAATTCAAAGCATGGGTAAAGTATTGTAATCGCTCTCGGGGCAAGCGTGGCTTCAAAGGGTCCTCAGGTAAAAACTACGGAACCCATGGACTCAATTAAAGTCACAAATTGTAGTATTCAATTAGGTTGAATTTTAGCACGTGATGGTTTTGCCAAAAATTACAAGGGGTCTCGTCGAGAGCCCAAAAAGTGCGATTTTTTCATTTAGTGCGTGCGGATGGATGTATGTATGGATGGATGTATGTTATCGTTTTTTGGCCCACGATTTTTTCCACACCGTTGCACCGATTGAAATGAAATTGAAAACCTAGCATTCTTTTAACAAAATGAAGCGCTGATTGGTTTTTGGTACATATCGGTCCACAAACATTAGTACTTTATTTCAGTACTTTTTTAGTTTTTTCTAAATATCTTGAAAGTGACTTAACCAATTTTGATGAAATTTAATATCCTAATTAAGTACCTTGGGGACCACAAAAAAGGTTAAATAAAGTTTTTAGTAAAATTATATTTTAAAGTACTTTACTCTAGAACATATTAATATTTCAAATGAATTTGGATAAAGTTTAGCAACGATCCGTTGCAGTTTATTGATTTTGTCATAGTGACAATTTCATCTCTAATAAATATATTTAAATTCTGATCTAATTTGCTAACTAATTTCCTCTATCTAATCAATGAAACCTAATAATTTACTCTATAATTAACGTGCCCTAAAGGTTAAAATATTTTAAGGGATTCCTCGCATATCAACTAAAATTGGATCAAAAATTAGAGACATTATTAAATTTGCTTTACCTACATATCATATAGTAATACTTTTATATGGTAATTCAGTTTTAGAGAATATTAAATTGAATATTAATAAACAGATTTTATTAGCGAAAGATGCATTTTTGAAGTTTCGATCATTAGTAGTAATCATTGTTCAAGGTATGAAGGAAACGAATTATAATAAAAAATAGACATCAAGATATTACCACTACTCTACGAAACTTCAAAAAAACAATACGGATTGTTTGTTCCTCTAGTATTAAATGGAAATTGATGGCCATTTTTGATTTTAAGTCTTTCATCCATGTTTTCAGCAAGGTTATTTGTTGTAATTATAATAAAATAAAATTTTCGAATTATATGGTATTTAAAAATGTATTATCAATCGCAAAAGATTTTTTAATGATTCATATATTATATTATCGATAAAAAAAACCCAATTTGAAAAAATAAACAAACATAATTGATAACTCTCTGTAGTTCTTGATGATTAATTTGATAATTTTTATTTTATTCAAAGCAGACCTTAAAATACATTGGAGGGATGAATATTAAGTTATTTAACTGTAATATTTTATTTTTGTGTTAATAGTATATATTAGACATATTAATAGTTCTTTACAGATCAAATTAGCTCTCGAGTAAAAATCTCGCATAAAAGGTGTTCTCAATTCAAAAAGTAAGATTCACTACTTTTATAGATTTTAAAATTGGATTAGTCTATAATTAAGTGGTATGTTAGAGTTTTGAATAAATAACTTCGTTTATTGCTTTAATTAAGATTCTCTTTGAAAAAAAAATCATTTATTTTTAAGTGAAATACAAATTGGAGAAAAAAGTGAAAACTTTTTCAAAACTAACTACGCTGTCCACAAATTTAAGTGATTTTTCTTCAGCTATAAATTAGTTCTTCAGGATAATTCGAATTTTTTTATTTTCTCCATTTTTGAACTGTAAATTCTGAAATCTAATAAGTTTTTGGTTTTGAAAATAAAAGCATTTTGGCGCCCGAATTAATTTAAATAATTCTCCATTCTAGAGTTATCATGGGTGCATTGGCGTAGTTAGGGAGTTTTCATAAGGGGGGGGGGCAGCTGATAGACACCACAAAGTTTATTTCGCTAATGCGATTAGAGATCAACTAACCTTTTAGCAGAATTGACAAATTTTGGAAGTAACGAAATAATTTAATGAGAAATACATACAATAGTGATGGCTAGTAACAATGGAGTTTCCATTTTTCTAATGGGTCAATGGGTTTTGAAAAGGGAGCACTTCCCCCTTTGACCCCCTTTCCGAACTACGCCCATCCATGGGTTTCTTATTCCAAACACACACTTAGATGGTCATTCATTATATATTCATACAAATACATCTCAAGAGCCTGGGGGCTCATCTCCGATCACCACCACTCAAAACATTCATACAAGAAGCTTTTTAGCTGTCGAGGTGTAATCAAGAGAGCAGCCATTACATTGTCCAGCTTTGAAGACCGTTCTACTGAAAAAAAAACTATAACTCTAGTGCTATCGATTAAATAAATTACTTTTTTAAATATGTTCAACCTGGGTATTCAAAATCAAAGATGTTTGTAGAGAGTGTCATTAAGCTAAGTAAAACCAGTAATCAGGAAGTTGGTTCTCACCCAGATTGCATTATCCACTGCGACATAATTTGAAAATCTCATAGCTCGGGTTTCGAAGAGATGCCATTCTTCTTACCAAAGTCTACCTATATTTCCCTATGTAATTTTTTGTATTTTCCTCTTGAACACACAGACAGATAGAAAACAAATCGTCTTGAAAAAAATTCCTCCACATTTCAGATATTTCTAAGCACGATAATTGAAAATAATTCATTACTTGAAACCAGCCTGGCAGACAATCTATTAATAACTAATCGTGTAGATTTTCTAATATAAATTTCTAAATAACAAAATAATGAAATAATCATATACTATATATGCTCTCCCTAATTGAATTAATCAGAATTTATATCAATATTAAAATTTGATACGATTGCTGTGATATATTGTTATATTGCGTTTCGAAATTAAATTCCGAATTTGTGACACGATATGCATTTTAACAAAAAACAATTAAATCAATAATTCCTTAATCGGCTTCAACGGACTCTTTACCAGGGATCATATTTAATGAGCTCTCCAGTCACGTGATTTCAAACTGAGTATAATAAAAATGTAATTTACTTGGTAGAGTGTCCACAAATTTTAGTGATCTTATGCCAGCCAACGATTTAAACTAGAACGTTGAAAAATGGCATAGAAGTGGAGTATAATAATATATGCGGGTGTGCGAAATGTCTGCTCATTAATTAAAACCGTTAAAAAGCTCTATCTATAACAATTGGATTTTTTTTTAAATTTATGAATTCCTTGCATTTCTAAAGATAGATACCCAAAGCCCAATTCAGTTCTTTGTTTTAAAAATACAAATATTTTGTCTCTAGAACTAATTTTCTGCAATCTCCTGTTTATGACTTATGTGGGCATCTCAATCCACAGACATGGACAGAAAAAATTATACATGAAAACAATTTTTATCTATGTTTCAGATATTGTTGAGCAGAGTTGAAATCTGAGTGAATTCATTATTAGATACTCTTGGAAAGCTTTTCCTGACCGTGTGTTTTCTACATTAAAATTTATCGTTTTTAAATTCACATTGAGATATTTATTCGAAGTTGGTCAAAGACAAATATTGGGTATGATATTTGTAAAAGGGGCCTTCCATAAATTACGTCACACAGTAAGGGGAGAGGGACATCTCAGATTTGTGACAAATTGTGACAGTGGGGGTCCGGGAATATTAATAATTGTGATGACACAAAGGTCAAATTAGAAAATTTTAATTATACAATTATTAAATTATAGGGTATAAAAGTGATAGTGTGACGTCACAATACAGGGAGAGGGCTCAATGAAAATGTGCAGAATGTGACACAAGGGAAGGGAGGTCTAAAAATCTTGAAATTCGTTTAACGTAATTTATGGAAGGCTTCAAATGTGTGGGATCAAAGAATCATCTCTTGCTATCTCGTAGCTCTTAAGATGGTGCAATGATGTCCAAGACAAGCTTTAATCGGGAACTCAATTAAAAATTATTTATAATTAATCAATTCTAAGGCCCTGCATATACTTTTTATTATACGCGGTAATATCGCTATTTAGACAACTCGATACACCTGGGAGGCATGTGAAGCCTCAATAATTCGATAATCGGCTTCAACAAACTCTTTACCTGGGGGATCATATTTAGTAATATCTCTAGACACGTGATTCCTGATTCAGAAATGAGCGGCCCTAGTAGGAGAGACACAATAAAAATAATAACATTAGCCGGGCTACGGGCTAAGAAATACTATATATATTTGTCTAGATTAATTTGCCGCAACGCTGACGTAATGCTGCCGAGAGAGAGCGCCATCAGTATATTTGCGGCAAATTTGAAATATAATCGTAATTTGGACTCAAATTTCGAAATGAAAGACTCCAATTTATTTTAAATTAAGAAACATTAAATATATTGATAATTATTACCCCCCACCCTTCAGCACTCAAAAATTAAATATTCAATTCGCTTTTCTTTGCGCACAAAAAAAGAAATCAAACACATCTTATTTGATTTATATATTATTTGTTTATTTTTTAATAATTTGCAACTTTTTTATAATTTTTTAAAAATCTAAATTTTTTATTCTTATTTTTTGATTTTTACAAAATTAAACGACTTAAAACACGCATGCCCATATGAGTTTCTCATTGCAATACTGGATGGAGCAGCCTGTCATACAAACAACACCTGATCTCTTTTAAATATTTGGAGCCTTATATCGATTATTGATCCCAAATTTAAAAAAAAATGATATAATATTATTCTCCTCCTCACACGATACCACTTATTTAAATAAATCTATTTCCACACAAAAAATATCACAATGCTGTAGATTATAGAAAAAAAAAATACTTCCAGATTCATATCTAGAGCCTCATTTCTGTAGCTGTGTCAGGACGAAAATGAGGCGAAACTTTTAAGAGACTATGTATTTTCGGGAGTTTACAGATATACATTTGGAGTGTGGTTTTTTAAGAGGAATAAAATTTTTGGACCGAGACGCCGCCCGCCAGGGCACCAGCCCGGAAAGCCGAGCTTCGAGGGCGTGCCGAAGGCCCGCACGAAAAGCTCGTATTTACATAGGAAAAAAAGACCAAGAATCCGGTTAACCTACTAAAGATTTGAATTCTGTTCTAGCATTAAGGCTAGAAATATGAACACTATTTCCCGATGGTCATTTTGCCAACTTAAGTTTGGAAGGAATTCCTTAACAGGCCAACTTCGTTCAAGATATATCTAAATCTATGAATATGTACTCGTTCAAGAGGAAGGCGGAGAATCAATGAATGGCTCGTACTCTATTCAATTAGTGCCTCTGGGAAGTCTTCGTCTAAGGCGTAGAATGACGTCACTCCATGGAGAATAGCATTGGAGATCTCCTGGCTCCCATTTCATTCTCTCATCTCTTATTCCAATTATTACATTTTCAATCTTTGTTTCGTTGTTTGAATAATAGTCGCCCATTGTGATAATGGATTTTTCAGATTTACCATTTATAAATTCTCAAGTTGCTGGTCTGAACTCAATTATATTTTGGTGAGAATTAAAGATGACATAATATAATATAACTAATGATTTTACATTTCTTTTCCAATTAATTTCATTTGATTTGTAAAGCAGCAATTCGTAGTTCTTTTTTCAAAGAAACTATGGATTCGACTGATAGTTTGAAACTGCTTAAAAATGCTCTAGTAGCAAGCCTATAGGGAGAAAAACAATTGTTTACGCTTTTGACTGTTTGATACCATCGATTTCAGTCTTCAAGTCATCTCTGCTAAAAAATTTTGGTAGTCCAGCTACGAAAACTATTTTTGTCTGTTTGTGTATATTTATAATTTATTAGACTTATATAGTGAGAATATTAGAAAGAATTTTGTTCAAAACTTAAATGAAAACTTTATCTGGACCAAGTTATTATTGGATAAAAATACTTGGTAGGTTTCACATTAAGATATAAAAAATAAAACGAATTTATTTTTTATATCTTAATGTGAAACCTACCAAGTATTTTTATCCAATAATTTTAAAAAATGTTTCACCAAGTACCAACACCAAATTCCTTGAAAACTATGGACCAAGTTATGATTTTTATTAGGGGTTGTTGATTTACAATATTATTTGCTCCGATTTACTGCTGTTTAAGGGGAGTGTAACTAAAAAGAGATTGTTTTGAACCTGTTTTAAAGTGAAATAAATACCTAATAAGTTTCATAGTTGATAAAGAGAAAGATCCCCCCTGTCTCCCCTTTATCCGTCGTTGAGTGTTCAGTACATCAAATGATAATATTCGTCCCTCTAAACTATTTCTCGTGAAAATTAATTACTAAATTAATTATATTTAGAAACTGATTCCCATAGTTCCCCAAATGTTATCCGCAAATTAATTGACCCTTGCTAATGACTTCTCTTAACGAGCGATGCCAACAATTGCTCAACCTATTGTAGGCTATTCGGATTATTCAATCCCACTTCCACTTATTCTGTTTTTTCTTAATTCATAATAATATTTATTATATATTTGTTTATACTGGATTGGAAAGAGTATGTGATGGTTAAACATTTATTCTAGAGTAGCTTCAAAGTGAAGCTAGCCTCAATTTAAAAACTACCTTACCCACTAAAAGCTTCGCCTTCCTTCTTTTCATTCTGTTACTGTTAAAACTTAATATAAATAGCTTAAATATAATAATAAACTAATTCTAGTATATAATTTAAAAAGATAAATTTTCCAATTTTCTGGCCATAAATGATTAACTTTAATTAAGTGAACAATAAGCAAGTAAATCCCCTTTAGGCGGACTATACAAAAAGCAATCCGACATTTTAACAAAGAGGCTGGTCCCTTGGTATTTTAGTCTGCTTCACAATTGAATTTCGTAATCAATATTATAATAAAGCTGTCTAAGTCCACTGGGAATAGTCTCTATCAATGAAATAATATATACCTAATAACAATGTATAAAAGTAAAATGAGAAAAAAGCCAATTTCCCTCAGCTATGAGTGAAATTCATTCAGAGTAAATAATTAGATATATTTTAAGAGAGGGGTGTAATTATGCCCCTTCGGAGGGTCGAAAGACAGGTGGACTATTATATGAACAACACTAATTAGCTAAAATCATATTGTCCTAGTAATAAATTTAAATATCCCTATACTCTTATTCAAAATGTATCAAGTATTTAAATTAAATATAGAATAATATTTTAATAAATTATTTTTTAGTTAATAATATATATATATATATATATATTATAATGATAGTAATAATATAATAAATTGAAATTAGAAAACAGTTGTATGTTTGTTTAATATGCTTTTACTCGTCTAGATCATATGTGGGAGGATCGCTGGGCTATAAAAATAGATGTTGAGGCCTTTTTCTACCAGAAATTCCGAAACCAGATTGCTCACAGTCAAATCGGCTCTCTATATTGATCCAAAATATATAAATATTTTGACATCAAAACGAACTTTCTACTATTTTCCATGTTATCGTCTCTATCAGAATCCAAACTCGCAGACATTGAGACAAAAAAAATTATGGATGGAAATGATTTATCTTCACGTTTCGGAAAATTTTAAGCATACTTTTATTTATTTATTTATTTATTTATCTTAACAAATTATTAACACAATTGTCAAAAGATTTGTTATTTCACATACTTAAGGCACACTTAAGGAAAATATTTAACAAATATAATTCCTCACTTAACAATATATATATACAATAATAAGATTAATATTATCCAAATGGAATAATTAATATAATTTGTTAACTAAATAGTTCATATGTTTTTCTTATTTTTAGTCGACGAACATTATCATCAACGTTGTGCATTTGTTTCATTTCTTGATTTTCATGTTTGTGTAGACGTTGGTGGTGTCTAACGGCATATTTGTGGATTTCTTCTGTGACTGCATCGAGGTGTAGATCTCGGTGTAGGTCACTATTTCTGATGTACCAAGGGGCATTTACAATACGTCCATACGGGTTTCAAAATTTGCCTATAAATTAAAATTTTATTTCTCACAGACAAATCTGAATTGCGCCCAAGTAGCCAGTAAAGTTTTCGAAATTTGATGTTAAGTTCTTGTTTTTTTTTTTATCTTCACGTGTCTTTCCACTTTATTTTTGCATCTAGAGTCATGCCTAGATACTTAGCTGTATTGCCATAAGGTATTCTTTGGTGATTAATTTGGATAGGAATAGTAACTATTTTTTTATAGCTAAAATTGATATGGGTTGACTTTGTTTCATTGAGCTTTATTCGCCATCGTTTGGTCCATTCGTTGATTTTGTTTATGGCACCTTGTAGCTTAGCTGTAACTTCATAAACATTTTCATCGACTGCAAGGAGAGCTGTATCATCAGCAAATGTAGCTATAGCAGCATTCTCATCAAGTGGAATGTAATTTGTAAATAACAAATATAGAATTGGGTAATTTTAAGCATAATGGAAAAGAATTAAGTGAATTCAATAGTATAGGGTCACCTGGCAGTCAGACAGGATTCGTTTACCCCCCGCTGAATCTGCTAATAACACAGAACTGCGATGAAAAAGTTGTTTGAATAATTTTATGTGATACTAGCTTCAAGGCCCGCCTTCGGCGGGCCTTTTGCTAGCCAGGTAGCTTCGCCCCCTGGACCCCCACGTGGCTGTTTTATTGATGTTTTATACACGTGTAAAGAACACTTTCATATATCAACTCTTGTGAATCAATTGTAATAGATTAATAAAGTAAAGGGTGTGTAGTTTCCCAGTGAAACTACACACCCTTTACTTCATTAATTAATATCATTAGAAAATCATAAGATGGTGTCATCTATTAAATCCGATGGACTGGATATTTTTAATTATATGTCAGAGGGGTTGTTTTTCACCCCTCGGGAATCGAACCCGAGTGCCAGTAACAGCAATCCGAGCCACCTGGCTCACCTGCGGGATACGAACCTCTCTGACATATGTAAACGCGTAAAATATTTTACTCAAAGATTGTTATCTTAATTTGTAAAATTTCGCGATATAGTGATTCTAAATTTAAACATATAGCCATGCCATATAATCTAAATAAAGTGTGGTTGAGTGTTTCGAATTTTGAAGAAATTCAAAATTCGAAAGGCAATGGAATGACTCTTTCTAATTTAATATGAAAGATATTAATATTGTCGTGTTCATATTAAATTAGGAAAAATCATTCCATTGCCCTTCGAATTTTGAATTTCTTCAAAATTCGAAGTACTCAACCACCTTTATTTAGATTATATGTCAGGGCTATATGTTTAAACTTAGAATCACTATATCGCGAAAATTTTACAAATTAAGATAACAATCTTTGAGTAAAATATTTTACGCGTTTGCATATGTCAGAGAGGTTCGTATCCCTGCAGGAGTGAGCCAGGTGGCCCGGATTGCTGTTACTGGCACTCGGGTTCGATTCCTGAGGGGGTGAAAAACAACCCCTCTGACATATAATTAAAAATATTCCAGTCCATCGGATTTAATAGATGACACCATCTTATGATTTTCTAGTAAATTTGAATCTATTACCATCGGCAAATTAATATCTTTCAAATTAATATCATGTTTCTCCTAAAACCTACACCACTTTCTCTAAGTAAAAAAAAAATATAATAGATTGATGAAGAGGACAAAGTATATCTCTTTATGAATGAATTTAAAAAATTTATTTTTCCAGCAGAAGACAATATTTTATTGTCCCCTTCTGATACTCAATTATTCGTCAAAAAGAACCTTTCAACTTAAATTAAAATAAAGTTTTGTCTTGTAAAAATTCAATAATTAAGGTAAAAATCGTCATTTGGGGAGAATTATCCAATTAAAAATTAAAAATAATAAACTTTTAAAGTTTATTATTAGATTATGGAAAATTCAGGTTTAATTAGGCTCAAAATAGGTTTTTAATAATTTGAATAGGCTGAAATTTCCTAGATTTCAAAACAATATAACAATGGGTTTCCAAATGATTTTGTTTTCTTTAAAGAATTCTACGTGCTAATTGAATTTTGGTTTTAATCTTTAAAATATATTTTTAAAGAAATTCCAAAAGCTAATTAATTCCTTTCAGTTAGTTTAGTTAGTATAGTTTCAATAATCCTTTATAATTAACTTTGAAATAAATATTGAAATGAATGAATGAGCTCGAATATAAAAGCCAAAAGGCTTAGTTCATTTGAAATGGCTGAGGGTTCTAAATACAATAGAAAAAAGATGAGGTGAGACTCCTAAGGGTATTTTTAAGAAAAATGATTTTTAAACAACACATTTTATTTTAAATTATATATTTTTCATCTCTATATATATCAAAAGCTTGGCAGAAACATTTTTATTTTTTCTACCCTATTAAAGACGGTTTTCAGAATTTTTTTTACCCAACCCAAAAGAAGTTAGTAATTTTTGAAAAAAATAGATTTTTTTAAATAACCATAACTTTTTCAAAAATTTAGTTATCATGACGATTTTTTTTTAATTTTTGGTTTTAAATGTACTTAAATAAAAAAATAGAAATTTTTTTTAAATCTTTGTTGCAGTATTAAATTTTTCTTCAACGATAATGTGGTTAGAACTATTGAGAATTAATGACACTCAAAAATCAAACAAACAGGGCTGCCAACACTTGTTTTTTTTGTTAGTTTAGTTCTTTTATTGTTTGGCAAGATATGTTGGCTAACCTGAATTTTTTTTTAGTTTTTCCTGAATTTTTCAATTTTCCGGGCAACTTTTCCAATTTTTTTTTACGTATTAACCTGAATTGGACTATTACGAAGATTTAAAAAAAAAATAGCCAAATCGGTCCAGGCATTTGAGAGATCTGCGCTTACAAAGAAACAGAAATTCATTTTTATTATATAGATTTGTAGATTTTCGGTTTCTAATTCCTAAAATAAATTTCTTTTTGTGTATCACATCACATTTTTTCACAAAGCAAGAATTAATAACGTTAAAGGTACCTATAAATATAACTAATTTGCTCTATTTTGGCATCTGAAAATACTCTTTAAGTTTTTATTTATAATTTTTTTAAATTATATCTACTTATGAGGGTATTGAAGAATAAAAAATACTAAAGCCTTAATTTTGAGTTCTGTAATAATACTTTTGTATTTTTAAAGTCATATTAATTAGTCTTCACTTCTTGAGGATAAAAAAATTAAAATACCAAAATCTTAATTTTCAGGTTATGGGGGTTTGAAGAGTGAGGAAAAATGGGAAATTTCAATCTGTATACAAAAAATGTTATTGGATATAATTTTGTTTTATAGCAATTTTTACTCTATTAAGAGAAGAAATCAGAAAATTATTAGCAATAAATAATACCAATAACTTTTCAAAAACTAAATTTGAAGGACCTCTGTAATTTATCTTTATTGTTTGTATTAAGAGCTGTTTATTTATTTTCAAGTTCTCTATAGCGACTTCTTTTTTTTTGTCTTTTAGACGAAGGTTTTCTTCTTCTTTCCTCAATTCTTTACTATTCCTACTAACTAGGATAGAGTACCTATCCTATAAGTTAAGTGTATCATTGATCACTCATGGGACAGTTTCTTCCACTGTTCTGTCGACTAAGTGTCTAAATTGTTAGTTACGCCTATCTTATTTTTCATCTTTGTTGTGAAACTAGTGCATCTCTTTTTTCTTAATTCCGTAGAGTTTCTTAATAGCTAGCTTAGATAATCAAATAATAAACATTCTGATGATCTTTTCTTTCAAATTTTTGTTAAAAATAATAGTTATCTAATTTCATTTTAATTTTACCTGAAGATGATAGTTGTTCTTTGTTGTCTTGAATTTGAGAAGAGATTGTTATTAAATAATGTTATTATTAGTGCGTTAATACATGATTATTATAAAAGATAATGTTCTCTGGTTGAAAAAATTTAGAAACCTAATCTCAGAGTCCTGCATTTTTATCATAATAACATAGTTTTTTTTATTATCTTTAAATAAAAGTAAATAAATATTTTACGAGATATCAATTTACTATGAGTTAGTTTTTTAGGTCACTTGTTTAACATGAAACAAGTGACCTAAAAAACTAACTCATAGTAAACTAATATCTCATAAAATATTTATTTACTTATATCTTTATTATAGATGTTTCACCTTGCACCAACACCAGAATCTCTATTAATTATATTTGAATTAGAGATTTTTTGACAACATTTACCCTTTACTTTTAATTTTCTATTTTAATGTGTTTTGTTTGTAATGCTGAGTTTTTGGTGGTGAGCACTACTTTTTATAATTTTCTATTTCACTGAATAGCTAAGAACAGTAGTGATAGAGCCTTGTTTTGAGAAGTCCCTCAGTTTGCTGACTGAGGACATGCATTTCGACTTCTGATAATGGCACAACGTAATGCTCTGATGGTCTCCTTTGTTGAAATTTGAAATCAAAGTCACTTCTACATCGTATACTAATAGAAATCATGAACCACAGAGCTTATCAATTCTATTTCCCCTATTCAGGAGTAGAAAAAACTTATTTTCAATTTTCGCAACAATATGTTAAGCCAGGAAGGTGCAACACCTCGTTCAAATTGACTTACGGATCGTGAAAAGAAGAGGAAGAAATTTCAGAAGCTGGGTTGGATTTGAATATACCTGAGAATACATGTCTTCAAAGAATGAATGCTGTAGATCGCTGATAATATGTAGGCGGCAAGGGAAGTTTAGTTTTTAAGACTCATATGGATAAATGCATTGGGGTTGGTGCTGAACATTTGAAAATCAACAACTGAGACTTTAGGGAGGGTTTCTGACTTAACCCATTATAATAAACACTTGTTAGTATCTTTAGTACAGAGACGTTTTAAAGATCAACTCGTCAAGGTCAAAAAGAAAAAACTTGGCATCTGAAGATGGTTTTGGAGGAAAAAGAAAAATAAAAAGTGAGCTTTTTCTTTATATGATAACTTTTTAAATTTCTCCCTTGAATGTTAGTAGTAAGTTAAACAAAAGTACAACTATAGAATAGACACCTGTTTTATTCTAGTTCCTGGGTGGTTTGGGCCTTTCATTGTTCTCCACCCTCGGCGCAGATTTAATCCTCTCCACTTGGGAAAAGCTTTCGCTCTCGTTCTTCAAGCTCATGTCTCTGTGTGCATGGATAATAGGGTTGCGAGAGAGAGAGAGAGAGAAATTCGTTTATTGATCCTTTCTTCATATTTTCCCTTTGTCACGTCTTGTCCATTTTGATAATGGTGGTTTTTAATTAACCCCTTTGTAGGTCCGCGCTAACCCTATTTTCATTGACGCTTTGACACAGTGAATCATGTTGATGGATGATCGCCAATGGCAAAGTCATGTTTGACATCCTTTCGTTTCCAACTGAGACATTTCAAGCCAAACCAAGCAACTGTCATTGGAACAACATACAATGCCACTTCCATATCTTGATTTCCATTGATTGTTGTATTAATATATTAATAGGGAAAGAGAGAACAATAGCGAAAGCTTAGTCTCATTCAATCGCACCTTTATTTGAAGAATTAAGTATTGTTGGACTAATCTATATTAGTAATTGAGAAATTAAGCTCGCCGAGTGGATGGATTATTAAGTTACACAAAATTTATTTATCTTGTTTTCCTGTATATCTGTCTTTTTGGATTATTATGTCCACAAAACAAATTAAGTTTAAGAAGTAATGTCATAAAAAGTTCGTTCTGGAGCCATCATTTTTGTATATCCAAAACAATGAACTGTTTAGATTTTAGACTTTATAGCTTGCAATATACCTAAAGGGCATAGCCTTAAATAATTAATAAAATTGCAAAGGAACGGATCGGTTGAAGAGAGTAGAATGATCATATTTTTATTTGATTTTTTTTATTCATTTTAAATTAAATCTTCACTTTGATCATATAAGAATTTATTACTTTGATAAATTCAACATTAAAAATTATTTAATATAAATGATTATTCTATATATAATTATTTATCAATTTTTCATATTAAAAATACATTCAAATATAAATTTTCACAGAACAGGAGATTAATATGATATATATAGTATATAATGAATCTACAGAGAATTGTTTAATAATCTTTTAATTTCAGTCTAAAAAAAATAATAATTTATAATTATTCCTTTAAATGAATCATGAAGTTGAAAAATCAAAAACAGAAGGAGAAGCCAATTATTTTGAGAAATTGTCATGGCGAGAATGGAGAAATCAAATAGAACAATGTGATTGGCTGATACACCGGGGAGAAGGGACACCAAAAAAACACATAAATATGATGAACATGGAAAACGAGGACATTCTTATACATTCCTATACATTCTCTCTTACTTATCTATCCATCTACTCCATTATTATTCATTCTATATTCTATCCATTCTTCCTTCCAATCATTCTTAATATTCCCTGATTTCCTCACGTGCCTTCATCGATAACATTTTAATTGTGCTCTAAAATCCATTTTGAACATAATTTGTTCGTTCAGTCACACCTATATTCCAAGGTTCCTGCAAGTTCGCTTTATCGAGGAATTTATATAGGAGGTTCTTACTGGAACAATAAGGTCATTTTATTGATACAAATAGAGCACAAAACGTACATCGGTGAATTGAGCGGCTAACCCTTACTGAGGGATACTGAAGGGATCGAAAACAATCTTCTTGAAGGAAGAAATTGCTGCAAGGGAGGATCTGGAAGAAATATTATCCACCTGGCGAATCTATAGAATGTAAATTATTTTAAAATACAATTTCTCTAATTTTCACTCAATTCCATTGTTATATGTTAAATTCAACTAAATGATTCAATAATTTCACTTTGTTAAATTTTAAACAATTCTACTAAAAAATTATTATTAGTATTGAGAATCTTTGAGTCCATCATTTGTTTTTTTTTTATTTGTTTTATTTGTTTTATTTGCATTTTTATATAATATATATTATTTTTTTTTTATAAATTCATTTTATACATTTAGCTTCAGTAAAGTAGATTATATTAAAATCAGTAAATTTCAGGTATAAGCATTGAGAGAGAAAGAGCCCACGAGTAACACCCACCACTCAAGCCTAAGTATTAAATAATATAACTGCTAAAAGAGCAACCCACTTCACCTCATACCTAAGTCTCATTTACATAACTCATTTTCACCCTTCACCCCATCCAGACTCGCTGCAAGCTTTATAGATAAACAATCTAATTATTATATCTTGAACTTTTGCGGCTGATGATCTGAAATTTTGCACGCTACCTTACAGGGAAGACGATTGGCCCGGATCGGTAACTTTATTGCTTGGGCTCATTTTCCGAGGGGTGAACACAACCTTTTTGACATATAATTAAAAATTATCCATTCCATCTAAGATCTAGTAAATGTTGACTTGTGATTTTCATAGAAATATCACTTCTACTACTTTATTTATATTATTATAGTATAGGAAATGATTAAGATGATGGATGATTTTTATTATTTTTGGCTCGAAGGGTTAGTTGGAAGGATATTAGCCGGACTTGGATGGGAGATGATCTTCAGAGATTAGAATCTCTCTTGGCGGCGTAAAGCCAGAAAAATGCTTTTCTAAAATAAGAATTTGCACTGGGCAGTTGAAAATATGCTTTAATAAAATAATGGCACAAAGCCTGCATTTATTGCTTCTTCGTTACAGAACGTGTATACAAATTACTTCTTAGACACAAGCCGTCTCTTTACCAAATCGTTCCCAGGTGATCAGTCACCTCGGAGAGTTGTCCCATTCAATGAGCTTCAACAACTGAACAGTAGCCGACAACTTACAACTGACAACTGAACTCGCGCCGAGAAGCCAGCTGCTTTTATAAACCTGGCCCTAATTAGCAATTAAACTGATTGGTTAATTATTCGCCGGCTTTTTAGGATGACGTGTGCATAACTTTTCTCGCGCTCGCTTCTCAATATAAAAGAGGCGTGTCCTTGCCGCTCACCTGTCAGTTTATTGAAAGATTCCGACCGACGAGCACCAATTAAGCGTCCCTCTCAAGGCGAAAATAAATTCTCATTTCCAAAAGCATTTCACATCGAAAGGAGTAAAGAATAAAATCCTACAATAGTAAACTATCTGTGACGCCCGCCTTCGGCTGACAAAAATTGACAAATCTCTGAAACTTGCAAAAAGCAAACTGAGTCTTGAATAAATGTTCACTTTAGTTTTGGAATTGAGAAAATAGTTTTCATATTGTTATTCGAGATTCATTGATTTAGATTAATCACAATACTTCTTTGTAATAAGTAACAAGTCCGTGAAATACTATATATCGATTACACCGAAATATTCGAATTTAATTGACAAAATCTTTGACTTGAAAATTTGAAAAATTTAGAACTCAGAAAAGGTGAATAAAGAAGCAAGTCAAATCACCACAAGTCTAGAGATAAACGAAACGATGAATAGTTTACTTACTTTACACTTTACTAGTTAGTTACTTCTTTCTATTTCGACTGCGCAGTGGAATTTTATTTTGCGTATTTCGCTTAAATGAGCTTGTAGAAGGGACTATTTCCTCTCGATTTAAAAATTCTGTCATGGAATAGTGCAGAACCGATTGGTCAAATGATCAAGGGAGCTAGACCAAATAGCAGCTATTAATTTGTTGCCTCGTTTCAATCTTGCGTTCAAGGATCTGGTATAATTGAATAGGCTTCTCTTTCTTATTTTATAATGTAAATAACTCTCAAGAAATGCCAGAAATAATTTGAAAACTTTTTTCAAAGAACGATCAAAATATTTTTTCATCCATAAAAATTCCTTCGTCTGACACCTCTGTCTGAATTGAATCTTCCAAGTGAATAAATACTGTTCACATATATTTGTCTGGAACAAATCAAGATTTTTATTGAACACTTCGAAAATATTATTTAAGGCAATATAAATTCTGAAAAGTATATGTATTAAAAAAAGATAAGGGGTAGAGAAAAGGTCTCAAATACATACTACTTAGTAACGCTATAGTATAAATATTGGCCAGCTTCTGTTTAAATTGGTAATTTCATACTCTTGAAAAGAGTATAGCCGCTCCGTTTATAGCTAGGATAGAGGGCCCTAACCTCCTCCCACCCTCTTCTTTTAGCTCTTCCCAATCAATTTCACAAAGACGGACGAAACCCTGATAAAATACGGGTCTTAGGCCAAAGGATATCTATTTTATAGTCGTCATCTATGCAGAATTAGTTTTGGTCAGTGTCTAGGATTACCGTAAATTGGGATATCTACTCTTCCATAAATACAACTTTACGAAACACTATGAAACCCCACATTTTTCATATATAGTTTTTATATATTTAAGCTAGGCACACACAGTCGATTTTCAGTCGTCCCAACAATTTAGTTGGGTTGGTTTGAAATCGTGATGAATTATCAATTTATAACCAACTCTAATTAACTAACTAAGCTCGATTTTTTATCATAAGTGCTCATCGATCGCTTTTGATTAAATAATCGTGTTGATCTGCAGTTGTGTTGTGTATGCAACTACATTAAACTTAATATATTTATGTCCATCAATTAAACTATAGCTCGACTGAAAATCGACTATGTGTGCCTAGCCTTGCTATTCATTTGACAACTTTACGATTTCTATTTCTATTAAGCCAATCTGAGACGGCCCACAACCCTTAAAGTGTGACCCACAGGTCAGCTTTGTCTTATGATTGAGGCTAAATTTTGTTTTCGTTAACTTATAATTTTCAATCGAAAGATAATTTCATTAAATAAATACCTAATATTAATTATTTTCATATAAAAACAATAGGCAAAGGGTAATATATACCTATAGGTATATAATTATATATACCTCTAGGTATATAATTATATATATTTATGGTATATTTTATATATACGTATTTTCCCAATAAAGTGATTGATTTGGAAAATGATCAATTTTTAGTTCTAAAAAAAAAGATTCAAACTTCTTTCTTCTGTTCGGACTGTAATTTTTCTTCACTGTTATCAGACCAACGATTTTTTTCATTCCAGACAGTTTCTTTGAAGAAAAATTTGAAAGCCTATTTGAAATATTTTCTACATTAAATCGAGATTAAACTTTTTGTTAATTCGATTGAATTTACACTCTCTTCTGCTCTTAAATTGAAATCATAAGTCATTTAAAGTGATGCTATTAATTGACGGGAGCAGCTAAAAAGAAAAGAAACCTCCCAAGAGTCAAAATTACTTTGGTTGAGATTTATTAAAGTAACCACCGGGCTGAAGCTTTCCCATGTTCACACAAAGAAAAAGTTAGAAAACTACCAGAGTCGTAATTTTAAAAGATCCCTTCGACGATTTTAATTTAATCCCACTCTTTCTTCCTTTATCATTTTTTATTTTTTTATTATTTTATATTTTTTAATTTCAATAAGTCTCTTTTTGATAACATTCGTTGAGCGATCAATCTATAGTAAAAGTTGATAAGGCTATCTTTCTTTGAAATATTTCTTAATCAATAGTTTATGCATCTCTATTGATTTATTATTCTACTTTCAATTAAAGATTTTATTTAAGAATAAATATGAAATTGATGTATCTCTGTGACGTCGATTTTTCTCTGATCTCCTACTCTCTTCTGGTCATATACCATATTGTAACGCTTGACTATAGGTAGGTAATGCTGCCCCCCGCCCCCTGTCCTACATATTTTATGGACGACCCCTTACCTAACGCTATTTTTTAAATAGGTTCAGTTGTCCAAGATGAGTAAACAGTTTATAATTAATTAAAACTTATTTTTGTTAAAAATTTTATGTAATAAAAAGATTATATTCCTCCCCTCCTCTCTTCTCTAACTATCATTCGGTCCTGCTTCTCTATTTTCAAAAGATTGCTACTCTGGTGGGAGTCATTCATTTGAATTATACGTATGTATAATTAGAATACTAATTTTCAATAAAAAATCGTATTTTTGTGTTTCCCAGGTCTAAAAAATCCCTTAAAAAATATTTGTTTAAGTTATTTGTCTATACTTTCTTATAGAGAGAAACAAAGAGGATGTCCTCTGCTTGATGCAAATAAACTTACACATATATATATAAAAATATATATGTATATATATTATTTATTTTTTTTGAGACTATAGTTTCGAAAGCTTGGCCTTTATCATCAGTCTTTTTTTAATTATAAATTTTATTTTTCATGGGGTCAATATCGCGTGATGATGAAGGCCAAGCCTTAGAAACTACAGTCTCAAACAAATAAATAAATATATATATATATATATATTGAAGGAGACAATAAAAGAGTGTGTCTTCTGCTGGAATTATAAATTTTAAGCGGATATCGATGAGGCAGTCCAAAAAAAGAAGAAGATAATTTACACTATCTTTTTATTCATAAAACCGACGTTTCGGAGGCTATTCCCTGAAGAAGGAGGAAGATTTATAACGATTATAAATAAAATTTATAATTCCAGCAGAAGACACACTCTTTTATTGTCTCCTTCAATATATAAAAATTCTGCTATCCTCGGCACAATAACTTTCAATTTAATATATATATATATATATATATATATATATATATATATGTATATATGTGTATATGTTTATTTGCGTCAAGCAGAGGACAACCTCTTTGTTGACCGACTTTGAAAAAAAGGAGGTTATTTCTTTCTATGAATCAACAAATCTGCTACTCTCGGCAAAAATAAAAACTTTTCAATTATACTTTCTTATTAATCTTATCTTATTAATTCTTCTTTTTTCCATTCTAAACCGGCTTTTTGTGGAGTTAGCTCAACTAAGAACCTGTAAATATTTATTACTTTAATAAATACAGCATGTGGTTTTATTCAAAAAAATTAATAATAGTTCAACGCGGTTTCGAATTTATTATTAGCTGTGATTTATGAATTATAAAATATACAAAGTCTGGTTTTGACAGGGTAAAAATGAATAAATAAATGATTTATACGTTTTTATTTTTTCGTTTATTTAATTTATTTTCATATTATTTTTTACCCACGAAAATTACAATAGGATTTCGCAAAAATTCACCTCATTTGCCAATTTCCGAATCTTATTACCTTCAATCGTTCACTTCACTGGAAAAAGTTATAAAATATTTATCTCAATTTACATGTTCTTTGTTTCTATAAAATTTATAAAAATCCGTTGGTATTTGAGAAAAGTTATTTAAAAAGAGATATAGTAGCAAAGGTCGAGTGATCCCTGATGTTCTACTGCATACTTTTTACACTTTTATGTTTAAATCATTTTAGAGTATATGACATTTTACTATTGGTCCACAGAAAGTCTTCTAATTTCAATAAAATAAAATCACTTTTACTAATTAGTAATTTGAAGTTTACTTTAGCTTTTATAGCTAGTTTTCATTTTTGAAAATAAACGATTTCTAATATCCAGATAGTTCAAAATGAGCCTAAATGTCTGTCTGTCTGTTTTATCCACAACTATCTCAAAACGAAAAATGAAATTGAAAAATTTGAATTACTGCTTTATCGATTGTTTTTTTTTCTTTTCTTTTTTCGTCTATGATTTATCAAAAATTGTTTTCAATTTTTTTTTTTATAAATTTTTTAAAAATAGTAAGTCTCTATGAAAATCTTATATAGAGTTGTTTCGAAAATATTCAAAAGATTGGAATAGATTTGCTTATCGGAAAGTGAATTGAGAATAATCATTGTCCAAAATATATAATAAAATTAGAAATTAATCGAACTGGAACTCTCTTCCCGCGTTCTCCTTTTCCACGATTTATAAACCTTCAGACCCGGTTCATTAGGTATACCTTCGACTCCGACTTAATTCTGTAAATCTATTTATATTCTTCTTCTTCTTTTCACAATGCAACGAGTTATTCTGGAATACATAAATTGATTTTTGATACATTTTCTTGCATTAATAATCTTAAAAAATAACATATTATGTATTTTATAAAATATTAATTTAATTTATTTTATTTTTATTGATAGCAAATTAAATAAAAGTTAAATAAAATATTATTTTTGAATTTTACTTACTTTTATTTCTATTAAATTATTTTAAATATTTTAATTCAAATTTGATGTTAAGTTATTATAAAATAGTGAAAGTTATTAAAATTTTTAATTTACCTTTCAGTTTAGTATTGGGTGTTTGTTTGAGGTATAGAACTTAAAATGAAATAAAATTCAGATGAATTGTATTTATTGCAATGAAATTGGCTTTATTTGAAAGATGATTTTTTGCCATTTTTATTTGAAATTGATTTTTTGGCATATAGCCGCCGCGACTGAAAGCTCGGATCTGTAGTCCAATTGGGAGGTCCAATTTTTCGTCTGGTTTATTGGCATAGATTAGCGATTTCACATACCCTTAAAAAAAATAATCCAGAGATGTTAAATCCCACGATCTTGGAGGCAAATTCACAGGTCCAAAACGCGAAATTATGCGGTCACCAAACGTTTCCTTCTATAAATCGATTGTGGCACGAGCTATGTGTCATGTTGCGCCGTCTTGTTGAAACCACAGCTCTACCGGATCAAGGTGACTGAATTCAGGAACGAAGAAGTCATTGATCATTGCTCTATAGCGCATTAACTGTAACTTTCTGTCATCGTTTATGAAGAAGTAAGCACCAATGATTCCGCCAGTCCATAAAGCACACCAAAAACAGTCACTTTTTCTGGATGTAATGGCGCCTCAAGAATGGTTTGAGGATTATCTTCACTCCAAATCCGGCAGTTTTTCTTATTGACATAGCCATTCAACCAAAACTGAGCCAGCCGCGGCTATATGCTAGAAATCATATTCAAATAAAAATGGTACAAAATTATCTTTCAAATAAAGCTAATTTCATTGGAATTAATATAATTCACCTGTGTTTTATTTTATTCTAAAGTTATATACCTCTAAAAAAACACCATTTGTAAGGATAGTGAGAATCAAGAATCGATGATATACTCTATATATTCATAAGATATACATTTATACTATAAAATGAGGAAAGTATTCAAAGAAAGTAATCTTCTTATAAATTAAAGAAATGAAAAAATAGATAAATAATTTCTCATATAGGACCGCTTAATATATTTTTAAATTGAAGAGAGTTGACAGTTGTAAAAAATGTAGTTATATCAAAAGTCGTCTCTTCTTTTTTGTTCAGACAATTCCGTAAAGCTTCCAGATATAATGAACTTAATTAAAATAGAAATTAGCTGTAATTAGACTCTCCTCCTTGGTTCACCTTATCTCTACTGGCTCCCTTTTTTAATATAGTCATTTTTCCTCATTTAAAAAAAAATGAAAGAATTGTTTAATTATTCTGGTAGAAGAGGTTTTGTTTTTGTTCATTAATCAAGATTTGTTTATTAATCCTTGATTGAATAATTTAACAAAAAAAGTTTAATTATAGTTAATGTAAGTCTGCATGCAGAAAAACCACTATCAACTCTTGTTATTTACAAACTGATTTTTTTTTGGTCTTTACAATTTAGGGAGCCTTTTTTTCAATAATATTGACACGAGAAGAAGTTATACTAGAATGTGGCAGGAAGCGAGATTCAGTCTTTAGAGGTCGCAAGGATGAACGAATTGCTGAATGATTTAGATCGATTTATTTTATCTAATTTAAAAGCGAATGGATAGTGAGCGTTCGAAAATCAAGCCTTACTTACAAATTAGGCTTTAGGGAAATAATTGACTTACAATTTGTTTTTATCATTTTATTTAATGTCTTTTGTTTGTTTGATTTTGTATGTTATTATTAAATTTTATTTGTACTATATCTTAACCCCCCAACCCCTGTAGACCGAAGGTAGAACAGGTCAATAGTTCACCCTGCTTATCGTAGAAGGCAACTAAAAGGGGTTTGACATGAGGGGCAGAAAACCCCACGAATAACCAATGACTTGAGTATTTTGATTAATAGATCCTGAACTTTCGTTTACAGGATTATTGACACATGTAAAAAACGCATTGAAGCAGTTTTCAGATCCTTTTCTCTGTGCCATGTGTTAAAAAAATCCTATTTGTGGCAACTAAACTTCGGATTTACAATATTTTAATCAGTTCAATTGTAATATATGGCGCAGATAGGCTTAGCTGACTAAGCAGAAATGGACATGTGAGATGACATATTTGATTAATTCTGGAAAAGATCAGTTTGGGAGTTTTTTCGCTTCAGCAGATATTGGACCAGTTGTTGTTATTTCATTTTATCTTTTATAGAAAATAATTTTTATTAGAATATTTTTATTTTTAAGGGTAGCTTATTTGAAGTCTAATTTGAAAAAACGCTAATTACTCCTTTGAAATAATTTTCATAAATATGAAATTAATATACATATGATATAAAACAAGTAATTATTAATAATTCTATCTCATTTTGAACGAAATTGACTAATTACTTTTTGAGAAAATGGTTAAAAACCAAAACAACCGTCTAAAAAACAAGAAATTTAAAATGCATCTCCATGTCACAAGTCAAAGTTTCGTTTTATATAACATTTTCGGCTTTTTTTTAAAGTCTATATTTACTTCTTATAACATCATTTTTTTATACGATTGTCTTGGTTTCTGACCATTTTCTCAAAAAGTAATTGATCAATTTCGTTCAAAATGGGATAGAATTATTAATAATTACTTACTTGTTTTTTAATGTTTATTAATTTTATATTTTTAAAAATTATTTCAAAGACGTAATTAGCGTTTTTTCAAATTACACTTCAAATGAACTACCCTTAAAAATGAAAATATTTTCTATAAAAGATAAAATCAAATAACAACAGATATGAAATTTCAATAGATTTGATTAAATAATATGTAATGAGAAAAAAATAAAACTTTTTGGCATTTCTAGTCGAATAGCTGCCGAAGCTTCAGATAGATGAAATCGATAAAATAAGATCGATTTCTTTATTATTAATAATTCTTTTGGTCTGTTTTATCGAGAGGTTAGGTTATATCATATAACAAATAAATTTTTTTATTATATTATATGATGTCTAGAAATTCAATACCAGGGCCGTCTGGTTTCGCTGTTTTTTTTTTTTTTTTTTTTTTTTAATTCAACAGTTAAAGCTTAAAAAAATCAAGCAATATTATTCAAACAACATTTTCAATACAGTTCTGTGTAATTAGAATTTATGGATTATCGCATTGAAAAGAAAATTCTTGTCTTTAGAAATTGATCTTCTTGTATACACTGATAAAAATTCTAAAGAAGAGTAAAGAACAATGACAAGGCAGTTTAACCGACGGCCACTGAGAATAAAATCCTTTGTTCAAATGCAAATGCAAGTACGCAAAGGAATCTAATAGGAACCAATTGGTAGGAAACACTCAAATGACTTTTTCTCCCTCTTGAAATAGCTAAAAGATTATTTCGACGATTTTTTTCTCTTTTTATCAACATTCAATTGATAATAAAAATAAAGTAAAAAAAAATCCTATTATATTTGGGTTTATAAATTTCTCTAGGTTATTTATTCTATTATTAAGCAATTGGAAAAAATACTAAATAAATTTATTGAAAATTTTTTTGGTTTACTGAAGGGTTTTTATATTTTTCAAACCTCAAAACATTCAACAGCCCTTCGCGGTAAAATTAGATAGGTACACAACAAACAACCGTATTCTCCAACTCATTTATCTCTTTTGTTGAGGGATAATGGTGTAGGTTCTTGGTAGTAAATAAATTTTTTGAAAATTTTCTTAACTTCATTTAACTCTATGATTTCTAGAGACTAGAACTCCCTTCTTGGCCCATATTTCCCTTCACATAGAACGTTCAGCACTATTCAAGAGTCATTCTGACTTAAAGGTGATGCACCTTCACGTTGCAACACTTGCATATATAGTAGTTGTTATCGTTATAACAAAGTTCGCTTTGTGCACTGAAAAATATCAGATACCAAAAGTTCTTCTGAGGGTTTTCTGTAGGTTCTTGGTAGTAAATAAATTTTTGAAAAATTTTCTTAACTTCATTTAACTCTATGATTTCTAGAGACTAGAACTCCCTTCTTGGCCCATATTTCCCTTCACATAGAACGTTCAGCACTATTCAAGAGTCATTCTGACTTAAAGGTGATGCACCTTCACGTTGCAACACTTGCATATATAGTAGTTGTTATCGTTATAACAAAGTTCGCTTTGTGCACTGAAAAATATCAGATACCAAAAGTTCTTCTGAGGGTTTATATATTTTGAAGAGGCGACTATTTTCTTCCATTTACACTCAAAAGCTTTCATTTCCCGCTCGTATTCACAGACAGAGGCGTAGCCACGGAGGGGGGGGGGGTGTCAGACCCCCTAAGGGCAGGGTTCATGGGATGAGTACCATCAACGACAAACCTTATGGCAAACTAACCGTAATTAAATATATTTCATATGTTTAATCAATAATTATGTTCTTTTTTAATTTCTTGAAATACCTTTTTACTACAATTAAATTGTTGTCTAATGGGCCCCTCGCGGGAAAGTTTTGGCGGTAGTTTTTATTTTTAGATCTTATATGTTTTTTGAGGTTTGCTAACAAAATTTCGTGACACACAACACAATTTAAAAAAAAATTCCAATAAATATTTTGCTTTGTGGATTGACCCCCCCCCCCCCCATGAAAATTTTCTGGCTACGCCACTGTTCACAGATAAGTCATCAGATAGCATTTGGTTCTCCTCAGAGGAACTTACTTGATTATAGAAACTTAAATATCTAGTGATCAAATGCTTACAAATTAACTGTAATTAATAGTTTTTAAGGAATTTGGTGTTGGTACTTGGTGAAACATTTTTTTAAATTATTGGATAAAAAATACTTGATAGGTTTCACATTAGGATGTAAAAAATAAAACGAATTTATTTTTTATATCTTAATGTGAAACCTACCAAGTATTTTTTATCCAATAATTTTAACTTTAATTATATTATATACATTTTTTAACAGATTACAAGGAAATTTTTCTAAGCATTTATCTAAGCCTTTTTAATTCTGTTTACTCTTTTTAAAAATGAGCGTTTTAACTCTACTTAAAACTTTTAGTCAGTAAACGAAAAACGGCCAGTAATGTAGAATGAAAGCTGACGTATAAAATTATTGATATCACTGTTTTCGGTTTCACTTTTAGACTTCATGTATTATCTCTGCTCAATTCACAAAAAGTTACACTCCTCGTTGTGTGTAGAGTTAGCTACAGCTAATCATTCATAGCTGTGGTAACGCCTTTACACTTTGAGACAGATATTATTATCAACAGGACCAATTTCATGGCTGCATCGCAATAAGACGGTTGATTGATGGGAAATCGATAATCTCCTAAAGATTTTGTGTAAAGGTGTAATATACAGAAAAACAAGATGTTGCATAAAATGAGAGAAAGAAATAGAAGACGAGGTGGTCAAGGAGACAGTTAGATGAAAACTCTAAAGATCATGTAATATTAAGATGATTAAATAAGGTTCTAGAAAATTGTTTAACTGATGGTAACAAAGACAATTTTATACAATCAAATAAAAGAAAGTGTCCCTTGCTTAATCTAAGATGTTAATACTTATTATTATTATTTTTTTTGTTCATGTAAAGGGCTTGCGTTTAATTTGGGTTCACTGAGGGCCATTTGTATGTCGGTTGGTAAAGTCTTTGTAAAAGTTGACAAAGGGTAAAACCTTAGAATTCACCTTGTGCCTGGCGGGATGGCCAATCTGATGAATGTTCGTGTCATCTGATTGGCCATTCATCCGGGCATAAGGTGAATTCTAAGGTTTTACCCTTTGTCAACTTTTACAAAGACTTTACCAACGGACATACAACTGGACCTAAGTCGTCTCGAAAGATAGCCGAATGGCCCGGATAACTTGGTATTGTTAAAATGTATTTAAATCTATGTTGATTAATTTAATATACAGCTGAATTTTATAAATTCATTAAAACTTTGGTGTTTAAATTGTTTATTAGAAGTTTTTGATAAAATCACATTTTACACTGTTAATTATAGCATATTGTTCAAGAAAAATACTATAACGATGTCAAACTTGAAAATGACCAAAAATTAATTGACCGAAATTTAAAATGTCTAGCCTTTATTCGAAACAGCACCCGATTGAGAAACCTTTTATGATTCTTCAATTAGCCTGATGCATCTGGACTTTTTTGTAAAAAGGCGAATTAACCCTAATCTTAACAGTCGACATTGAACCATCTGCAATAAGGCTAACGCCAGCTTGTGTAAAGTCTAAAATCTCCAGTGTGTTTGCGAAAGGCCTACATCTTGGCTGATTGCAGCGACAATAGGGCACCTTTTTTTAGATAAAAGTCAGACTTTCTGTAAGCATGCTAATCTCCCAAAAGAGCTGCGACATATTTAAATATTTAATAGAGTATAATGTGATTTCTTCAGATTGAACTTCAATAGATAAATTTATCAAAAAGATGGCTATATTTCATCTTTTATATTTCCATAATAAAATAAAAACATTTTAGAACTTCAAAGACAGGAACATTATGAGATCAAATATCAAGTCATGTTTTTATATTAATTATTATAGAACAAAAAATATAACTTGAGTTTTTTGATCTTTTTCGAATCTACTTTTGTAGTGTAGAATATCTCTATTTACGCTAGTTAAATTTTTTAAAAATCAGGATTTCATTTTTAATTAAAAATGATAAATAAGTATAATATAGATATATAGGCATATAAATTATAATTCTAAATTGAGTTTAAAAATATCAATTTTTTTAAAGTTATTTTTGAAAATTGTTTAATCACACTGGTGTTTAAATCGATTATAACAAACATATTAGGAATTTAAATGAGTTTTGTGGAAAATTAAATTTCAAATCAACTAAAATTGTAATTTAGATTGAAATGAATTCAAGTAGTTAAAACGATACATGGATTGCAATCCAGAATGGAGATTAGTCCAGTCAAATAGGAGAAATTCAAAAATGGTCTAACGCTTCTATATAAAATGGAAAACGTAAAACTTTCTCTTCTAAACAAAAGTGGACTTCATTTCCATAAAATGAAATGAATAATAAGAGAGCTACCATTCCAAAGTATCATCAACAAAATGGGATTTGTGGTTTAAAAAGGCTTTCTATAAAGAATATTATGAATAATTAATTAATAGCAACAATAGAGAATATTAGAGGTTTTCAAAAGTTGCATATACTATGTACATGTACCTACATGTTCAAGAGCTAATCTAGTAAAATCTCGATTATCCAACACTTCACTAGACCGACACGTCCATTAATCCGACTTGCGACAGGTCGATGATTGTAATTTTCTTGTTACGACTAGTCAATGACAAAGAGAATCATGCAGTACAAAGTTGAGTCACTCACTGGTTTCGTCTTCCGTGTTATGAGACCGCTAAAAAATGACTAGTTTCTTACGCAATACAATGATTTTTAAGATGTTTTAAAAAGGTTTTTTCTTTTTTTCGAACTTATGGAACGTACTCAAATTACGTGACCCATTTTGTACAATTTTTTAGAACCCCCCCCCCCCCGGTGACCACCCGTAGTATATGCCAAGACGCCCCCCCCCCGCCCTTCTGGTTTTCACTTAGTAATTCATAAATATGGTTTTAAATCACTTTTTGCAAACAGAAAGTTAAAAAAAAAATTTGGCTCATATTTGTCTTTATTAATACGGCGCTTGGCGCATGAAGCCAAGAGTAATTTGAATATAGCGAGAAAAAGAGCGAGATTTCCCTAGAGGATATTGACTACGTGACGAAGACCTAAGGCACCATCCCTGTGACTAAGCATGGTATTTTGAAGACCCCCCCTCCTCCCTCCCTGAACGGGTCACGTAATTTGGGTACGTTCCCTTACTTTGTTCACTACTCTGATTTAGGAGAGGGGTTTTGGTACGTATTTTTTGTAGCTCTAATTTTAATTCAAAATCTATTAGCGACAATTTTCTATAGTATTTTGGATTTTTACATCAGAATTATTTATTTTTTTTTATTGGCACAGGTTGATCCAAAAAACTATTGATTTATTAAAAAAATAAATATATTTCCCGAAAAAAACAAGTAGGTTCTTACATGGTAAATAATTACTGACTCTATCATATAAACAATTAAACTCCTCGTCTCTTTATAATATAGTTAAAGATAATTGTATAATATCTCTGGAATTTACATTTGGCGACCTTCTCTGTGTTTAAAACCTTGAAGATCATCCCTTTTTCCTCTAAAGTAATTTGAACAGTAGATCTAGTCTTGTTGCTTCCAAGCCCACATTTTACTAGAATTGTTCTAAATTATTGTAAGAGCAACCACAACTTTCTCACTAAAGTAAGCTTTAAATTGTCTATTCCTTCATAATAAATTTAATAAAATTATAAAAAGGTAATGATGGTAAATTTATACATGCAGAACCGGTACCAGAATATTTGCCCCTTGGGCAAGAAGGCTAAGTGCTTACACCACTTTCGCCTTCCCTCGGAAAATGTCGACTTAAATTTTCAAAATTAGGTGAAAAAATGTAAGATATAAATCTTAAATAAAAAATTATAAATTCATGTTTCAAAATTTTTTAGTAAAATAATACTTGAAGTTTTGAATAATATTATTTTTTTTTAATAACTTAAGGGAAAATGATTTTCAACTATGGTATTTTCTCTCTCGTATGTCTTTGTGTTTGGATTGCAAAACCTACTATAATGCAAGAAGCGAAAGTCGTAGAGACTTCATTTTGGTGTCAAAATGATCGAATTTCCAATAAATTAAAAACTCGTTAGATTTTAAGTTAAATTAATCCATTTTTTAGAATTTCTATCTGTGAAAGAGTCGAAGCCCTGTTCTCTCTCCTTATAAATAAGCTTTTTTTTCTTCAACTGACATGTACGGTCCCCAGAACGCTGTTGATCACTATTGCGATCTTGTCATAGTCATTTTCTGAAGTGGTTTCCCGTTACCTTTTTCAGATTGAGTCAGCCGCTCCTAATTGAAAAAGATCTATACTTATAATAAGCGGCTTTTGCGACGCCGCCGCCGTGATTTTTTTAATTTTAAAACCCACTAATAGTTCATGACAATTAAAATTAAGAAATTTAAATTATTATTTAAAAAGCCTTTACAGGGAATTCAGGGGGCGTAGCCCTTTGGCCAGTAAGATGCCCGCCGAATGCGGCCTTCGCAGCTGATGAAATATAATTAAGAGACTGGCGAGCAACTGACCAAGGAAGTCACTCGTTTATTGTGCACAAACATGTAATCAAGACTTAATAAACAAAATTCAAATCCGTGGCCAAATCATTTAACCTAAAATCGGAGTCAGTGCTCATACTTGAAAACGATCGCAGAATAAGGCGATCGAAACGTCCAGTCGTAGATATATTATTTTATAATTTGATGTTTGTGTTCAATAAATAGTTATAATTAATTACGTGCTTAAACAAAATTACAAATTAAAAAGATTTTGTTTTGCCGAATGTAGCAGAGTTGATTCATAAATGAATTTGTCCTCGGCTTGAGGCAAATAACATTTTTTTATTTATTGGCATCGGGATATACATACCTATATATATATATATATTTCGTATAAGATAAATATACCTATGTATCTAATTACCGTGTGAGTTTTTTTATCTTGAGACAGTCTTATAACTTAAAAACAGTACATTATATACAAAAGTTTCAAATAAAAGTTTATTTATATCAGGAAACTAAACTACGCTATTGTTTGTCGACCTAGAACAAGCTTTCAAGGGTAATTTGAGGTCAACTTCTGTTTTTAAAATAGAAACCTATATGTTTCTGTACATATTCTGAATCAACAAAAAAAACTAAACATCTTTTATAAGAACTATTTTTTTATACATCAAATAAACAAAATATTAAATCAATTATATCTAAAAAAATCCAAAAAATAGTAATTCTTAACAATCATTCAACTTAATTATCAAATAAAAATGATCAAATATTTAATTATTAAATAAATAATTTAATAATAATAATTAATAATTTAATAATTTTTTGATACTGTTCTGAGACATTCCAGAGTGTATTGCAAGTCTTCTAGATAAATTCCAGTTCCAATTTCGTTATTTTGGTCTGTTTCAGTTTCTTCATAGCCTTTATATTTCTTGTTTTTTTTTTTTTACTGATTTATAACACGATGAAATTAAGCTTGAGTGGGTGTGTTCCTATCAGGAAAACGCTCGGCATCCATTTCAATGGCAGCTTCATAACACTTCTTCCACATTCACCATAAATTAAGACCATTTCAATTCAATCTGCTCCATTTTTATTATCGCAATACGATATAACTAACTACTGGATTCATAGGAGAAATAAACTTTTTTAAACTCAAGAATTTATTAGTTCTATTAAGTAGAAAATAATCTCTTAGATCTGAGTATAACGAAGTTTTCATATCATTATAAACACTTATTTTCATTGTTGTGACTTTTCGATTTAATAAATATTTATTTAATAATTAATTATTTAATCATTATTATTTGATAATTAAGTTGAATGATTGTTAAAAATAATTTTTAAGATTTTTTTGAAATCTTATTGATTTAATATTTTTTTATTTGATGTCGTATAAAAAATAGTTCTATTAAAAGTTGTTCAGTTTTTTTTATAGATTCAGAATATGTACAGAAACTTATAGATTTATATTTAAAAAACAGAAGTTTACCTCGAAATACCCTTGAAAGCTTGTTCTAAGTCGAGAAACAATAGCGTAGTTTAGTTCCCCCTCGGTATAAATAAACTTTTATTTGAAACTTTTTTTCAAATAATGCACTGTTTTACGATAAAAATCTTGTCTCAAGATAAAAAACTCACCCGGTATATTATTTGCCTTTTTTCAATTTCCAAACATGTGTATTTTGAGGGTAATAATATCTCATAAAAAATACCTAATCTAAGAAACATATTCAATTAATAAAGTGAATTTACATAGAATAAATTTTCTTCTATACAATGTTTGATAGAAACTGAAAAAATAAATAAATAAATAAATAAAATAAAAACAAAAAAAAAAGCAAAAAAATTTCATTTCCGAATAATATCATGACCAGCAAAGCTTCTACTTCAAAGGACAAATATAAAATACGATGAGCTCGAGTGCCTCTTTTTCATTTCTTCACGTACTATGTTTATTTATTCAACCATTAAGAACAGCCCTTATTAAAACTTTGAATATAGCCTTCTGATATACATTGCAAGAGAGAGAAAAAGAGAGCATCCTTTCGTTTTTATTTACGGAAATTGTTCTCAAAGTAATTTATAAACTAAAGTGAGCTATGGTCAAAGTTGTTCCATGTAAACAAAAGCCATCTATGGCTGTCTGAGCTGTAGACAAATGAGATCGCAAGAGTTATCCATTTTAGAAGATATCCCTTTATACCTACTACCATTGAAATATTAGCTTTTATAGAAAATTTCACTCATGATTTTTTATACATATTGTTTTTACTGCAAAATCATTTATGAAATATTTATTTAATATTTTTTGTAATTATAAAGAAATTCTATTTTATGAAATTTTTTCTATTCAATCGAATTCTTCAAAATTAAAAGAAATTGAAAAATCTTTCGAGTCTTCGAATAAGATTTTTCAAAACTCCCAACAAATTTTGCTGATCTGGAAATTTTAAATAACTTATCTTTAAGCTAAAACTCAAAAGAAATGTATAACTTTAATACAAATTTTTGTGTCAAATTTCAGTTTATTAACTAGGCCGTTCAAGAGCTCTCCATATACGATATACTATACATCCCATAGTTAGCTCCGCGGAAGGATTAGTCTCCAAAAAACTGTCCAAGATCATCGAGAAATTTGCCATACGATCCAACATATAGTAAGAGTCGCCCAGAAGGCAACACTTTTCAAACCTGCCACATAGTCCTCAAGTTCATTAATTAATACATTATTTGAAAACGGCGTGAAGAGGGTGAATTTCCTTTTCGCACCATTCGAGCCTAACCCTTAGAAAAGAAAAGAACTGCCAGGATAGGTGAAAGTTTACCAATACTAGAGCTGAGTAAGTGTAACTTGGATAATAATAATAATAAAATGAGTAATTTCATTTCACGAGAGCTAGCGATCTTTCCGAGCCCTCCCTCCCCAAATAAAAAATGTATTTTCTCGAATAATTTATTGTGATTAAAGTGAAAATAAGGGCTCAGGCTAACGGAGAGTTTAAGCGTTTCTGCTTGCTGAGTAGGAGTTCGAGTTCTAGCCTCCCTTACAGAAATTTTTTACCTAATTAATCCGGTTCTTACACTAACTCAAATCTATATAATAAAAATGAATTTCTGTTTCTTTGTAAACCCAGATCTCTCAAATGCCTGGTCCGATTTGGCTATTTTTTTTTAAATGTTCGCAATAGTCCAATTCAGGTTAATACGTAAAAAAAAATTAAAAAAGTTGCCCGGAAAATTGGAAAATTCACGAAAAACTAAAAAAAATCAGGTTAGACAACATAACTTGCCAGACAATAAAAGAACTAAACGAGCAAAAAAAAAACAAGTGTTGGCGGCCCTGTTTGTATAAAAAAATAAACTGCAACGTATCGTTGCTAAAGTTTATCCAAATTCATTTGAAATATTAATATGTTTACTTTTTTATTATTAATCAGATATCACTTGCAATTTGCAGTTCATGTTGACTTTAATTCAAAAATAATGATCGATTCTCATTTAACAGTCGAAGAATAGCCATTCTACATTTGATTTTTGACGTTTCGATTTTTATTGGTAGCCATTGGTGAAGACATGGAGGAATCTACTTAAAATCAAAAATAACAATTGATTCACATCTAATACTTTAGGAATAATAATTCTACATTAGATTTTTGACTCTTCGATTATTATTGGTAAACATTGCTGAAGACATGGAGGAATCGACTTAAAATCAAAAATAACGATCGATTATTATCTAATACTAGAGGAATAACCTTATTGCATTCCATTTTTGATGTTTTGACTATTAATGGCAAGCTCTACTGAAAACGTGGAAGAATCGACTTAAAATCAATAAGACTAAATTCTTTTATGATAAACAACTCAAGCTTGAGAATAAGATAATTTTTTATAAATAGATTGTATTGCATATACTTTTGTATCTAGCAAAATGAATAATAATTGTAATTTTCAAGTCTCCTTATCTATAATAATACCTACATATAATATAACTTTTTTTATTTTCCCCTTAATGATAACAAGTGGATTTTTAAAACATTTTAGATATTTGTTTCATCTTATTTGTTATGAGTGTATATTGCAGTTAAATAGAATCTCAAATTATATCTATTTAAGACTTTATAATAAAACAATTATATTTATTCTCTGTAACTAATAAAACATCAATAAAGCAGCCACGTGGAGGCCCAGGTGGTTAAGCCCTCAGGCTAGCAAGCCTTGAAGCTAGTATGTCCATAAAAAGAACCCTACTAGTAGGGATGACCAAGTATTAAAAGTCAAAAAAGATGAAAAAGAAAAGAAAACATATCTTTAGGAAAAAAAATACATCCTACAATGACAAAAAATTTTAATTAACAGCAGGTAAGTTCGCAAATATTGCCATAAAACACTTGATACTAGAAACTGTGCTGAATAAACAGTTTGATGGTCAATTATCATTAATTTATTGTTATAAATTATTACTATTTTATCTACAAATTTTGTTCAAGAGATCAAAAACGTCTGTTCTGATAAATGTATTTAGTCTTCCCCTGAGACAAAAGTCTCTTAAAGGGCACTTAAAAAGCTACAAATCATTGAGCAAAACAATACAACGATTAATTACATTAAATGTTTTGCTTGATAATAATTTAATATATACATATATCTTTGCCTTCTTGCCACACACACAAATTGAGTATGTTGAATATAGGTACTAAACCAGCAACAAAACAAGATTGATTGAACAAAAATAAAATAACAATGAAGTAAAATATCTACTAACCATTTATGCAGTGTATTGAGTCAAAAAAAAATTAATTTTTTTACTTTGATGTAATAAAACTGGAAGAAAAATGAATATATTTTCAAAATTCTGTACACTTTCGAAGAGTTTTGGTATTTTGGTAATTTTTTGTCAGCAAGGTTGAGCTAGAAAGTTGAAACTTGACACATAACGATCAGCACCCCTTCGCTGTCAAATTGGATAAAAGTCGAACAAGCGCTTTCGCCAACTCTTTTATCCCTATGACCTCCAGAGACTGGAACTCGCTCCCTGCCACCATCTTTCCCGCGACTTATAACCTTCAGCTATTTAAGACCCGTATCCACAGATACCTTCGACCCCCGCCCAACCCATAAAATTCTTTCTTCTTCTTTTCACGATGGAGGAGCCAACCCAGGCCTTTAGGGGTTGAACCTTTTTGGTGCAACTCCTTCTCTCATCATTATCATAAAAAAATCATAGATGCAGTTTAATAACACAAGTATGAGTGCCTAGTTCAGCTTATTATTTACAATCCTTCAATAGTTTCTCATATGATAATTCTATAATTTAATGCATTTTTGAACTGCATAATCCGAAGCTAGAAAGCCCAAAATCTAAGTAGTTCTTTGTTTTAGAAATTAAAACATTTGGCTCCAAAACGATCTTTCTATCTGCTCTCAGTTCTTAAGTTATCAAAGGTATCGGATCTAGAGATATACACAAGAAGATAAAAAAGAATGCTTGATAATTATTTTATTCACGTTTCTGGCATTTCTAAGCACGATAATAAATGTGTTAGTAAATCAATCGGAGAAATATGGGCTTTGAGACCATGTCGTAATTTTTCTTATATTTCAAAATTCTAGGGTATACAAATAAGTAATCAAAAAGAAACAAAAAAAAATGATTATTTTAGAATTTTTGTTAAGTCGAAAATAAAAATAAAATATTTTGAATCATGAAGTGTGAGTTATTTATCACTGTGAAGATCTCGTTAAGTATTATTATTATTTTAGGTTAAAAATAAAATAAAATGAGAGAGTCTTCTGTTTTTTAAATAAAATAATTTTTAATTATTTCTAGAGACTATAGTTTCGAAGGCATTGCCTTCATCATCAGTCTATCACAAATATTTCAAATTAGTTACAAATTAAGATTTATACATAGAAAATTTTGAAAAATATATAATGTCTTTTTCTTCATGTTTCCTCTTGGGAGATTAGAATATAACTGGATCAATATCTGTATCTGTAACTATAGTCTCTAGAAATAATTAAAAATTATTTTATTTAAAAAACAGAAGGCTCTCTCATTTTATTTTATTTTTAACCTAAAATAAAAACAATTCTGTTACCATCGACAGTGAAATATTTTATTCAATTATTATTATTATTTTTTAATTCACTTTAAATGTTGGATCGATACAAATTACCCATTTTTACACGATTTTTGTACTAATGAAATTTCCAAATAAGTAAACATAAAATTATGAAAAAATTCTAGAAATACGAGTACTTTCATTCTCTCCCTGTCAAGACAAATAAGAACTTGAATTCGAAACCAATGTATTTTAAGGTATAAATAAATTGTACAATTATTTTAATTTTCTATTTACCAATGACGAATAAGAACGAATTTGATATTTCAAATATTTTGGAAGAAATAAGATAAAAAAACCTTTGCACGCGAACCTGACTCGCACTTAGCCGCTTTTATATCTAATAAAATAGCACCTTATCAGATAAGTTTTTTTCTAACTGATAAAATTAATTCGAAAATAATGAAATGCCAAGATTAAAATTATTTGAAATTATATAAATTGAATTTATCAAAGAGTAGTTTTAGTATTAGAGCCTTACGATGCAACCCGAAACACTAAGCATTCTAATTGAATGCATATCCTGCCGCTAACCAGGGGGCGCCGCGCTGGCTTTCTAATCAGACAGATGTAAAAATATGTATACCAACAGCAAAAATGATAGGGTACCTATTCAACTATCTATCGAGACTAATATTAAGAAAATTTGTAATCCCAACAAAAACACTTGTGTAAAAAAGTCCAAGTTTGATTAATAAAAACCGTTTGCCAAAAAAGTAGTGAAATCTAAAGTCCTGCCAAGTTCAACATCATCAATGTATTCACTGAGTCGAGAATATAATGTAATAACTTTATTATTAAAACACATGTTTTTCATTTTACATTTCCATCTAAATTTATTGATTTCACATTTTTAGTTGAAATTATTTTTCTAAAACTTGGCTTTTACTCATTGTTTTGTATGTCACAAATTATGTTACCATATCATGAAATCATAATAAGAGAGGATGGAAGGGCTAAAAGGGAGAGATGGAGGCACTATTAAACAATAATAATAATTTAATGCCTAAAAGTCAAGTTTTAGGAAAATAATTTCAACTAAAAATGTGAAATCAATAAATATAGATGGACAAATGGACATATAAAATGAAAAACATGCATTTTAATTGAAGTTACTATATTCTTGGCTCATTTACTAAATTGATGATGATGAACTTGGCATCACATTAGATCTCACTACTTTTTTTGGCAAACGGTTTTTATTAATTGAACTTGGCCCTTTTATACACAAGAGTTTTTGATGGGATAAACATTACACATAATATAACTGTTTAGTATGTAAGTGTAACTTAAAAAGGGCATTAGAGACATAATACATAATTATACAACAGAAATCGACCTGGTAAAATAATACTTAAATATGATATAACAAGATAATTCGGTGGGAGTGCAGGGGGAAAAGCCACTTGTCGGAATAGAGGCGTGGACCCCCCTAGTTATTTATATAAATGTTATCTTGGGTAGACTATCTAATATAAAACTTGTTCTGATAAACAATGATGTTTTTCAAAAGTTGAAAAAAATTACAAGCAATGTATTTTTAAGTTTTCTAATAAAATGAAAAACAAAGAGAAAAAGAGGAATGAGAGAAAGAGAAAGCGATATAAAGGTAGGCGTCCATCCGTAAAGAAATAAGCACCCATGACACATTTGTCTGTTCCCAAGCTATTTACTTGATACGTGCACAAATACTCGAAATCCACTTCTTATCATAGACTTCTTTTCCAATATCTTTTTTGTACTCTATATTTCTCCGCAATGATAACCTGCTTACTCGGCGGCCACAGAAGGTATATTGGTAAGGTGACCAGATTTTAACATTGGTGAAGCGAGACAACATTGACAAGGGGGGGGGGGGCTTTTTAAAAATATGGTCTAGACTCTAGACCAGGGGTGTCCAACCTTTTGGGTTACACGGTCCACATTTGAAGGAAAAAATTGTCCCGGGCCGCAGATAAAATATACTAATTCTACCGATTTTGTTGATCAAAAAAGATAATTGAAAATATTAAAAAAAAAAAACTCTGGCTCGACAACACTTTACGGGTCTTGGCCTACTGAATTGGTTGCTCTCCTAATTGGAAACAGTACCGAGGGGTCAAGTGGTTAGCTTAACGCAATCTCTACAACCTTCGTTTCATTGTTCTTAACCGAGATTCGCTGCTTCTCAATCAAGCAGCTACTCATTTATCCTCACGAGGCTGAGTGAACCCCGTTCCAGACCCTATACTTACAGAAAAATTTTCGAGTATAGGAATTTCTCCTTTTCTCAATGGAAAATTTTCAACTACATATTTTAATAGTTCCTCAGCGAAAACAATTTTTATTCGACTAAAATTCTTCTGGACTTGTCTTTGACATGCTTGAACTGGAAGATATACCAGGCAGGGACTACAAACATTCTATCAGCACCCTTTTTGGAAAATCTTCCATTTTAATTGCCCCTTGAACTACGCAACTATTTTATTTCATTTTGAGAACCAATATACATACTTTTCAAAACAAAAAAATGTTTTTTATAGAAATATTTGAAATAACGGATTATAATTTGAAAATTTAAAGATCCTCCTGAATTTATGAAAATACTGTTTGAAATTTTAGGGATGCACCGCATCCACAGCATCCATGGACCGCTCACCACTGATATATACACTCAGAGTCACAATTTACCGCCCACCTAAGTTTTATTAAATATTTTAAAATTAAACAAATATTCTCTTAATTTATTTATTACATTCAATTTCTACGATCATAAAAGATTAAAAAATCAAAATTTAAACAAGAATATTTATTTTTATTTAAAAAAAAAAAACATGAAATTAAAAAAAATGTCATTTTTAAATGAAAGCTATTTTTAGAAGGGGAAATGTTTAATTGCTAATAGGCCCGAAATGGGTGGGGAGGGAACGGGGGTTCTCTTAAAAAATTAAATTTTCAAACTAAAAAAACCAAGTTAGCTGCAACTTATTATTAACAGGTCCAATATTTAAAAAGAGATTAATTATTTATTTAGGGGGAAAAATGGGAGAGTTTAAAAAAGAGAATTGTTTATTATCATTCACGAGTTTGTATTATTTAATAAGTAGTAACTATAATTTTATATTAAATATTAAATTTAAAAGGAGGCAGATGTATGGTAAAGTTATGTGGATGTCCACATCAGTTTATTTTTTTAATTTTCATAATTTAATGATATTGTACTGGCTAGAGGGTTCAACTTTTAATCTAGTTTACTCTGGATTGAATCTCTCTCACTTCAGTCAGAACAATTTTCATCTCTGTCAAAAATCCAAGGCAACTCAATAAATCCAGGGAATGCCACTGGATACCATCCCTGGGAACAATTTCTCCAGTACATTTACTAAGCTGTCCAATGTGCATGCTCTCCAGAGTAATAGCCAACACACAAAATCAAGTATGGAACTCGAAGAAGTAATATAATACTATAATAATACTTTTATCATATTTTTTCTAAATGATCTCCATCAGTGTATTTTCCTTTTATTGTCTCAAAGTTAATAATTATTTAAAAAAAATAAAAATAAAAAATATAATATGTGGAGATAATTTAAAATAAGATTTAAGAACACTCTTGAAGAATCAAGTAAGAGAGGCACTTAAGGTTCATTCTGGCGAATGCGGAACAAGGTAAATACATTAGAAATAAATTGGATTCGAAAAGCAGGAAGGGAGCGAATCAAAAAGCCATTTCACTTCCGAGAGAAGAATTATTTTAAATATGTCTCAATTTAATTTTGAATCATTTTACTTTCAGAAAAATGCATTTCCTTTTATATTACTTTAGTAGATTTTATTTTCTTCTAGTAGTATCTGTGAAAAAAGTTTGAAAGAACATTTACCTACAGATCTGATTGATGGATGTTAAACTTTTTTCTGAAATTACGAAAAATATTGAATATAATGGATTTTTTAAATTTCCGCTGTTTCAATTTTTCAATGACATTCTCTGGATTTCAATTTGAATCCAATATTAAATTAAACGCCCACTTTTAAATTTCAAAATTTATTTTTTATTCTTTTTTAAAAGTTTTGTTCAAAAGTAAAACGGGACTCTATTAGGGTCGCTACACCGTATGCCCGTCCGTCCCTCTCTGAATTTTTCATAGAACTATCTCTCGACAGATCACACAAGACATTTAAAGTAAAAGTTTGACATCAGGTGCAAAAAATATACACATATTTTCAATAACCAAATCTGATTATTATTGAAGAAGTCCAATCAGTCTTCTGCTTGATGCCAATAACCAAACACCCAATATATAAAATTATATTTGATAGAGAGGATTAAGTATTTTTCAAATATTTCTTAAAATAGATTGGATTTTGATGAGAGTTATGGCTAGGAGTCAAAAAAAATATTAAAATTATTTTTCTTCTTATTTTCTTCTTTCTTATGGGCCAATGTCGTGTTTAGTCCAGAGTGACTTTCTATCTTTTTCTTGGTTGACCGCGACTTCTTTTTCCAATAGGATTATTGTCATATACCTCACTAGCCAATTCTCCTCCATACGTAATACGTGGATTTTCTCACTCCATTCTTCTTTGGACTCATGAGCTTACTCTTTGAATTTTGCACTTTTCCCCGATATCTTCGTTCTTCATTCTGTCCGACCTTTGTTTTATTTACAATTCTCCCTAGAGATTTTATTTCTGTCAATTCCAATACTAAAGTAGTTTTTGAGGTGTATGTTCTTGTTTCTGCCGCGAATGTTAATATTATGCGGACTTAAGGTTCAATACTTTGAAACTTGTTTGACCAGACCGTGTCATTAAGACATCCAGATATTTTGGATGGCTTTATAGTCTAGTGACTGACTTCATCGTTCAGGTTCTTTGAGCTCGTTATTTGAACCCCAATATAATTAAAGGATGTCACTTGTTCAACTACGGTGTTATAAAGTTGGAGCTTGCTTATTATAATAGAGTATAGTATTTGTTTGTTGCGTTGGAATGCAATTGTTTTGTAATCTAATTTCTATATTGGAAATAAATAATTTGAAAATAAAAATTTATCAAAACTATAGTTGACCTTCATCTTCAATATTTTATGTGTTTTTTGGGCTTGAGTCGATTGAAGTGGTTCATTCAACAAATAATAATAAATAATATAATAGTAAACAAATAAATTTATTATTCTCAGGGAGAAAATCTTTTCAAATTAGATCTGATTATGTTTATTTTATTTTTAACGCCGGTCAAGGCAAAGCGGTGAAATGGTTTTCTTTCTGAATTTGGATCACCTATCTAAGGGTCTAGCCGTGCTAAAAGTCACTTCCCTTCGGCATTCATATTAAGAACTGACTCTTTCACTAGGACAAGTTTTTATAGTAAATTAATTTATAAAATTATTAAGAAATATAATTCATTTTTTCAAAGGAAAAATTAAACCATAAATTATTTTTAATAAAATATTTTTAGAGGAATAAATATAAATAAAACATTGAATACGAGAAAAAAGCTGTTGAGGCAAACATTCAAGATTATCCTTTCGGAATCTAGCCGCAAAAGGTTAAGAATGTTTTAAGATGTTTTAGAAGAATTTTAAAGTAAGGCAAAAAACAAAAATAAACTTACCAAATCCAAAGGAAGAAAAATACTATATTAAGAAGTTTTCAAGAGATAAAAAGTGCGAAGCTTGTGAGCTTATCCAAGTAAATAGCGAAATCTTAAAGAACGATCTTTAAATGTCAAGATATCTACTAAACGTTAAACCAAATACGAGTCGATGGGATTTGAGTATTTAGGACTTAAAGTATCTCCATTTTATCAACATCTTCTCGATAGTATGGATTATTTTTTTGTTCGATATTTTATATATGAGTTCAAGTTGCTGACAGAAATAGATTTTCTACGAAAATCACAAGAGGGTATCATCCAATAGATCTGAGATGGAATGGATAATTTTTAATTATATGTAGAAGGGTTGATTTTATTATTTCAGGTGGCAAAATTCCGGGCAAATTGGTTATATTTAGTTGATAATATTACAGGGTTTCACCTCACAGGGTATCTAATTGGCCCGGCCTGCTAATTTTGGAACTTAGGGTCGATTCCAGAGGGGGTAAAAACAATATTTCTGATAAATAAATATTTAATTATTATTATTAATAATTAAAGTTATTCACATAAATAGAAGCTTTCGCAGCTACATATGTTATGAAATCAATGTTTTTACAATATTCAAATTTAAAAGGGTGAAAAACGAAATTTGAGGAACAAGTTTCAATACTCTTTAATCTGTCAATTAATAAATATACTAGGCAGATCAAAAAGTTTGGAATAATCCTATGAAATGGGGCTAGTATGAATCGATGGGAACCATTCATAACTAACTTCATTCTTCATTAGACTTCTGTCAAAAATTCAGCTATTCATGTTTTCGCATTTACAAGTTACAGCAGTGAGAAGCAACTAATCTCCGTGTTTTTTTGAAAATGAAAAAATCCGAGTTTCGTGTTCTGATTAAACACTATTATTTACGCAAGAAAACGATAACCGATACCAAAGCCAAGCTAGATAAGTATTATCCGGACTCTGTACCGTCGGTGAAGATGATTCAAAAGTGGTTTTCTGACTTTCGATGCGGCCGAACAAGCACAAGTGATGCTGAACGATCTGGACGCTGAAAAGAGGTCTGACATCAGAAAACGCCCAAATAATCCATGATATTATGTTGTACGACCCCAAAGTGAAATTGAGAGAGCTAGCTGAGACCAGAAAGATGTCGTATGGCAGTGTGTTCAATATCATACATGATATTTTGGGTATGAAAAAGCTCTGCGCGGGATGGGTGCCGCATTTGCTCACAGTGGACCAAAAACGAATTCGTGTTACGACTTCCCAGCAGAATTTGGCAATGTTTAAGCAAAATTCAAAGGAGTTTTTACGCCGATTCATAACCATGGATGAAACATGGATCCATTTCTATACACCAGAGTCAAAACAATGGGTTTCTTCGGGTGAAAGTGCTCCGAAGCGTCCAAAAACTCAGAGATAGACCGGAAAGGTTATGGCCTCCGTGTTTTAGGATGCGCGTGGAATAATATACATCAACTATCTTGAAAAAGCTAAAACCATAAGTGGCGCATATTATTCATCATTATTGGATCGTTTGAAAATTGAAATCACAGAAAAACGACAGCATTTGAAAAAGAAAAAATCCTCTATCATCACGATAATGCGGCTGCTCATTCATCGTTAGTTGCGTAAGCAAAATTACATTAAATCGGATTTGAACTGGTTTCTCAGCCAGACCTGGCTCCCAACGATTTTTACCTGTTTTGGAGAGCTTTCGAAAGATTACTTTTCGGACGGGATAAAAAAGTTAGAAAAACGTTGGACTCGCTGTATTGACTTAAAAGGAATGTATGTTGAAAAATAAAACCGAATTTGGCCAAAAAAATGTTTTCTTCTTTCACTTATTCCAGACTTTTTGATCTGTCTAGTAAATGATAAATAATTAAATTTAGACATTCAATTCGATTTAATATTTTCGTACCTAGAGTCAAAAAGCCAATCCTAATTATTTGAAATAAGAGCATGTTTTATATATATATATATATATATGTTCAATTGGTTGATTAATTAATAACTAATTAACGTTTCACTGGATTCGGAGGAGAAAATAACTTAAAAATCAAGTGTTATAATTATATTATATATATTATATTTTATTATAATAAAATAATTGCTTAAAAAGTGCTTTTGAGAATTTTCCATTGAATATAATTCGAAGATATTTGGGCCGCTGGTAATCTAATCGAGTAACGGGATTCTTTCTATGTGGCATTTTCGCTTTAGTTGTGATCGAAAATTCATCAAGGCAACAGCAGAGGACACATACACTTAACCAAAGGTAAACAACTCTTAATATCTACCTCTAAATTCTATATTAGACTGGTCGTTAAAAATTAAATTTTTCTGACGCGCCCTTTTTAGCTTCCATTTGATGAAAAAACCCAAGGTAATTTTTTTTAAACAAGACGATCTAAATTCATTTTTGTTGCACAAATAAATATAATAAATGATTATTAACAGAACTTGAAGAAACATAAAGGATGGTAACAACACTTTATAGTCAATGATTATTATAGTCGCGACATATCTTTTATAGAAACTATAGATAGATGAAAGCGTCGGTAATTTAATACATATAGATAATGATTATACATTAACCTGCTAGCTAACTTACCTATAGGAAATTTACTTGGGAAATTAGTTCAAATTTATTGATCAAAATAATGATTTGACATTGACATGACATTTTTAATAATATCCAATTATCAAAAAATTATTATTATTGCATATTTAATGAGTAATTTCGAAAAAACATGATTTTACCAAAAAATGAACTTTGATCGTCTTGCTTTAATAAAAAAAATTTATCTCGCATTTTTTCATCAAAAGGAAGCTTTTTAGGGGCTCGAAAAAAAATTTAAATTTTAACGACTAGTCTAATATACCATATATTTATATATAAAACTCACAAACCATCCATTGTGTATAGTGAAAGAATTCAAAATAAATTGGGGGAAAAAAGTGAATATTTTTTAAGACTAGGTACGCTGTTTGCAGATTCAGTGAATTAATTATTTTAAATGACAAATATCTAAATCTGATTTTTATTTAGATTTAATATTTTCTTACCTAGAATATAAATTCAAAATCTACACTCGCCATAGTTAAAGAGTCACAGCAAATAAATGTTTTTTTTTTTTAATTTTTGTCTGAATATTAGTGAAATCAGGTAATTAAAAACTCTGGCTCGATTTCCGAGGGGGTGAAAGCAACCATATACAAAAATAATACATTCCGTCTCGCCTAGTAGATGTCAACCTCTAGTGATTTTCTTAGAAATTTAAAGTTTACTTCTATTAGAAATTTGAACTCTTATAAAAATATATCGAGTTTAATTATTTCTAAACATTTCCAAGTTCTTTAATTTTATTGAATGTTCCTCTATGGTATATATAATAACGATGAGTACGCATTTAGTTCAAGTGCAATAGTCAAAAGACCGTTTCTAGAATAATAGAAATTAAGAAATTAACTTCTTCCAGTCTAAAACAGGAATGGACTTGTATTTGGAATCCTTGCCTTAGTTGCTATAAAGAAAGAGATCATTCTATCCGCGCACTTTTTAGTTATTTTCCTCTATTAAATAAGTACTTTTTTTTAATATTTCATCTGATCTAATACTAGAACAACCATTCTACGTTGCATTTTAAGGTTTTTGTTAGGAATTACCCAAGAGTTCTCCCGTGTACCGGGGCTAGAATTTGCTCACAGTATCCCCAGATCGCTATGTTAAGATTTGCCGATGACATTGCCCTTCTAGGAAGCAATAAAAAGAATTAGAGGACGCCTTGAATGGAATTAACCAAATCCTAATAGAAGAAATCAAAATGAAAATAAACAGAGAATAAAACCAAGGTCCTAGTATGTACAAAAAAAGAACAAACGAGACAGGAATGCATCAAAATTAACCAAGAAAACCTAGGAGGAGTTAAGGAATTCCGCTACCTAGGAAGTAAAATAACATGGGATGGGAGGAGCAAAAACGAAATTAAATCAAGAATTGCCCAAGCAAATATGGGGTTTAATTCAAAACAAAAACTACTATGCTCCTCCTCAATCAGCTTAGCAAACAGGAAGTTGCTATTGAAGACATATGTATGGAGCATAGCCATGTACGGGTGTGAAACCTGGACAATTGGAAAAGCGGAGAGAAAGAGATTGGAGGCTTTCGAAATGTGGTGCTACAGAAGAATGATGAATATCAAATGGATGGATAAAATCACAAATGAAGAAGTTCTTGGAAGAATCGGAGAAAGAAGAACCTTGTGGAAGAGTCTGAAGAAGAGAAGAGGTCAGATGATGGGGCTCACTACTGAGACATGGGGGACTGCTTAGGGATATCTTGGAGGGGGAGGTGGGAAAGAAAAGGGGAAGGGGAAGACCCAGATTAGAATATTTCAACCAAATAATTGGGGATATGGGATGCCAGACATTTAGAGAGGTTAAACAGCTGGCGGGGGACAGAGTCGAGTGGAGACGGATTGTTGCATCAAACCAGTCTTAGGACTGTATACTCAATGATGATGATCCCCTGTTTGTCAAAGAGAGGTCTTGATTATGAGATTGAATCTCTCACCTCGAAAAAAAACACACATTTTATTAGAGATTTCATGAAAGTGACATCGCTAAAATGACCATGTCTACGAAAAACTAACCCATTGTAATAGTAAGATGGTCACTTTAATTGAAAAAATTGAATTAAAAATTTTGAAATCCACTGGTTTTCATCTTTCTAGCCTGAATCCTTCTCTGTTTTCCAACTCATCATTAAAGTCTTTAAAAAAATCAATTTTTTTATTTAAACAGTTTCGGAGATTTTTTTTAATGATATATGTAAGATTTCTGGAGAATTAACTTAATAAAAATTATTCTCATTGCTTAAATATGTTTCTAATTATTTACCAATTTGGCCGTTATGAAATTAGTAGATAGCAGCACTTGATGGCAACGCCTGTATTTAGACAACCTCATTAGACGAAAAATTGTATTTTTCAGGGTTTGATTAAAGACGTTAGCTGTCAGTCAGCTACGATCGTTTATGAAGCTTTCTTGCTATAAAACCAAAACGAATTTTCTAAACCCAATCGGGTAATTAAGCTATAAGAAATAACTAAATCCCTAAAAATGTGTGACAGCCTATCCATTTTGGGCGTCTCAGTCACATCTGACCTGTCTTGGAATCAACACATCTCCTCTGTGGCGAAATCTGCAGCAAGGAAGATTGGCTTCTTATTCAGGTCCAAGCGATTTTACAAACCCCCACAACTTCTCACCATCTACAAGGCCCAAATCCGCCCCTGTCTCGAATACGGCTCTCACCTGTGGAGAGGAGCCTCAAAATATTCTCTTGCTACCCTGGATGCAATTCAGAAACGAGCCGTCAGGCTAATTAACGATTCTACCATCACCGACTCCCTCGACTCGCTGGCTCATCGAAGAGATGTCTCTGCCCTTTCCCTTTTCTATAGATACTATCACGGCAGGTGCTCTGATGAGATAAGATCAATAATTCTCCCCAAAGCATGCTTTGCACGTAGCACGCGTTTTGCCGACTCCCAACACTCTTTCGCGGTCAAACTGGAAAAGTGCCGGACCACTTCATTCGCCAATTCATATATCCCCATGACTTCAAGGAACTGGAACTCTCTCCCAGCCTCCGTCTTTCCCAGCACCTATAATCTTCAAACCTTCAAAACCGGGGTGCATAGACACCTACGTCTACACCCTCTCACTTAATCAACTTTCCCTTCTCTTCGGTAATGCAAGGGTCTTTCGAGATCCATAGGAGCTGCATCTTTACTGGCGCACCCCTTCTTGCATTCGATTGCAAAAAAAAAAATATAAAAAAAAATAACATATAAAATATTTCTAATTAAAAAAGACTGATGATGAAGGCCAAACCTTCAAAACTCTAGTCTCTAATAAATAATTTAATTTAAGGAGACAATAAAAGAGTGTCTTCTGCTGGAATTATACATTTTATTTATAACGAGATGGAATGCTTTCCATTCATACATTAATTCCTGTGAATCAATTGTAATAGACTGAAGAAGAAGGAAAAGCCCTCGAAACTATAGTCTCGTTATAAATAAAATTTATAATTCCAGCAGAAGACATACTCTTTTATTGTCTCCTTCAATATATAAAAATTCTGCTCCCCTAGGAACAAAAAATTTCAATTTAATTTAAATAATTTAATGTTATCTATTGAATTGTTTTTTTATCATACTGTACTATCGTACTGTGTTTAAACATTTCTGAGAAGTGGAAAAAATCATTATCAACCATGATTTTTTTTCTATCTACATAATTATTATGTATGTAAAAGTGATGGTGAGTCATAGCAACATAATATTTTACATGGTTTATATGGATGACAGTCTCGCATATGTACCTGAACAAAGAGTAGAAGAATTTCTACAGTATTTTAACACATATAATAAAAAAATAAATTTTACAGTAGAGAAAGAAAAGGACAATGAGATCTGTTTCTTGGACATTAAAATAGTGAAGAGAAGGAATGGATTGTTGACCGACATATATGAGAAGAAAACAAAGTCTCTCAGAATGTTAAATTATAATTCAGATAATCCAATGGCACATAAGATCAATACCATTTACAATGAAATAGACAGAATACACAAAATATGCCACCCAAGTTATATAAGAAAGAACATGGAAAAACTAAAAAGTAAAGCTACAAATAATGGTTATCCGGATGATTTTTGTGAATATGTGGAAAATATATATTATAAAAAAAGACAAAAAAGGATTAACGCTGATTCTAGAACTGATCAGGTAAATTATAAACACTCTATTATATATATACCATATATATCAGATAAAATAAAAAATGTTTTTAAAAAACACAATATTAAAATAGGTTTTAAATGTAATAAGCCATTAAAACAATTTTATAACAACAAAGACAAGCTAGAAAAGAATGAAAGAAATAATGTGGTATATAGGATAGAGTGTAAGGACTGCGAAAAAATATATATTGGTGAAACCAAAAGAAAATTGAAGACAAGATTGATAGAACATGAGAAGTCTGTAATACATGGAAATCTTGTGTCGGCGTTAGCCATACATGCAGTAGATAAGGTTCATAATTTTAAATTTGACGACGCAAAAATTTTATACGCTGAAAGTAATACTTTCAAAAGAAAATTCTTTGAATCTATATCTATAAGAAAAAATCTAGAAAGAACTGTGAACTTCAAGGTAGATACAGAAAATAATAGCAGATATTATTCTGGAATATTGAATAAGATCGGCGAAAGAAATTAGTATTGTGATGGATTTTTTATTTTTTCCGTGTGTGGACAGAAGGACATTTTAATGTTTTTTGATTAAATTTTAGAATATTAGGGGGATACTGGAAGGTTTTTGGGTTGGCAATACATTTTAGGGGATTTAATGTTTCGGGATGTGTATTCACTGGTGCTTTGTGTGTTGAAAATTGGAGTTCTTTGTGTTATCGTATAGATCAGTAAATAGTAAAAATAGAAAAAGGAAATAATTGTGATATGTATTCAGATGAATCAGAATGTGATTTGATTGGATCAAATAAATTTAAGATTGTTCAAGGTATGTTTGATGCTTTTTTTGATGTAAGAAAGAATGTAAATAATGTAAAAAAGATGTGATGTGTTCATTTGTTTATAAAATTATAGATATTGGAAATAATGAAAGGATGGTTTTATTTTTAGGCTGATGATGACATGAATGTATATGTCGAAACGTCCCTTGATATAACAATAAAATAAAATAAATGAAAAAATATAACTGTGTTATTATTTTTTGCAAACAAAGAAAATCAACACCTATTCTAAAAGAGAATTAAGATCCTCGAAAAATAAATAAATAAATTAATATAAATAAAATTCTCAGATCCAATCTTATAAATATAATTATTATGTTTGTGTCTATGTCTAGACTAGTGTCCTCAGTTTGTCAAGTTCTCCATTATTGCTTTTCTGCGGCTGCTATCAGTTGCTAGGTTCATCCATCCGTGATTTTCCGCCTTCTAAACTATTTTTCATAAAAATAAATTACTAAATTACTTTTAGTAATTGATTCTCGTGATTCCCTAATTCGCAAATCCATTCGAATTCATACTGCATTGACCCTTGTCAATGATTTCTCTCTATATGAACGATGCGAATAAGCCCTATTGTAAAGGTTACACTTTTTCCTCCAATTTAAATGATTAAAAAAGTGTTAAATATTTTTTTTGGTGGAATTGTTTTTTATACTTTATAAAATCAATATGATCCATAAAAACTTCAATTGTTATAATACAAACAAAGTATGAAATTAGCAGCCCTTCTTTTGTTTAATTAATACTTCAGCTATTCATCAGTTTGTGGCTAGTGCAGGTATTTATATTGCACATAGCATATTTTTCATTTCTTTTTCATAAATATTCAATATTCATTTGCATTAATTAAACAGGAAATGATTTCCTTTTCCGATTTGTTTGTTTCATTCATAATATGCCATCAAAACTCTCATTCTCTCTCTTTCTCTCCCCCATATACCATAAATAATTATGAATTCCATTTAAAACAACAAGTTCTAGTTTTAATTAAAAAGGAATTTTGATTTTATTCTATTGGTGGTGGAAAGTGATTTCCTGGGCTGGCTGCTGGTGGGTCGGTGGGACGATGACCCTTTGTCGTTTGTCCCCTTCTTCGCTTGATTGATCCTCTCATTCTGCACGAGGGTAACCACATTCTCAGATGCGGTTTATCTGGGTATTCCATACACATTTATTAAAGTCTCTTTTTTCAACTTGACTAAATTAGAACTGTCACGAGACATTTGTGTTTTTTTTCGGATAAACCACACAATTAATTGAAATTACTCCCCGGGAGACTAGAAGAATAAATTAACCCGAATTTGTCATTTTTGACGTTGAATACGTCTATGTTTGCAGCTAATATCCGGGAAATCCAGGGCGATATAATTTTAAATACCTACCTATTGCTTTGTGTAAAAATAGAAGAATGCTCATGGGAACAGTTTGAAATATTTTAGTATAAATGTATCCTTTATACTATCTGAAACTTAACAAGACCTTAGACTTGAGCTCGCGGCAGAGAGAAAAACTACATTATTTTGCGGCATTCGGATAGTCATATATGGAAGGCGTAGAGCAAGGGTCTTCAACCCGCGGCCCGCCGATATGTTTTCTGCGGCCCGCCAACAGCACTCTCAATAACGACTACAAAAAAAATAATTTTTAGAATTTTTTTATTTTTTATAACATTAAATTTTAAAATTGAAGAAAATAAAGTGTGGGGGGGGGGGGGCGTCTTTGACCCCCCCCCCCCCGCTTGGACAATTCGATCGCGAAACACTTCCGAGATCAAAATTATATCTTATATACCGGCGACCGCCCCCCCCCCAAATCAGAGGTCTGGATCCGCGCCTGGGTTCGGCCCGCTGTTCAAGAAAAAAAAAATTTTGGCCCTTGATTTGTAAAACGTTGAAGACCCCTGGCGTGGAGGATCATACGGACCTGTACAAGAGGTTAATGATTTTTTCAAAATGTTCATTATTTATTTTTAATTGGGTAAAATTTATGTAACGTTTTGACAAAGTTTATATACCTAAAAGGAGAAAAAGTAGAGAAATTAGTGCGCTGCTTGGTGCAAATAAACGTATTCATAATTTATTTGTTAGAGACTATAGTTTCGAAGGTTTGACCTTCATCATCAGACTTTTTAATTAGAAATATGCTATCTCTTTTTTCTCATATGTTCAAATACCCGATTGGATTTAGATACCTTTGTTTTGTTGTAATAGTAAGCTGGTCTATTCAAACTTAATTGATTTCTCATTATGAAACATCACCTCTGCTATTCTGTGCAACTAAATCTTTTTAATTATATCTACGTTTGTTTGTGAATACTAACTAAAGGTTATGGGTTCAAATTTTGGGTATTGAAATCTGCATCTTTCAAAAACATATTCAATTAATAATTAAATTAATTTTTAATTGTATTCTTTTCTTTATTGTTAAATATTAATGTAGATGAATCGAAAATAATGTAGAGCGCATTAAACAAAAAAATGGGGTATGGATAAGCTCTCTTCGGCCCTGTTTGTTGGGAGCCCTACTCCCTTAACTTTTTTTTCAATTATAAAATTTAAAATTTCAACTTAAATAATTTATTCAATACTTTTTTAATAAAAATAATAATTATAACTAATCTAACATAATTTATAACTGAAGATTTGAGAGATTAAAAAATACAATTGTTTTTTCAGTTGCAATTAACTTAAAGCACAAGAGAAAGGAGCGAGACTTTTGCTTGTCCTGTGGACGACGTAGTTTTACGACGCTTGTACTACGAGAAAATGGCTTAGCTTTTAATCAGGCGCCATAAGGGCTGGAGCTTTTCAATTTTGGCAGCTGTTAACAGGGTGATTACTGTTTTGTTCCCATCGAGGCATATAATTTAATTTCCTTTTTTTTTTGCTCATAAAAATCTCGTTAGAAGAGAATTTCTCTTAAATTCACTCTCATTATATATATAAAATAATAAAAATTAAATAGATAAATAAATAAAATAATAATAATATAAACATCTTTAGATTGAGTTTCCCTCGTTAAGATACTGAGGTATGTAAATTTTTAAATTAAAAATACATTTATTTTATTATTATTTATTAATTAAAACAGGATTAGCAGGGAATTAGACAATAAATAAAAAACAGAGTTTTTATTAAATGGGCCAGACGCTTCGTCGATTTATTTCGACTTCCTCAGTGGCCCATTTTATAACTCTTTGCCAAAAGACAATTCCACTATGCGACGAAACATCTTTAATCTTTTTTATTATAACTACAATACATCATTGGCCTCAATTATTCAACAACTTGAACCTTTTCTCTCTCTTCAACAATTAAAAAATCAAAATTCTTATAAAAATCTTTTATGTTGTTTTTTTACTTTTAAACAGACAAAGCATCTTCACTTGAAACTAGATATCTATAAAAAGGTTCAAGATTGTTGAATAATTAAGGCCAATAATGTATTGTAGTTATAATAAAAAAGATTAAAGATTTTTCGACGCATAGAGGAATTGTCTTTTGACAAAGAGTGATAAAATGGGCCACTGAGGAAGTCGAAATAAATCGAAAAGTCTGGCCCATTTAATAAAATCTCTGTTTTTTATTTATTGTCCAATTACCTGCTATACCTATTTTAATTAATACTTATTATGGATTCGAGTGATTTACCATTATTATTTATTTTAAAGTATTTAAAATATTGTATTATTGTAAAAAATAATAAGAAAATCTATAGATAGGAAATCCCTGAGAAAATCATTTAATAGAAGATGAAACGTTCAGCAAAAACAGGTGTGCTCATCAATAGCTTATTGACTCACCCCCCCCCCCCGCTCCCCGAGTTTTATTAAAAGTAACTCCCCTTCTACATTATATTTTATTCATTTCTAAAGAATTAGAAGAGGTTTTTATTACCATTTGTTAAGTTATAAATTTGACAGTTTTTATTTTTAGCATTTAATGCTAATTTTGGAATAATTTTCAACCTCCATCCCAGAAATTTTAATGACGCACTCTGCATCATAACCCCTCCCCTTCTCTGTGGGCACCCCTGGCAAAAATGTTCTCTTTGTTGATTAGAAAAATTATTAAAAATAAAAATTAGATTAAAAATTGTACTCTTTTCATGACTCCCCTTCAAGATTTGACAGCAAACGATTGGAATTAAAATGCTGAACCTTAGTCAAATTTCAGGACATCACGTAAAACCGTTTCACATTTAACGAGTCAATTTTTTCTTTTTTTCTGCTCTCTAGCTCTGAAGATAGGAAAGCCAAAAACTAATAAGTTTTTTTTGCAGAAAAATACTAATACTTTTCTAAGTAATCAAATTAAGCTTTAAATTTATTACCTCCACTTTTCTAAACACGAATAAGCAGAAAAATAAATTTTCAAATTATTGTTCACTTCTACACTCCGACTATATAAGTCTTATTATTCAGTACCTTTTGCAAAGCCTATTTCCTGTACCAAAATATTTTTTTGCTTATCTTCGTTAGAAACGCCTCAGATATGAAGAAAAATCATGTTCAAGCATTATTTATTTCTCTCGGTATGTTTGTATGTTTTGATTTAGAGAACGAAAAATCATAGAAATATATTTTTTCAGCCAATATATTTGTATTTTCAAAACAAAGCCAAATTCAGATTTTTACAATTTTTGCTTTACAAATGCAGAAAAAAATCAAACTCTCATATGAGAAGCTATCGATCCGATCAACGTTCTGCTTACTCAGAATAGCAAAAAGTCTACACACGAGGCAATATTTCTTACCGTCAAAAGAATCTACAGTATCCACAGTAGTAAAAAGCCTAAGCCGAGAAAAGGGTGAGTGTTAACGTTGGACTGAAATCCCATGTGTGTTTGCTGCATGTTTTGACTCATGTATTTTATTTCTATGCCTATATGGAACTTACAATAACTCTGCAGAAATGCTATAATATAAATAAATCGATCCATTGTAACCAATGAGCTAAAATTTGGCACACATATGTTTGCATTAATAAATTTCACCTTTTTCTCAAGTTTCAACTTTATACGAAACTTCATGCTCTTCTCTAATCAAAATTTTTAAAATGACCAAAATTGCTGACACTACCCCCCAATTATCCTATTATTTTATTTTAATCTTTGTACCATTGATAATAGGTATATCTCGAATCATTTTTAATTACTGCTTTAAAAAATTTCTCTTTGATAATGAGAACATTTTTGACAAACCATTTCAAGCTCTAAACATTTTTCTACCTTCTTACGTTCATAGTTGGGGTTGGAAAATAGGGATAGGGGTAGGCTCTGTTTCGCTTAGGAGAGAAAAAACGCAACTAAATTAAACGACATATGATTGGAGCACCAGAAAATCATTTACTAAATTATTTAGTAATTGACTTCTCTCTATCAACGATACCACAAATGGTCTATTCTCTATTGTAATGTATATGTTTAAGAGTATTTGCATCAATCAAAGAACAACCTTATATATATATTTGGATCTGTTGATCTTAGACAGTGAAACAGTAATTTAAAATTTATTCCTGTTTCAAACGAATTTTCTTAGTATATTATTGATCATGGTAGTTGCCTTATAATAGAAACGTCAGTTCACTTCAAATCCTTCTCTTCCATGTATAAAGGCAGCTGCTTGCGCCTTTTATTCACACTCTTTTTCTTTTTCTTGTTTCTTCCTTTTCTCATTGATCTCTATCCATCCGTCATTGGTACAGGCGCTCCAGCATTACCCGACATTCCTCACGTCTCGTTTGGTATCTTTTGTTGGATGAGGAACAAAGTGAAATGAAAAAAAAATCGCCTAGCATATGAATCGCATCAATAAACTCAGCAAAGAAAGAAGTTACTTTTTAATTTTATTTAATTTTCTCCTAAATACGTATAAAGTATTTTGAAGAAAAATATTAAAACATATTTTTTTGGCTTTTCGGCATTTTTAGCCATCAGCCAATTTACTATACCATTATTAAATTTTTCTTCTATGTAGGGATCAGATTTTTAGCCGGTTGCCTCGAGTCGGATTTGAACCCGGTCCGCTTGACTAACAGACTGGAACGCTAGCAGCTCTGCCAAACCGACTCCATATTACAACATTGATATTTTTCTTAATCCCAGGAATGTCTAGGGCTCTTTCCCGCAACAATAGAAGCTTGTTTTCAGTTTTTAAGGCTCCGTACAAAAGTCTTATTAAAGGTCTGTCTATATTTTATCAAAAATGGTGTTAAATTTTAATCGGGCGATGTTTTTTTAAAGGGGGTCGAATTTTATGTGAGGTCAAAAATAAAAATATTTTATAGATATTATCATGGAGTATAAGGTTTCCCTGTAATGATTTCTTTAGCCCTTAGACTGCCAACGGGACGCATATGTGTCCCATGAAAGAGTATAAATAAACTATAAATAAATTCCTAAATAAAAATATTTAAAATTGGTAGTCTAAGGGTTAAAAGTATGATTATGTTTGATTTTTAGATTTATTTTGATTTCAAACGACGTCGTAAGAGAGTCTCATAGTGGTCATTTTCAGATGATTTTTTAGATATTAACGTTTAGAAACGGCTTAATTTCAAATTATCAAAAAAAATCCAAGAATTCCCTCATTCTATCTTTATCAACGACAAATAAGAACGAATTTGATATCTCAAGTATTTTGGAAGATATAAGAAACGACAAGGACTGCAGTCCGACTACTTAGTTTATTAGGGTTTCAAAAGTAAAACAGTATCCTATTAGCACCGATACAATATCTGTATGTTCGTCTATCAGACCATTGAACTAGTAAAATAAATAAGAAACAAAAAATAAAAATAAATAAATAAATAAAACTGAGTAAATAACATCTACATGCATAAATATTTAATCGTGTAATCCGATTATAAGAAGAAAAAGTAAAATAAAATGCAATTGTTATGCAAAGAAATATCCATGGCCCAACTTCTACCCTGTTTGTAACGAGTGGAGATTAGAATAAGAAATTTTAATCTTTTTCTCTTTCTTTTGATAATTCCAACCTTTTGTGGCGAGTAAGCTCTTAAGCAAAGCAAAGAAAGATATAAAATTTAAAAAAATTCTCACTAACTTTTATCCATAGAAACTTTTCAAATTTGATTTTAAATCAGTTTATCTCTTCTCTATTACAGGGCTGTCCAATCCGTAGCCCGCGGGCCGCATGCGGCCTACCACTGCAATGAGTGTGGCCCAACATAAAATCATAAACTTCCTTAAAACATTGAGATTTAAATGTAGAGATATATTTATTCCCTCTTTTTTAAGCTTTTTTCAAGAATAAAATTCACTAAAAGCAAAATTATAGGCTCAACTAAATAAGATAAAAAAAATTATGAATTTCGAATATTTAAAAATTCTTCTTCTTCTCATATTTTCATTTTCTAAAATATTTATTATTTCAGTAATTTATATGCTACCACACTAACCAAGTCTATAGTTATCATTCTAGTACAAGGAGACAAGGAATTGTTTTTTTAACAATCATTAGCGTTCTAAACAATCATTGATAATATACTTACTTAAAAATACTTGGCCATACCCTGTATAGTAAAGTAAAACAATTCGAGTGAATTCAATACTGCTTCAAATAACTTTTTTATATATAATAATCTATTATTTGTCTTTACGACTTATTTATCTTTTCTCATGTAATAAATTGCTTGTAGTTTTTTATGAGAATAAGAGCCACGAAAACTAGCAGATCAATTAATCTCATTCCAAGAGTTTTTACCTTTTATTTGGCTTTCTCTATCATGGCAATCGATCTACAAGAACGAAATTCAATATTGTAAATAATCCAATTTACATTACAATATAAATTAAACGAGCCACCTGATGACAGTTTATTCGGCTAACATAAGCTTTCCATAAATACTTGAAAAGAGATCGATCCTATTTGGATACAAATAATCATTTCATATTTTTTTCTAGTTATTAATTAATGTCAACCGATCCAATTTATTTGAGACTTTTTTCCACGTTGAAACTGCAAATATATCAGTCTCAATTGGGATATAAATAAAAAGAGCATCAAATGGATTGATGACATTTGACTGGTCATTTGGGATTTTGCAAACTGGCATTCGCTAGTTACAAATGTATAAAATATATAAAAAAAATCAAACTAAACGATTCGGTCAATGACTTTGAGTGATACCATATAACGATTTCAACTAGTTCGGTCATTAGTTTATTCATTAAGTCCCATAATTCTTAAACTATTGATCCTTCGTAAATAACATAATATATAATAGATTTTTACTTCCAAATATATAGAATTAATGGCATCTCTGTAAATTGACTTTTTGAAGTATTCTAATTTCAATATTTTAAATGTGACTTTAAGTTTTTAGGCTTCGGTTTAAACGTTAAACGGGACCCTATAAGAGTCGATGTAATGTGTATCTGTCTGTCATCACGTCTGTTACATCAGTGTAGTTCATATAGGTACTAAATAAGATACAGACCTGGAATTTACAAGCTATAATTAGGGGTCATTCATAAAAGACGTTCGCCTCCTGAGGGGTATTGGTTAGCGAGATGATATGTGAGGCGACAAGGGAAGAGGGCTCTAAGGAAACATGGCGTTCCCAATTTATTAATTTTAATTTAATTTTTTCTTAACTTGCCAGCAACAAATCGTTTATAGGTGTGGTGGGGTGTCTAGCTTTTGTGACGTTATATTTGTTAGGGAGGTCTCAGAAACGCAGTGTAACGAAGGTGACGGGGCAAAAATGCGAAATTTTGCGTCATGTATTTTATGAATGGCCCGTTATTCAAATTTTAACCAAATGATTATTTCAAAAGGGTAGAAAATAAAAATAAAATATTTTTAATAAAATGGAACTGAGGCAGCAAATCGGAAAAACTCGAATGTTTATTTGCTAAATTCTACCTTTTTTATTCTCTACCTATTTAAAGTTTATGTAAAAATTATCCTTTCATACATAGTTGATGGCTTACATTCCTTAAGCTCTGGAGCATTGCATCAACGACTGGACTCGCCTAGCTCATACGCAGCTTTCATTCTTCTCTGGACAAAGTGTTGCCTAAATACAGGGGCACGAACGCTATAAATCAAGTTCAAATTCAGACTATTTTTGTCTTTGAAGAAATTTAAACAGATTTATTCGAAAAGATAAAAACCAAAAAAGCCATAAACTACATTTTTTTGTCTTTCCTAAACAAAAAATATAAATCAATTTACCTTTAATATTAATTAGAATTCATACATACTCTTACAATATTAATTAGAATTCTTCTATTTTATTGTTGATTTGTTATTAATTCTGGAAAGTGAAAGTTATCATGTGATGTGAAATAAACATGCCAATATACTTTTTAAAAAAATTTAATTTAATTTTATATTTTAAATTATATAAAAAAATGCTTTTCCAATATTCACATAAATTTAGTCTTTTTTTAATGAGAAATAAACAATTTTTATACCTTTGTAAATTCTTAGAAAGTTTTCTTCTTTCAAAAGATTTTCTACGTGCTGTCTATTGAGAATATCAATACTGTGTAAACAACAACAATTTTAATATTACCAAAGAAAACTTTTTTATAAATATTTTTCAAATAACAAAATTATATTATCAACGATGTGTAATATGAGTTTTTGTCTTCATCGCTAAAATCGAAATGACGTATTTGAAAGAAGTTCCATAGGGCTTGATTATAAATTTTTAATAATAATACCACTAAAACAATCCAATAATACAATATATTCAGATACACTACATATTTCATTCCATCCACTTGGAAACCAGAAGATATTTAATAATTACAACATTACAAAATAAGACATTCGTATCCTCCTTCAAATACTCAAGTATAGGTACTAAGTTTCAAAAAAATCGGTTTAGTATAAGTGGTTAAAAATTCTATTAAAAGATTCTACCCAAACAGATAAAAAAAAGTGAGATCACCGGCCGAGTTAGAATAAACCCATGTAAAAATAGACATTGAAGAGATTGCAGCTTTTTCTGTTTTATTGCACTCTGTCTCCGTATAATGTCAATGAGATAAGGATCACAAGACAAAGAGTTGCCCTAGTGAATTATTAGCTATTGTCGTTAGAAACAGAAGTTGTAATTCGATTTTAGTAGCTTTAATGTGAATGATGATAAAGAATGTGTGTTTACGAGTAATAAAGAAATTCAATAGTTTAAATAAGATCCAATGCAGTTTTCAAGATCCATCTTAATTTCAAACAAACAAGCCCAAAATTAGAAAACTCTCATTTACAAAGCCCTTGTTTGTTTCTTTTACTAAACAAAACAAAGTCCAAAACATAGAATTTAAAAGTAACTTGAGGCATTTCCAAGTTACTAATAGAAATAACCAATTAGGGACGTGGGTTGTTAATGGAGCCCCATTTTGTGTAATAGATTTCAGTCAACGAGATGTCTCTGAAATTCTATAATGCAAGATTTATTTCATTTATTATTCCTTTTAATAACTCCACAAATAGTTTAGCAAAAAAGGTCCACACAGGATGGGATCTGGGTGAGTGGGGGGGGGGGGGGGGGACGTACCCGCGGCAAATTTTAAGAAACTGCACATTTTGGAAAGCCAGAAATTTTTGTAATGTAATTTTAAAATACAATGCTGTTAAAATTTAGATTTATTCTTGACGCTATAAAACCATATGTTTGTTTATTATAACCCATTTACTATTTTTTATCATACTTTACTTGTTTTTTATAGCAGGGAGGGGGCAGTGCTTAATTCAAGCTTGACCCCCTTTTGACAAAAGACTTCGATCCAGCTCTGGGTTTGTGATGAAATGGAATTTTAATCTTCAAATGGATTAGAACCAGTTACAGTAAGTACAAATGTATTATTTACAATATATTTTTGCTTGAAAAATACAATAGTACATTAACATTAAAATAACTTAGATTCTAGTACATTCCATAAAATATCTCAAAGAAAGTACTTTATGATACATTTCAATCCTAACAAATATAAGCTTCAAAATATCAATATAAATTATAAAGGGTATTTATGAAGTTTCAAGAGGTTATTTAGTTAATTTAGAAAATCTAGCTGGATTCGTTGGATATAATTGTGCGACTATGATGGGAGAATTAAATGGAGTTCAAAGTATATTGTTAAAAGAACATTCACATATAATTCTTGTAGGTTGTACATACCATTCTTTCAGTCCATGTTCTTCATATGCGTGTCAAAAACTACCAAAGAGTGTTGAAGTTTTGGTGAGAGACATTTATTCTCACTTTGTCCATAGTTCTAAAAGAGTAAATATTTTAAAAGAGTTTTAAAGATTTTTGGAATTGAAACCACACAAAATTCTTGGACATAATAATAATAATGTGGCTTGGTTTTTTTAACCCATTACATACAGTACATTTTACTAAAATGAATAGTACATTCGAATAAAAGCTCGCGATAGCACTGAATAGAACGATATGTCATTATCAGAAATTTCTATTTAATTTAAAATTAAAATGATAAAAATGGTCTTTAATAAGGGATGAATTTCCAGCAAAGATTTAAAAATTAACTGAAATATAATAAATTGCATTAAAAAATAAGAAAATAAATCGTCTGAAATACATTCTGTAATTGGGATTTGTCACTTGAGGGGACTATTTTTATAATTTGTATTTGTAAGTTTAAATCCCAACAAAAACAGTTGTTTAAAAAAGGCCAAGTTAGATCAATAAAAATCCTTTGCTAAAAAAAGTAGTGAGATATAATGTGCTGCCAAGTTAAACACCATCAATTTAATAAATCAGTCGAGAATATAGTAACTTCAATTAAAACGCATGTTTTTCATTTTCCATCTATATTTATTGATTTCACATTTTTAGTTGAAATTATTTTTCTAAAATTTGGCTTGTACTCATTAAATTATTATTATTATTGTTTGATAAGGTCTCCATCTCTGCCTTGAAACAAGGTTATTCCTCCAGTATTAGATTAGAATTGATCGTTATTTTTGATTTTCGGTCGATTCCTCCATGTCTTCAACAATGATTATTAATAAAGTAAAGAAAATTTTTGTGAAACCTACCTAGTATTTTATATTTTAAATTTTAAAAAAGTTTTCAAAATTTTCTTTACTTTATTTAAAATGTTTCTCCAAGAACCCACATCATTCCCTCTTAACAAAAATTATTACTAATAGAAATCGAAATGTCTAAAATACAATGTAGAACGGTCATTTTTCAAGTATTAGATGAGAATCGATAGCACTTTTTGATTTGAAATAGCCCGTGACGATGGGTGAACCGCGACCTAATATCGTGTACTTCCACTTTCATTTCCAAGTAGAAGACAATAGATGAAGGGCATTATCTAATGAATTCAAAATAATTCCAAAGTCGGTGTCACTTAATTCCAATCGTGGTTCACCCCTCGGCCAGTGATATATGATTAACAATAAAGGAATAAACATATTAATATTTCAAACGACTATGGATAAAATAAATCTAGCAACGATCCGTCGCAATTTATTTTTCCCTCGTATCAAATATTTAAAAAAATACATTAATATGTGTATTCAATATAAAACCTTTGCCGAACACAATAGAAAAATTCACAATAAAGATTAGTTCTTGTGTCCATTGGGTCTAAGCTCTTCTTGATATTAAAGAAATATTAGTGGTCAAATGGAAAAAACAAAATTCATTTAAAAATCTCTTTGCTAATTAATCCATTAGACATTTATGTTTTAATAAGCTTTATTTTTAAGTTAAAATATCTGATGGTTATAATCTCCTTCACTCATTAATTTATTTTACAAGATTTCTTAAACCTCTATTATCTCCCTTGACTTTAATAAGAAAATCTTAATCTCATTAATTATTTCACAATATTATTTAAAAATCTACTTTACTTAATATCCGATTCTGTATACTGGGTGTTCAGAAAGTTTCGACCAATTTTATAAAAAAAATTGAGTTTAAATCGGTGAAAATTGAACTTTTCTATCTTACTGTTGATATTGTTATCAATATGTAATTTCGTAGAGGCTCTAATATAACATTTTTTTCGAATTAAATTCTATAATATAACTTATTTTATGCAAATTTGAAACGTCACAAAAATAAATTACTATCTGCCAAGTACGATTTGTATCCCATACCGACCAAGCTTTATATATCTTCCAAAATACTTGATATATTAAATTCGTTTATTTATTTTGCGTTGATGATTGTCGTATTCGTAGAATTTTTTTATAATGGTAAATCACTCGTATCCATAATAAGCATTAATTAACAGGAATAGCAGGGAATTGGACAAAAATTAAAAACAGAGTTTTTATTGAATGGGCCAGACGTTTCGTCGATTAATTTCGACTTCCTCAGTGGCTAGAATGATAAAATAGGAAATCAGAAAAACTTTTTATAAATATAAATTGATTACATAGAAAGACTCAAATACCTCATTCTATCACTCTTTGTCAAAAGACAATTCCACTACGCGACGAAACATCCTTTAATCTTTTTTATTATTTTAACTACAATACATTGTTGGCTTAGGCCTCAATTGCTCAACAATCTTGAACTTTTTTACACTTGAACAATTAAAAACCTTAAATCAAAATTCTCACAAAAAATATGTTGTTTTCACTTTTAAACAGACAAAGAAAGGATTTTCAATTCAAAAATAAATATCTATTTATATAAAAACTATTATTATAAATTAAAGAATCATCGCTCCTATTGGGCGATTTGCGAACCAAAACAATTTCTATTCTCTTTCCCACTCAATCTCAAAAAATCATTCAGACACAAAATACTATAAATTAAAATATAACTAATGAAACTTAAATATTTGGATTGAACAGTCGCGAAAGTTAAAATAAATAAATAAATAAATAAGTTAGAAGAAATAGTCAAAGATTAAAAACCAAATAAATAAATTAAATGAATAAACTATATTAGTTATACCAAATAAAAAATTGGTAGTCAAGAAAATTAAAATGCAAATAAATTAGATATGTCCAAAACGGAACAGACAAAATGTTAAAAGTTAAATAAATAAAATAAATTAATTACAAACTAACTAGTCACGGAATTTAAAACATTAATAAATTAAATAAAAATTAAATAAATTAGGTCGAACCGTCAAAATCAAGTCGAATGAATCCAAATGAGACAAATGAGTGACAAAAACGTCTGGCCCATTCAATAAAAACTCTGTTTTTAATTTTTGTCCAATTCCCTGCTATTCCTGTTAATGTTTTTATAATTTTAGATTTAGATGTGTTAATTACAAAATTTGGAAAAAAATGAATACTTTAGCGCTCTCGTAAATCGTCGTTTTAAAGTGAATTAAATTAAAAAAGTATCCTTCAAAATAATTATCCGATTCAAATTTAAATACAATTTTTGATTTCGGGATAATAAAATCAATATATGTTAAAATATAACTTGTAAACTTCAAGTTTTTATTATCTTTAGTTTACTCGTACAAGTTTTTTTTAATGCAATCGAATGCAAGTAAAGATACAGCCCCTATGGATCTCGAAAGACACTTGCATTACCGAAGAGAAGGGAAAGTTGATTAAGTGATAGAGTGGAGACGTAGGTGTTTATGCACTCGGATTTTGAAGGTTTGAAAATTATAAGTACTGGGAAAGATGGAGGCTGGAGAGAGCTCCAGTTAGACTCAAAAAGGCCAGACAGACGGACAAATTGACATTGAAAGAACACTAATAGTGTTACCTTTTACTTTTTGGCAGAGTATATGAGATAGACAGTAATTTAAGGAATCTTCTTCGTATTGAGCTGCCAAAATTATAAACGTAACATTTTTATTTGTTTTATTAAGAAAATTAAATGTTTTTTGGAATGGCTAATAATTAAATCATAAATTATTTCTTCCTCGTTTGAAAGAAGCCCTATTATTGTTCATTTCCTTTTTGAATAAGCAGATGAGAAGTAATTTTTCTTGTGAAGCGAAATTTATTATTATGTTTTTGCACATGAGCGCCTCAGAAGAGAATACATTATTAGTATATCTAATGGATCCCATAATTTAGCTGGGAATTGAAATGATTTATTATCTCATTACAATAATTTAGATTAACTTTTTCTTTTGGTAGGGGTCTTGTGTGTGTAATAACATTATATTCTCCCCTATCCTGTTGCTTAACGATATTTTTACAAAATTTACACTCCGTGAAAGCCTACAAATATTCCCTAAATTAGAGAACAACACAAATTAATGGTCGGGTGTGTAAAAGAAAAAAATAAATAGAGAAGTGTGAGAGGTGTGCAGTAAAATAGCAAAGACAAACATAATATCACTGAGATAATGGCTGTTGAGACAACACAGATCGCTAAAGTTGGAATAGATAAAAAAACTTTACCAATTTATTTGCCAACTTTTTTGCAAGTTAAATTGATCTCTATTTATTTATTGAATCCTCTTGAAGACGAAACAGCAATAAAAAGTCATATATCCAACACATTTGATATAGAAATGAAAATATTTCTGCCTCGAGGAATGAAATTTTTTAACGAGGTTTGTATACTTGAATCTTCCACTTCAATCGTTTTGCCTCATTACTAAGGCGTCAGTTATCCGTTAGTTGCGGCTAAAGAAGTTTTAATTAAAAAACCCCTCTTAATTGCAAAGTAATCATATAACAGATATGGTACATGAAACAATTCGCTACTATTTATATTACTATATAATATGACAAGCTGCGTCAGGCGTGCCTCCGGCACGCCATCTGCACCTTGGCCCTCCGGGCAGGTGGCCCTGGCGGGCAGCGTCTCGAGACGGCCAAAAGTTTGTTTGCAATATAATTTTGTTCAACTTTATTTTAATTAAATATAATCGTATTTTATTAATTAAAAATCAGCTTCAAGAAATAATCTAACTCATTGCGAAAGCAAAATAAAAAATTCTGAGTGTGTCAAGCTTACTCACGACGGAAGTGAAACTTCTAGTATTCCTCTCTCTCTCTTTTCATTTCATTCTCTCTTTTTTCTCTCTTACGTTAGTTTGAAGATTATAGGTTAAATAATTCAACGACAAAGCATAGATTTACTCTTTCTAATATTTTCTTATACATGAATGAATTTTGATTTATGTACAGTTCCAAAAATTCTTTTTAATGTTACATACAGCATTTTCATTTGTTTGAATGTTCAATAATAATTTTAGTGTTGAATGTGCTGTTTTTCCTCCGTCTAATAAAGTGGCAGCAATTCCAGATGATGTCATTTGTGACAATATGAGCGAAATTAAAAATGTTTCCCTGTTCATCCAAAAAAAAGAAACCATCTTCTTGAGCAGCGACTGCATGCATAATTTTATCATAAAGTAATTTTTGTTCTGGTAACAATTTTGGTTCATTTGCTTGAACATATGCATTTAAACCATCAACATTGTACGATTGTTCACGTTGCATATCGCGATTAAATAAATCACTTACTGGCCGATTAGCTGATGGCATCCCTAATTTAATTAGTGGTTGATTCGAAATGATCATGCATAAATCTTCCAACTTAATCAAAGATTCATTATATATTTCTGGCGAGAAATTTATATCTGGATCTCCTCGAATTCTACATAGAGCATGTAATACATCTTCACTCATTGAAGCCTTATATTTTCCCCATAATTTAGGCGGGTTAGTTGGAAAACACGTTGTCAATAAAATGGCAAACAAACATCGTATTTGATGTGGTGATGAACCGAGAGCAGCATCGGCAAGAGTTGTATCCCAATGCGAATCTTCTTCTAACAATCGTAATGCTAGGCATGCACCATGATTCGTTGTATGTAATGCACTGAGATACTGGGAAATGTATTTATAATAAGAAACATTGATTAAGATTTGGAATGTTTCTTTCCGACAGGCTCAGGTTAGCCAAATAATAACAATAAAATAATCACATTTAAAAATATAAATTTTTCTTTTTACTTAAGAGAGAATGGTGTATTTCTGTGAAACAGTTTAATTCTAAAGTTTAGGGAAAACAAAATATATCTATAATATAATCATAATACTTCTTCAAGGCCTTTGAGAACAATGAATTAACCCACACCCATTGTCTGCCTGGGTACAAAAGAAAAGATAAACCTTTTTTAAAACCCCAATTGGCATTCTACCTGAGAATAATTAATTTAATTATGTAAAATCGTGTGAAATCAAATCAAACCGATTTGGCCCAAAATTTAGATAAACCATCTGGAGCACTAAACAAACATATGGTGTGAATATGGTTTCGATAAGTTCAGTGGTTTGGGCATGGGTCGATCACGCACATACATACTAAGGATTATATATATATATATATAAAATTAAATTTACAAATTATGTCTGTATTCAAAATAGATTTTATTATCTTAAAAAAAAAAGTTTCTGAAATTTTGACCTGACTACCTGTATACCCCTTTCTTTTGTTAAGAGGGGTTTCATTGTTTAAGACCTGACCTTTCAGGGCAGGGATAATGTATTGTTTGCTTGGCCCTTTTAGAGGCTCTATTTCTATAGATATTATCTGTCAATCAATTAAATAAAAAAATAAAAAATAAAATCAAACCGATTTGGCTCAAAATTTAGATAAACCATCGCGAGCACTAAGCAAATATATGGTGTGAATATGGTTTCGATACGTTCAGTGGTTTAGGCGTGGGTCGATCGCGTACATACACACAAAGGATTTTATATATATAGATATATATTACTACATGAACTATTATATACTACTTCTGTATATTTATATAAAATTTCAACCTTAATTTGTGGTAATATGAATATTTTTTTAAAAGCGGAACGACATGCTTTATTTAATATTTATTGTTGTGTGTTATTTTGAATAGCGATACAAGATGAAGACAAGGAAACCAAAGATTTAGATTACAATGATTTAAACAGTTGAGTCTGTTACAAATAATTAATGAATTCGCCATATTGATTCTTGTTAGTGAATCCGAAATAAGTTAATAATTTCTGATGAGATTATCTCTTTAAGAATAATCTAGTTGGTTACAGTTGTACATTTTCCACATAAATATAATATACATATATATCACAACTATCGAACTTTAACAATTACTAAAAAAAATTCCGAAACACTTCATTCGCTAACATTTCTAACACCTGTCTTTAAATACATAGTTTTTGAGTAGTTACATAATATATGTTTTTATTAAATTTCAATTATTTAATAGTTTTTAAGGAATTTGGTGTTGGTACTTGGTGAAACATTTATTAAAATTATTGGATAAAAAATATTTGGTAGGCTTCACATTAAGATATAAAAATAAAACGGATTTATTTTTGGAGAGTCTTTAATCTCGATATATATATTTCGGGTGACTAACCCATCTTCAGGAGCAACAGAAAGTAACTGACCTGGATAAGTCGAATTTGAATACAAGTCAATAGTAAAATTTATTTTTAAATAACAAAAGGGTAAATATTTAAAATTAGTGGAGGGAGAAAAGGTAGGAAGTCTATTTTATTTAATTTTGAATGGCCTTCTGAGAAATGAGGATCTATACTCAGGTAGGTGTAGGGGTGGAGATGGGTGAAGATGGGTTAGTCACCCGAAATATATATATCGAGACGAGCTGCTCCAGGCGTGGCTTCGGCACGCCCTCTACAGCTCGGCCCTCCGGACAGGTGGCCCTGGCGGGCAGCTTTTCTGCATGTGATTATTAAGTCTCCAAAATTCATTTAAAAAAGCTCCATTCCCAAAAAAAAGGGGGGGGGTTGGATTACAAAAATTGAAATTATTTTTTAGATATTTGCAAATAAATAATCCACAATTTTCTAAAGAGTAAATGTACTAAAAATCTAAAAATTACTATAATGTGCCCCCTCCCTTCGCCTCCATACAGTCAATTTTGATGGTTGATTTTTACAGGAATAGTTTCTTAAAGTATTAAAGAATAACTCCACAAAATTTGATCAAGATTGGAGAGAGTTTTAATTTTTGCCCCCACTCACATTTTGGATAGTTGAGGGGGGGGGGCGGATTACAAAAAATCTTAAAATTATTTTTTAGATATTTGCAAATAAATAATCCACAGTTTTCTAAAGAGTAAATGTTCAAAAAAGCTAAAAATTTCTATATTATGCCCCTCCTTTCGCCCCCATACAGTCAATTTTGATAGTTAATTTTTACAGGAATAGTTTCTTAAAGTAATAAAGAATAACTCCACAAAATTTTACCAAGATAGGATAGAGAGTTTTAATTTTTTGCCCCCACTCACATTTTGGATAGTTTGAGTCGAATTTCAAAAAATTCTGAAATTTCTTTTTATATATTTGTATTTAGAATTTTATTAAGTAAAAATCAAGTAGAAATCTTATCGTTCTTAATTGAAAATGCATAATTAGTGTAAACACATTGCAAAGATATTTTGCCCCTTTTGACCCTTCAATGGGTCGAATTTCAAAAAATCCTAAATTCCTTTTTAGATATTTTAATTTAGTATTTTTATAAGTAAAAAGCAAGTAGATATTTTATCGTCCTTAAGAGATATCGCATAGTCAGTGAAAACACACTTTGCCCCCTTTGACCCCCTTAGGGGTCGAATTTGGAAAAATCCTTTCTTAGTGAGCCCCTATGTCATAGATGTAATATCCTCTCCAAATTTCATGTTTCAATGTCCAGTGGTTCTGGCTGTTTTGATGATGAGTGAGTGAGTGAGTGTATCGGGAAAAGAATTTTATATAAACAGATTAAAGATTCCCCAAAAATAAATTCAGTTTATTTTTATATCTTTATGTGAAACCTACCAAGTATTTTTTTATCCAATAATTTCAATTACTTAATTTAAACGTTTGGGGGGTCAGATAGGCTAGGTGGTAGCGTGCCAGCCTTCTAACCAGGGGACCCGGGTTCAAATCCGACTCGAGGTATCCAGCTAAAATCTGACCCCGGGGGTAGAGACAAATTTAGAAAAAATATAATTAGTATCGTAAATGGCTTATGGGTAGAAAGGCCGAAAAGCCAAGAAAAAAAAAATATTTAACGTTAAATCGCTTGTAAATCATATTAACTCAAAGTCACGTGAGATTTTCTTATTATGTGAATATGTTGATTTTTCACCTTTGGGTATGTTAAAACAAAACTAAATAATATGATCTGTAAAGTGTGTGTATTCACTATACCTAGTGTATTTATACATATACAAGGTTCATAATATAATATTCTAAAAGAACGGAGTTTACCCTTTATAAATAGACCTCTGACAAATATCTAACGATTCTTAACATGATAATACGCATATTTATTGCCTATTTTCTTTTCTTTAAGATCGGCGAACAAGCTCAACCAATATATGAATAATCGAATGAATTGACAAAAAAGATTGCCTACCTTGTACATATTTTAACGAGATCAAAATATAAAATACCCTTGTTGAAAGGAAAAATTGAAGAACGAAGAGAAGAATCATGAAGGACAGCTTGGATAATATACATAATAAAACGTGGACAGACATCCCAAATGATGAAGGGCCAAATACCTATAAAGACCACTTACGAAACAAATAAATGTTCTATAGAGATCGCTAACGCTGAGGAAACTTGAGAAATCACATTCAACAAAAAGCAATCAAACTGAGATTTATTAAAATAAATTTAGAGAGAACCTCAGTCGAAACATGGAATTGTTATACACAAATAAACTACGTGTGAGTTCTAGCCTCTAGATAGCTTAAGTTTCAAATCCCATAGTTTTGGGACTTACCGTTTACGAGATATGGACGATTAAAATATTTATTTTGCGACATGACTAATTTACTCTCCTCACTTGATTCTAATCGGAATTCTTACCTATTCTTCGAATAACTTAAGATATTTGATAAGTGTATCTACTGATTATTAAAAAATACCAAAATTTTTCAATGAACTCTCAATAAATTTCCTTAAGCCTTATTTTTACTTTATCCAATGCGAAGCATGGGTTGAGTTGTTGCCATTAGTCTTTTTTGATTTTAAGTCGATTCTTCCACGTTATCAGTAGAGGTTGCCATTAATAGTCAAAACATCAAAAATGGAATGCAATAAGGTTATTCCGCTAGTATTAGATAAGAATCGATCGTTATTTTTGATTTTAAGCCGTTTCCTCCATGTCTTCAGCAATGATTACCAATAATAATCGAAGCGTCAAAAACCTAATGTAGAATTGTTATTCCTCAAGTATTAGATGAGAATCGATCACTATTTTTGATTTTAACTCGATTCCTCCATGTCTTCAGCAATGGTTACCAATAATAACCGAAACATCAAAATTCAATGTAGAATGGTTATTCCTCGACTATTAAATGAGAATCGATCATTATTTTTTACTTAAAGTCAACATGAACTGCAAATAGCAAGTGATATCTGATTAATAATTTAGACGGCACATAAGTAAAGTGTTAGTAGGGTTAGTGAGGGAGACGAGTTTTTAGACGGTAGAAATTTTTATTTGCCGACCAGGATCGAACTCCGGGCTCCCACTCCAACATCCTCATAATCGATCGATGCCGAAGCGAGGCCAGTGCGTTAGCTGACTGAGTCAACCCGACTCCCCGTAGGTATAGTTACAATATATAGAAAAACTAACATTTTTATTAGTAAATCATAAAGAAATTTATTATATTTTAATGGAATGTGATAATGCACCGGAAATTTCTGGGGAGAGCTCCAGCTCATATGTTCCTGCTACTTCCACAACGACTTATTTATTTATTTATTTATATTTATTTATTATTTGTAATTTTATCAGAGAAATATATATATATATATATATATATATATATATATATATATATATATATTGGAAACATGCTTTTAATAAAATAATGCTCAAGTCGCCTCCGCTTCGGGCTTGTGCAATCCAAGCCTAGCCGGACCAACTCCGTCCAATAAAACCTTTCTCGAATCCGCGGCTGAGCCCCAATTTTTATAAGAAATGATTAAGATGATGGATGATTTTTATTATGTATGGCTCGAAGGTTTAGTTGGAAGGAGATTCGCCAAGCTTGGATGGGAGATAATCTTAAGAGATTAGAATCTCTCTTGTCGGCTTAAAGCCAGAAAAATGCTATTTTAAATAATAATTTGCACTAGGCAGTTGAAAATATTGCTCTTCTAAAATACGAACTTGCCAGAGGCAATTGGAAACATGCTTTAAATAAAATAATGGCACAAGGCCCGCATTTATTGCTTCTTTGTTACAGAACGTGTATACAAATTACTTCTTAGACACAAGCTGTTTCTTCAGCAAATCGTTCCCTGGTGAGTTGTCCCATTTCAATGAGCTTTATCAACTAAATAACAACTCACAACTGACAAATGACAACTGAATGACAACTCGCTTCGAGGAGCTGGCTGCTTTTATAACCCTGGCTCTAATTAGCAATTAAGCTGATTGGTTAATTATTCCCGCCTTTTAGGTGACGTATGCATAACTTTTCGCGCGCTTGATTCTTTATAAAAGGGGCGTGTCCTTGCTGTTCACCTGTCATTTTATCGAAGGATTCTGACCGGCAAACAGCAAGCAAACGCCTTTCTCAAGGCGAAAACAAATCTTTATTTTCAAAAGCATTTTACATTGAAAGGAGCGGAGAATAAAATCCCACATATATATATAATATATTAGGGTGGTCCTTATTTTGGGTAGTTTCAAATTTTTACGCTGGCAAAGGCTCATATGGTTCGAAATAAATAAAAAAAAAATATTCCCCAAGTTTCAAGCTCCTATCTCAATTTTAACCTGTGCCTCAGAGCGATGTAAGATTCCCATTTAAATAAGATGGGGTTTTTGGCATTGAACGATCAATTTTTTTATTAGGGCCAAAGCAATGGTTTCAGAAAATTTGAATCTCTGTATATTTTATCCTTATAATAGTAGCTATCCTTCAGAATTTCTACAGATTTGTAGCTATTATAATTTTGGAGTCTATAACTAACACCCAAGATATGGCAGTATTTTATCTAGCTGTAACTCCAAAATTATAATAACTAAAAATCTGAAAAAACTCTGAAGGATAGCTACTATTATAAGGATAAAGTTTACAGAGATTCAAATTTTTTGAAATATTACTTTGGGCTGGAATAAAAAATTGATCGTTCAATGCAGAAAGCCCCATGTTATTTAGATGGGAAACTTGCATCGCTCTGAGGCACAGGTTAAAATTGAGATATGGACTTGAAACTTGAGGGATATTTTTTTTATTTATTTCGAACCATATGAGACTCAGCCAGCAAAAAATTCGAAAATACCCAAAATAAGAACCACCCATATGTATATATATATATATATATATATATATATATATGTTTATTTAAAACAATGCTCTTGAGGTGGCTACGTCGTAGAGCAGAAACAGAAAGAATTCAGACATATAGTAACATTTAAATAGAGTAAGACTCTCCCAATCCAGTAGAGCAACCCAGAGCCAGCAAAAGCAGGCGAATCAACCAGCGACACATTACTCAATCCCCCCCCCCCCCCCGAGAAGATGCATCCTGAGTGAGCGATGAAAAGATGATGTGAATCTCTTCTCTGATAAAATTACAAATAATAAATTAATATAAATAGATAAATAGTAAATAAGTCGTCGTGGAAGTAGCAGGAACAAATGAGTTGGAGCTCTCCCCAGAAATTTCCGGTGCATTATCGCATTCCGCTGCACTTTTGATAGCGTCTATATTATTTATATAAAAATAATTTTTTTGATCTTAATTCCACTTTGACATTAATTTTAAAAAATGTACAAAACAAAAGAAAACAGAAAAAAGTCGAGAGGTTATTTATTCGCCGGTTCTCCGAGTGCACCAAGTTAGACAAGGACAAGAATGGAGCCTGGCCCTCGCCTCTCTTGACACCATTAACGACTTGGCAAGCTGGCTTTTGAACAGGCGCCCAATGTTCCCTCAGGAGACCTACACTCCTACTCTCTACCCCTGTACTATCTCCACCCCCTCCTGCTGCTCTGTAATTCTTGAGTATCCATTTAAAGACTAAAACAAAATATATATTACAAAGTGAGTGTATATAAAGCAATGCGAGGGTTTCTAATTGTTAAAAAAAAACAAGAAGAATAGAAGTAAGTCAGAGATGGGAAAATAAATAGTGGGGATAAAAAAAAGAATTATTTCGCATATAGAGTACAATACATGCACAAATATGAATGAAAAGATTTTTCAAGAGACTTATTAATAACAAACATATTTCCAGAAATTATTTAGTTCTTAAGCAGAGGAATTATTTTTCGCTTTTAGAACTTTTTACTTTACTATACAGGGAGGGGATGGGCAAGTATTGTAATCATACATGAAAAAAGTGTATTTATTCCTTCTTTTTTTCGAAATATCTCAAAAACGGTATGAAGTGTTTTGATTAAAAAATTTGAGCAAAACCATGGCATTTCGGTCTACAAAAAATCTCTAATAAGTGAACTTCGAAAAAATTATATTTTTTGAGATAACAATTGTTTTGTCAAAATGTTTGTTAGTCTGTCAGTCTAGTTAGTCTGTGCGTTACCAAATTTTTGTGGACGAGCTAGCTCAAAAACTAGTAGGAATATCGAAACCAAATTTCACACGTAGTTTTGGTCCATTGAAATTAAGAGCTGATTAGATTTTAGTGCATATCGACCCAAAATTAAGGGTGGTGGAGGGGGCGTTAAAAATTAAAAATCCAGGCTATTTGAGCAAATTCAACCAAATTTTGGATACATAATCAGTGGACCCTTAGAAATCTAAAAATGCAAAAACTAACAGCCCAAAATGGGGGAGGGGGTCAAAAAATGAAAATCTTGGCCATCTACCATACTCAACCAAATTCTGTATACATAATCAGTGGGACCCCAGAAATCCAAAAATGCAAAAACTAACCCCTTAAAATGGGGGAGGGGGTCAAAAAATGAAAATCTAGGACCGTATACCAAATTCAACCAAATTTTGTATACATAATCAGTGGGCCCCCAGGAGTCTAAAAATGCAAAAACTAAGCCTTCCCTACATGATTATAAATAATTTTATTAAATATTAAATATAAGTGAGGGGCCAGGTTGTATGGTAAAGTCAAGTGGATGGCCACATCAGAACACGTCATTTTATTTATTTCAAAATAGCATAGAAAAGATTTCTAGTTTTCCTCCAATTTCAATTTTGATGTAATTATTATCAGAAGCGGAGCAACCCATTTTCACCCTCTTCACCCCATGTCCAAGTACTAAGTTAGAAAGCTGTATCTTGCCTTTTAACCTTTTCTCCAAAATCCGATTGCCTCTACTCTCTATCCGTTATTAATAAATGAATTCACGGCCAGCTTATTATTAGAAGTGAGCCACATATGGAAAGTAGTTTGATAACATAATAACTATGTTTAAGTTAATTTAACAGAAGTTATATTTGTACAAAATTGAACCGAGAACAAAGGGAACGTACTAATAATCATTATCTAATTAAAATTCTACAGTCATTTTAATTTATAGCCATATTCATTTTAGCTAAAGGTACTAATTATATTATAAGCGTGTGATATGTCGGTTATGTTTCATCGTCGATAATTTTAATTATCATAATTACAATAATGAGATTTCCGAGAATAATGAGCAAATTCTTTTTTATCTATAATATAAAATAAAATATGAAACTTTTGCTCGATTCACTGATCAAATTATAACAATTATGTATTAATTATTAAACGTCAAGTTATCAGCACATAGATGTTAGAATATTTTTTCTGTACCTGCTGACAAGAACCAATAAAATACACTGCAATCAGAAAACAACGCTTTTGGAAACGAACAACAAACAAAAAGAACATGAGATATTCTCCGATCCATCGATTTACAAGTTTTCCCTTTTACACGGATTATAAATTTATTTATTTATTTATTTATTAATATATACAAGGGCAGAAAGCCCAATTTTAATCAATTTATACAATAGAGTAGGGAGAAAAAAATGTTTAACAATTAATAAAGTAAAGGGTGTGTAGTTTCACAGTGAATGAAATAAAACTCAGAGGTTTATACAAACTCAATATATTTCGGATTATTAGTCCATCATCAGGAGTTTACAACTTAAAACTATGGTTGCTAACATTGAAGGTGACTAATTCCAAGAGTCGAGAGTCGTCCACTTTGCCATTGATGAGATTACAGAGAAAAAGAAAATCTGCCTGTTCTCTCCTCATTTCAAAAAATTAAAAAAATTAGTAGAACTATAAAGGGAATAGAAGATTCTATTCGGAAAAGTTAGACAGAAAAACAATGTTGAGTGCAAAGTTCACTACACATAAAATAATGATCTCTTGTATAAAAATAATTTTTTCCTTATTTAATGGGCCCTTTTTGTCTCAATGAAAAATAGACAGATTTTATGACAAGATTTGGGGAAAGATCGAGTTCCCTACAAATGCGACGATATTACTTGCCTGCGAGAGGGGAACTTGGAAAGCTGGTTCTTCAATTAATTATATTACTGGTCTGTGATATATTTTGAAGAAAGTGTTTAGTGATGTGATAGTGTGAGACTGTTGATATTTTAGGTTTTTAGTTTGCTATTGATTTGTTATTTAAAATTTTCTTTTTTTTAGAGATAATGTGAATATATTGGCTGCCAAAATGGATTTTTACCCGATGACAATAAATAAATAAAAAAAAAAAAAATGGGTGCTTTTCTTTTTTTAATTTCAAATTCAGATTCTATAATAGTGATTCTCAAAATGGGGGTCATGAAAAATATTTAGTGGATCGCAGAAAAATTGATGTCTGATCAATTTTTTTCAAATATTTTATAAATTTAAAAATGTTTAATAAACTTAATTAAGCTAATATCGAAACATATACATAGAATATTTTGTTTCAAAGATATACCAAAGATAAGTTATTAATTTTTATTGATACTAAAAATAAATCTGCTATTAATCAAAATTATGAGTGTTTCAATGCAATTAAACAAAAGAAATTAACTCCTGAATTTAAATTAAATCTCCCATTCCGGGATGTTTTTCTACACATACCCATTCTTCAGGTGATCCTTTGAAATTTTTAAGTGCAAAAGAGGGTCGCGGACCAAGAAGTTTGAGATATACTGCAAAACATGTAATGATATAGGACAGTGATAGCGAATCTTTTTGAGAAGTGGATCCAATTTTGTTAATTATTTTTGTTAATACTAGCCCTTGGGTCACTAAGTCAGTGGCGTCCCTTAGAAAGCAAGTGTGTGTGGTGGGGGGGGGGGGGGTGGTAAAAAAGGATACTAATAATTTGGAAAGACCGAAAATTTGTTAAAAGATGAACCTGACAGTTAACCCTTTTTTTAAGGGTTCTTACTTTTAAAATCCTCTAAGTAGATTTCATTCATTCATTTATTGCATATATAGAATTATTAAAATTCAATGCAAGGATTGAGAACAAATAAAATTGTCAACACATACAAAAAATGAAGCATTCCCACTCCCTCCCTCCTTCATTCATTTATAATAAATGAACGGAGACCACCCCCAATAAAATTGTATAAGCTCCTCAACTTTTGTAATCTCAAAGGCCTTAAATGTCCCAAAAATTTTCAACATTCTCAATAGAGTTCCTCAAATAAACTTCCCCAATTGTATATCGGACATACATTTACAACATAAAATAGATTTTTCTTTTCATACTTATTACAAATGTAGCACGGGGTTTATTCTGTGCCCAGACACATTCAGTCAAAAATATAGTGATTAGTAGAGATTGTGGTGTTGGTGCAAGGTGAAACATCTTTAATAAAGATAAGAGTAAATAAATATTATATTTAATAGTGATTTACTATGAGTTAAGGATTCTTGGTCACTTGTTTCACATTAAAATTAAAATATTAAAAGATGTAGAAGTTTTTTTTCAATATATATACTTTCGGGCTATCAACCCATCTTCAGGAAGTACAGAAAATATATATATTGGTAAATAGCCAAGATTTTCATTTTTTCACCCTCCACCCATCCCCCCCCCATTTTAGGCAGTTTGTTTATTACATTTATTAGACACGTTCTGATGTGGCCATCCACTTGACTTTACTATACAACCTGGCCCCTCACTTATATTTAATATTAAATAAAATTATTTATAACCATTTAGGGGGTGGGTTAGTTTTTGCATTTTTAGACTTCTGGGGGCCCACGGATTATGTATAGAAAATTTGGTTGAGTTTCGTAGAAGGGTCTAGTTTTTTAATTTTTTGACCCTCCACCCCCCCTCCATTTTGGGCTGTTAGTTTTCCCATTTTTAGACTTCTGGGGTCTCACTGATTATGTATACAAAATTGGGTTGAGTTTGCTCAAATGGCCTAGATTTTTAATTTTTAACCCCCCCCCCCTTAATTTTGGGTCGATATACACCAAAATCTAATCAGCTCTTAATCTCAATGCATCAAAACTACGTGTCAAATTTGGTTTTGATATTTCCCACTAGTTTTTGAGTTAGCTCGTCCACAAAATTTGGTAACGCACAGACTAACTAACAAACATTTTGACAAATCAATTATTATCTCAAAAAATATAATTTTTTCGATGTTCCCTTATAGGGCTTTTTTGTAGACCGAAATGCCATAGTTTCACTCAATTTTTTTAATCAAAATAGTTTCAGCCGTTTTTGAGATATTTCGAAAAAAAGAAGGAAAAAACACTTTTTCATGCACTATTACAATACTTGACCATACCCTGTATGGTAAAGTAAAATATAGTGCTTGTATATTACTCACTTTAGCCTGATGAAGAATTCTCATCATCTGAATCCCACAATTCCTCCATGGCCATAATCGTTTAGTCTACCATATAAAGAGGGACAAAGGAGGAATTAATCATTCTTTTGTGGTCCTCCTTAAAATAATAAGCCTCCAGTTCCCTTGTTAGGCTTTTTATGTTACCCCGAATTTCTTCTCGGTCCTGTCTAAGCCAAATTTACGCTTTATTTAAAACATTGAAAAACTTTTTCATTTGACAGGCCCAGTTTAAATCGATTGGATGACTGATCATTACTAAGGGTAAGCATTCTTTGGTAACATATTTTTGACAATTTATTTTCAGGCATTACAAGAATTTTATAAAGCCATTTTAGGCCTCTCTTAAAAACATATATAATTAATATTTTTTTTGGAATTCTCTTCTTATAATATAGCCGGGAGTAGATCTATTCAAAAAATACAGACTTAAAAAATTGTACTTATCCCCGCCCAATGTTGTCCTCTCTGTTCAGACCCCAAACCTGGAAAGAGAATAGCTATCGATCCCAGATTTGCTCATTACATTGTTAAGGTTAGCTGCAGCGGCTCTTGCCTTGTTGACCATCTGATCTGAAGGAAAATTAAATTTCCCCGATGAACTAAAATGTATGCCCAGATAGCTAATATGCTTAACTATTTCTATCTTTTTTTCATTATAATAAATTGTATAGTCCGGTATAGATAGGAAGAAGACCACCAGGTAGACCACGGCAAAGATGGATGGACAATATAACCAGAGATCTTGAAGAGTTGGGTGCTCAAGGAAATTGGAACTCTATAGCACGGGATAGGACAAAATGGAGAGGCATTATAGAGGAGGCTAAAACATTGGAAATGCTGTTCGGCCACAGGAAGTAAGTAAGTATAGTCCGGTGGTCCGGAATCACGAAATATCATTACCTTTGTCTTATTAATAATAACTTCTAACTGATTATTTTCACTATATATTTTAAGTCTATTAAGCATCATTTGCAACTTAATCTAAATAGATTTACGTTTCCTTTTTGTTTTACAACTTCTAGTTTCGCAAGTGAAGAGCAAAAAATAAAGGTTGTCGTCAAAAAATTGATATCAATAGGGTGATACTATGAATTACCGCACCAGGCCACTAGTAGATTTTACAAACTTCATTGAAAAAAATAAATTTTCACACGAATATGGGGACTTACACATCGTTAAAAGAGGCATTACAAGCTTTTTCATTGATATAAAATTGTAAATGTAAATTGCTATTAGCCGGGAAGAGGGGCTATTTAATAAATGACGAAACTGTAATTTAAAATAAAATATTTAATCTAGCACTAGCTATTTCTCAGATCAAACCACAGGGTATACGCCGTATACCGACTTATACCCTCCACTTCAGCTACCCATTCAACTAACCTGGTATGGAATTTTGTCTTTTCCAATCTTAAAATTTTAGATAAAGAGCGGAATTTAGAAAAATATTAATTTTAGAAATAATCAACATTTTAAACAATAAAAATTCATTTAACAAAAGGTCAGATATATAATGTTTTTCTATTGATCTAAATTTGTATTGTATTATATACTGCACCTTTCTGCCAAGTTTAAACTTTTTATAACTTCAGCTGTACGCTAACAAAATTATTGCCAAATCATTGGAATATGCAAAAAACATCTGAGGCTTGAGAAAGCTTTCATTTTCCTCCAATTTTTGGCATAAGCTACCTACTTTTTAAAATTGTACCTGAATTAAAGGGTATATTGATCGACCCTATAATATATCCTGCTAAATCGATTTTCAATTCGAATTACTTACGATGAATTTCAAATTTTATCGTCTCTAGGCTACAATTTGTTTGCTAATCCTCCACACGTCAGAATGTTTAAAATCCACCTGGAAAAGAATCCAGGTTTAAGTTTTCATAACTGTCAGGACAAAATTATTATTTTCTATTTTTCTATAACAAAATTGAGGAGGGGGAGAGAGAGAAGATGCTTTTAATTTACTCAGTCTGAGTTGACATTTTTCAATATAAAACTTGACATCTTACTTAGCGTTGTCAGTCAAAAGAGCAAACAAAGAGCGTTTCCTGAACGTATAGCATATAGCTTGATTATTTAATAGAAGGCCTTTCAAAAAAATGTAAATTTCAATCACATTTAAATGCCAGAGACTGAAAAGATTCACAACAAATAATTAATTACTTTAACAATTGTCATAGATGGATCAGTAAATTAAAGTAATAGAATTAAAAAATGTCTAAATCAATTTCAACGGTAGTTCTCAAAGTGTAACCGGATTAAATAAATAGTAACTTGTAATACTAGTATATTTCGTTAATTATTATTTTTGTTAGTATCTCTTGTCAATTTTAAAGAATCGTAAAATTACAATATTTCATAGAAAAATTTGCTTGTTGAGTGACTAGCTTACTATAATAACAAAACGAATATATCTACATCCAATTGAGAATTTGAACCCATCGGAATTAACAGATAGACTATTTCTAATAAAAAAGAATGATAATGATGGTCAAACATTTGAAACTATAATCTGTATCAAATTAATTTTATATATATGTATATTTGCATCAAGCAGAGTACAGCTTCACTGATTTCTTCTTATGAATTTTTACTTTTTTAACTTTTACTTTATTCTTTTACGTTATTCTATATATTGTAATGAAATTTTGAGATCTCCTGACTCTTTGAGAGCTTCTATCTTGAGATGAAAAAGTTAATTTCACTTTGTAACTTCTAGGTAGAAGGAATCAATGGCATTATTTAGTTTGTTACCGGATTTAGAACATAAAACCGAATTTTGTAGTCTCCAGAGGCCAAAAAGTAACCAAAAATCCATTGGTCCCTGTGTATGTATTTTGAACATTGTACCACTTGTCCAAAATCGAACTTGAATTTGAATTATTTTTTAATTTAGAGCTTTTTAACTAATTGAATTTTTTTGCATGTATGAATTATAAAATATAAATAAATAATCTACTAATTAAAATCATCAAAATGTAGTCTGAATTTGAACTTGATTTATGATGTTGGCGCGCCTGTATTTAGGCAACACATTGCACGCAGAAGAATGAAAGCTGCGTATGAGCTAGGCGAGTCCAGTCATTGATGGACTGCTCCAGAGCTTATGGCACGTAAGCCATCAAGTATGTATGAAAGGATAATTTTTACATAAGCTTTAAATAGGTAGAGAATAGAAAAGGTAGAGTTTATCATATAAACATTGGAGTTTTCCCCATTTGCTGCCAGAGTTCCATTTTATTAATGTGATTTTGCTTTTTACTTTATCCAAAGGAAGCATAGGTAAAGTAATGGAATCGTTCTTGCGCCAAGCGCAACTTTAAAGGGTCCTCAGGTAAAGATTACGAAACTTCTGGTCTCAAATAAAGTCTAAAATTCTAGTATTCAATCATGTTGAATTTTAGCACGTGATGAATGAATAAATTTGGTATCATGATTCCAAAAAAGGAAGAAACTAATGTGAAAGACGTGTGGTGCCAACACCAGTTGATTTTTTTTTAATTATTGGGTGCGTGCGAAAGTTCCTGCGGAGTTTGTGAGTAAAAGTCACACAGCGATTAGGCAAAGAAAAATCTTTATTCAATCAATGATATATTCTCCATCGTTTTCTATAATCTTTTTCCAACGTTCTGGCAGCAGACGGATGCCTCAATCATAAAAACTGCGCGGTTTAGATTCGAAGAACGGAGACACGCCGTTTTTTAAGGCCTCCAAAGAGTCAAGTTTTTTAAGGCCTCCAAAGTCAAAGTGTTTTCCATTTAAATAATTTTGCAATGGCCGGAACAAGTGCTAGTCAGATGGTGCGATATCAGGAGAATACGGTGGATGCGTTAGGACATTCCATTTCAGGCTCTTCAGCTTGCACAGCGTCTTTTTCGAAACGTGTGGTCTGGCGTTGTCCTGATGAAAGATGACTCCCTTGCGATTTGACAAAATCGGACGTTTCTCTTTGATTTCTCGATTCAAATTGATTAATTGGCGACAGTTCTTGTCCGAATCAATCGTTCCGCCAGCAGGGAGAAGCTCAAAATAGATTATGCCCTTTCAATCCCACCAAACTGAGAGCATCACCTTCATCGTCTTCAAAGTTAAATTCTCCGCGACGAAATTTAGCAAACCATTTTTCCACAGTTCGTTTAGATGGTGCTTGATCCTGATAAACATCTTGAATGTTTTTCACGGCTGTGGCAACGTTTATTCCCTTCCGAAACTGGTAAAGCATAACATGCCGTAAATGCACTTTATCGATATTCATTTTTAAAGTGATATTTATCGAAGCAGTTTGTATGAAAACAAATGATTTTTTTTAATGAAAGCTGAAGACGATCACCTTTCCTAGGATATATAATATGTAGGAGTAGGCATTAATGACAACACGTTACGACGCTCATAACTCCATCTATTGAAACTCCGCACGAACTTTTGCACGCACCTATTAGTTAGATTAGTTATATTATCCTTTTGTAAAAATTGGTTTAAAGCTTATGTATTTATTTAGTATAATTTTTTTATTATATTGATGCGAAAGTGTTAGAGAATTCAGACATTTTATCGTTTAACTTTTAAACGGAAAATAATAAAAACCAATTCACTGAGTGGGATGCTTATAAAATCACTGACTTGAAATAATTTTCAATATTTATAAGTAATATTTAAAAATTTAATCGAAATACATGGTATTTAGTATCTAAGATACCCTAACTTAATTTTATTATTATATTTTATTTGATTAGTGGTTTTTATGCAATTGGTCATAATTATGAATGTTGTTACTTAAAAATTAGTATCTTGTCCTATTTCTAACTATTATATAATAGAAATCTTCACTTCTTATAAAATGATGATTAATATAAAATTGTTATTTGATCATAGGACAAAAAAAGGATATTTTTGATGAGATGCTCTCCAACCAGACAGAATAGTATTGCAGAAGGCATTTTTTGTTAACAGTGACAGCACAATGCGTATCGAGGCTAAGACAGGAAGCATCTGCGTTGGCGAAATTGACTTCCCAATCACTTGATAACAGTACTCCAAAATCCGGCTTGACTGAAATTAACAAAAGATGACAAGCAGCTGTGTTGTGATAAAGTAAGGAGTTTCAAAACGTGTTGATTTTACTTTTCGTATTTAGAATCCAACCCGGAAGCTTATTATACAAAATTCAACTTCTATCTGTTAAATAAATTTTCATAAATACCTACTTTAAATCAATTACGGTTTTATTGTATGGAAAAATATTGTAATCGAGCAGTCTACGATGGTTTAGAAATATTTAATCAGAAAATAATTCCAAAACTACCCTAAATCTCTGATAAGTATAGAATGTGTTGTTTACTTACCAGTTAACGAAAACTAATAGATCACATTGAAGACATTTTACTCACCTGAAAAAAATAATAATAAAATAAAAACATTATATTAGAATATGTTCCATATAAAAGAATACTTATATATTTCTACCAGACCAAAAAAATCGAGGTGTTATGGAAACAGTACAAAAACCCTAATAACATGGTGGTTAGTTCCTACTGAAATGCCGTTTTAAGTGAATTTGTGTTAGAAGAAACAAAAAATTGGTATAAAAAACAGGGCTAGGTTCAAAAAATGAATAAAACTATACTATTATTCTTTCTATAAAGAAGAGAATATCATTTTATAAATCCATCAATAATTGATCAAAAATATTTCTTTCATTATAATATTACAACATAACTTCATCACTTCCAACACCTGAGCTTACTTTTTAACCGACTTCAAAAAAGGATGAGGTTCTCTATTCGACTGAATTTTATTTTTTATTCGTATGTTACCTCATATCTCCGCCAATTGTGAACCGATTTTGAAAAAAAAAATTATTGGGTTCAGTCTACCTTCCGATTGGTCCCATTTTTTTCATAGGTATTAGACCTTTTTGTTAGGTTTGTTCAGGCCTAACTTCTTTGTTTATAAACCGATTTCGATGATTCTTTTTTTATTGGAAAGGGGGTATCTTAGGGATGGTGCCATATTAATTTGGTCAAGTTCTGATGATATGATCACTATTAATAAGATCACTAAAAAGAGAAAAATAAAAATAATTTTAAGAAAAAAATAAAACTGACTTCAAAAAAATTAAATGCAACAAATAAAATACACTAAAAGGTATAAAATAATTATTATCTTATTTAGTTACAACTAAACTACGAAATATTAAGATGAAATTACTTTTTGAAGTCGGTGCCAAAACATATACCTTTTATGAATCGCACTCGACGGATCTTACTTAGTACGTTTGGTGGGTACGCTCGCTTATAGGTATAGTTTGTTTGGCACCAAATTCAAAAAGTAATTTCATCTTAATATTTAGTTGTATCTAAATAAGATATATTATTTTAACATTTTAGTGTATTTTATTTGTTGCATTTAATTTTTTGAAGTCTGTTTTATTTTTTCTTTAAAATTATTTTGTGCATCTTGATTTCTCTGTCAAATTACTTGAGATATAAATTTATTTCAGAGATCTTTATAATTAAAAAGGTGAAACCCAAATTACATTCATTATATTTTAAAGGTTAGATATTAATTTGAAAAAAAATAGTTTTCCGAGAATAGCAGAGTTGTTGATTCATAAGGAGAAATTAATGTGTTTGTCCTCCGCTTTTACCAAATAAACATATGCCTATATTATATAAATGAAAATATATATATGGTATATATATATTCTATTTGTTAGAGACTAGATAATTTCGAAGATTTGACCTTCATCATAAGTATTTTTAATTAGAAATGTTATACTACTTATTGCTTCTCAAGGGCTCATAATATACCTGATTGGATGTAGGTAATGTTTTTTTATTATGATTATTATTTATAGTATTAATATGTAAGTTGGTTACTTTCCAGAGGAACAATTTAAACAATCTTAAAAGCTTTTGTTATACAATTTTGAAATTTCTAAGGTCCCAATTGCACATATTTTCATCAAGCAGAAGACAACCGCAATGATTTCTTCATAAGAATCGACTAATATTTTCAATTTTATATTATATCTTTATAAATTTGGTTGTATAGAGCCGAGCAATTGTGAAGTTGTCTGTTAAATTATCCCTTCTTCTCTACTGAAATTTCTTATGAAAATTTAATACAACACAAATAATGCAATAAAAAATCATACTCGAATGAGATTGTGGTTACTAAAATCCCTCATCGCGTATCGTATTATAAGAGATCCCCCCCCCCCCCACAGCCTCTCAACCCTATTATGGCTAATCTTTGTCGTGTTGTACAAGGATTTTCCGTAATTCTCAAACAGTGATAAAAAGAGATCATATTATGAAATCCCGTGCTATCTGTATTTAATTGAAAAGTTTTTGTTTGCCGAGAAGTAGCAGAGTTGTTGATTCACAAAGAGAAACAAGAGGTTGTCCTCTGCTTGATGCAAATAAACATATACACATATATATCGAGATGATATATCTGTATATAAATATCATTAATTTTATTTGTTTGAGACTGTAGTTTCGAAGACTTGGTCTTCATCATCGAGTCTTTCTTCAATTATAAATGTTTTTCATGGAGTCAATATCATATGGATATTGAAAACTTGGTGTTCCTTCGTCACTGGATTGCTAGGAACTAACAAAGCTTCTTAGCTTCTAGATTCCAGTGACGAAGGAATAGCGCTAAGTTGTTCATATCCAGTATATTGATATGAAAAACATTTATAATTGAAGAAAGACTGATGATGAAGACCAAGTCTTCGAAACATAGTCTCAAACAAATAAATAATATATATACAGATATATCATCTTGATATATATGTGTATATGTTTATTTGCATCAAACAGAGGACAACCTCTTTGTTTCTCTTTGTCTATCTGTATTTACTTGGACAAGTGCACTTGTAAGTGTTCAAGCTTGAGTTGTTTACCAAAAAAGAATTTAGTCTTTTTGATTTTAAGTCGATTCTTCCTCGTTTTCAGTAGAGGTTGCCATTAATATTCAAAACATCAAAAATGGAATGCAATAAAGGTTATTCCTCTAGTAATAGACAAGAATCGATCGTTATTTTTGATTTTAAGCCGATTCCTCCATGTCTTCATCAATGGTTATCAATAATAATCGAAGCGTCAACAATCTAATGTAGAATTGTTATTCCTCAAGTAATAGATCAGAATCAATCGATATTTTTGATTTTAAGTCAATTCCTCAATGTCCTCAGCAATGGTTACCAATAAAAACCGAAAACTATCAACATTATATTTAGAAAATGATGGTTCTTTCAAAAAGTTATAATTTGGATGAATTGAATGATGAAAATGAATTAAAAGAATTTATTAAGAAACCAATAAATCATCATTGATTTTCTATTAATTATTGTTGGAGTAAATTAATAAAAGAGTAACTTTAGCACTTTATGATTTTGTGCAACGGCTGCAAATGACGATTCTAATGGTATCATTCTGTAAAAAGTTAATCAAAATCGGTGTTTTTAATTGGGTAATTTTCGTAGACCGCTGGGCCGGGTTCCGCCGAACGCGCTGAACCTTCTTTGAGCCGGACATTTAGAACAGCTGTTAGATTAGGGCTAGTTTTGGCGCTAACTTTAGAAGACTGCACAGATAGCTGTGGTGGGTTTTAGATATCAGTTACTTCACTGATGATAGAACAAACCGACATTACGGCAGAAATAAATAAGCTGACGTGTTCTGATGTGACCATCCACTTGACTATACCATACAACCTGGCCCCTCATATTTAATATTTAATAAAATTATTTATAACCATGTAGGGGAGGGGGGTTAGTTTTTGAATTTTTAGGCTCCTCATGATTATGTATACAAAATTTGGTTGAGTTTGTTACAAGAGCCTATATTTTCATTTTTGATTCTACACCCCCCCCCCATTTTAGGCGGTTAGTTTTTGCATTTTTAGACTTCTGGGGTCCCACTGATTAGGTATACAAAATTTGGTTGAGTTTGCTCAAATTGCTTAGATTTTTAATTTTTAAACCCCCTCCACCCCCTTAATTGGGTCGATATGCACCAAAATCTAATCAGCTCTTAATCTCAATGGACCAAAACTACGTGTGAAATTTGGTTTCGATATTCACACTAGTTTTTGAGCTAGTTCGTCCACAACTAACTAGCAACGAGACAACCAGACAGACTAACAGACATTTTGACAAAACAATTATTATTATATATAATTTTTTTGATGTTCATTTATTAGGGCTTTTTTGTAGTCCAAAATGCCATGGTTTCGCTCAATTTTTTTAATCAAAATAGTTTAGGCCGTTTTTGAGATATTTCGAAAAATGAAAGAAAAAACCCACTTTTTTTCATGCACCCTTACAATACTTGACAATACCCTGTATGGTAAAGTAAAAATATTGCTCTGCGACAAAATTTAATTTCCACTGTTATTTTATACATATATATAACATATATATATTTTTTTCAAAACTCAAAAAAAAAATGTGCATTAAAAGCTTAGCTGTTGATGTTAGCATTTATTTATAGGAGACCTTTAATTATTCACTTTTAGAATGCGGAACTTTGGAAAAAAATAAATCTGTCATCGTGCAATTTTCAATCGCGTGTGATGATTAATGACTTATTGAAATTAAATAAAATCTCCGTTAGGGTAATAATTGGTTACTCACTAGTCCATGATTGCTATGCAATCAATATCTAATATCAATAGGCAGTGGAATGGAAACATCGAGCTCTCCTTATTACGATGATAATACGGAAATTAGACATCAATCTTAATCCTTACTATAACTGTCAACCTCTATATAGTTTAATTTTCAAATCAAACTGGTGTGCGTGTAAAATGCTCATCTGCATTTTTGCTGATTTCTTTTGAGATTATAGAAAAAAACACCCTTTTCCTGGATTTAAAAATAAAGAGTTTAATTAAATTAAAACTCAGTTTATCATATTAATTAAATATTGGTCAATTCTTTCCAAAGGCATTCTAGAATATTTTTTTCCATCATCATTATTTAACCATCTGCGTCCGCTACTGAACATTAAACCTCCCTGTGGATCTTTCACTTCTTCCTCACTTTTTTCCCATTTTCCCATTTCCCAACAAATTTATTTAATCGCTAACTGGTTTCTTTCTTTCTTTTAGATTTTAAGGTTAGTAAGTGTCGAGAAAAAGTCCAGGAGCAACTCCCTTGGTGAAAGTCGACCGCAACAAATGGATAATTAATTGAAAACATAATTAGATAATATTAACTTTTGGAGCACCAAATATAAAAAGATTTTAAAATAAGTATTATAATATATTAAATTCTCTGAGACTTGATGAGACATTTCTTTGGTCAATAATCGGTAAAATACCGAATTAATATTATAATTATTAATAGATATTTAATATATATTATGCAAAACCTGTTAAATATCAGATTGAACTACATATGACAATATCAGAACAACTTCATTGATTTCTTCTTATAAAGTGTGTTATATAAAATTATGTGTTGATCATATCGTTTTAACATGAGCCATAGGTACACATAGCATACAAATAATATTTTCAGATAGTCATTATAGTACTAATTAGACCGCACAATTTCTGACATAGAATACCTACGCTTTTCCGAAATCTCTGGTGAAACTAAAAATGGCAGAATATCAAATGAATATTTCACAATACTATAGGTAAATCACACATGCTTGTTCTATTATTTATTGGTTACCTCATGATTCATGATATAAACAAACTTTTGTGGTCAAAAATAAAACAGTCAACCAACACGATTGCTGTTTCATTCCAAAACCTGAGTGACGTATTTTACGTATAAGACTATTCCTGAAATATCTTTTCTTGAACTACTATATATGCGCTCCTAAATATATTTTTAATATATTTTATAACACCCTGTATGGTGTATGTGTAACTCTGATTTGATTAAATTTCAAATTGATAAATGAAGAAACCATTCAAGACTAGGAAAGGGGATTATACAAACAATTCATTTATTCGAGGTTTATGAAATATTTAAGCTCGTGATTGATCAATTTTATTAACGTGCATCACGCATCAATATCTGTACCTCTCTCCGTATTAATCCTTGTTAAACAAATGATCAAGATGAATCATGGGCTGTTGTTTGCCTTGTTTTGCTTATTGTTTGCTCTGTTGTTATTATTAACATATTATGTATGCATTTTCATTTGGAATTTGACATGATAGCTGGGAGCCAGGGCCGGCAAGATGAGCTCAAGTCAACACAATACAACAAATGTCTTTCTGATGAAAGAAGAAGGATGAACAGATAAGAAATGAAAAGAGAATGGGCTTTTGGCATCGAGACAACCTGCGCATAAAAAAGTTTTTTCTAGCCTCTAGAGGCAAAAAAGCTTATAAGCTCAGAAGAAATAATGGAATAAAGAACTTAAACAATATTTCGAATTCTATTGATTCTATTATGTGTATTAATATATTATATAATTTGTCTGTACTGGCAATGCCATATTGTGGAATTAGAAAATGGCATCTTCCAGTTCCATAATCAATTCTATTGGGAAGCAAGAATCACGAAACTAACTTACCTTCCAGTTATACAAAATTGTTAGGCATTCAAAATCTAAATGCACTACATATATTGTTTAATATTCTCACAGGAAATTGCTACTAAATATACACCACTGCCTCTTAGAGAAGCGTAGTCTTAGAATTTTTTATGTTTTGAACTAGACCATAGACTTTCTCTGGTTTCGATTGATACATTAACTATCAGTATATTAAAAATTGGTAAGTTTAAAAAAACGATTGAAAATTTTAATTTCTCGCCTCTAGAATGTCACTAACTCAGACTTAGTCAGAAGTTTGAGAAACGCCGCCTCTTAACCACATTCTCTATTCAACTAAATTCTTCAATTATTATTATGAAGTTACTGTGACTTGGAAACTTATAATCTTTTTGCATTCATAGCATTAAAATAATAATATCACAAAAGTTTTAATCCAATAATAATACATTTCTTGATATTATAAATTTCAATAGAGAATGAAATCTACATATTTAAAAGGATTTTTATAAAATAGAAAGGAGTGAATATTATAATAGATTAGATAAACATTCTCCTTTTGGATTTAACTTTGAGATGAATGAATGTATGCGATTAATATTGTAAAAGAAAAAGTGTCGTTCATTATAAGAGAAAGGTTCACGAGTAGGAAGACTAATATTTACCTTAGAAGTGTGCATCTATTACTATCAAAAGGTGGAGAAGTCTCTATAAATCATCAAAGAGAGCGTTTCGTGATTCTATAAGCCGGCTCGTTAATCAATGGAAGAGAATCCTTGTCCGGTGTAATGAAATGATCAAGGAACCAGCATGAGCATAGCCACAATCCTCAAGGAGACACACTCGTACTTTTAATATATTAATGTATTATGCTTGTGGGATTCATAGATCGAACGAAAAATATTTTTCATATTAGTCACTAGAACATGAAAATGCACTCATATTAATTTATTTTCGATTCGGGAATATGAATGGCCCTATTACACAAAATTTGGAATACTTTTTGTTATATGCTTGTAATTGAAAAGTAAATATATTTTAAACACAAACACACTTTTATTTCAAAATGAATTAAAAATTATAAAATATGTAAATTTTTCTTTAATACCTAAACAAATTCCATACTTAGTTGATTGACAGGAGTTTTCAGTGGAATTTTTAATAGTGACAGAAATCCCGGGTGACGCCCTAAATACATTAAAACTCAAAATCCTTGTAGAGCTTTCAATTTATTTTAAAATTATATAATATATATATCGTAGGTATATATATATAAATATTTATTTATTTTTACTTTACCATTTAAGGAATGGTCAAGTATTGTAATCATGCATAAAATAAGTGTTATTTGCTTCGTTTTTTTGAAACATCTAAAAAACGGCTTATGCTTTTCGATTAAAAATTTGAGCAATATCATGCCGTTTGGTCTACAAAAAACCCTAAAGAGGAAACATCGAAAAAATTATATTTGACGAGTCAAAATATCTATTAGTAGTACATTAACAAATTTTGTGTATGCTTTAGCTAAAAAAATACATAGTGGAAATATCAAAACGAAATTTCACATGTAGATTCTTTATTTATTGAGATTAAGAGCTGATTATATTTGGAATTCTTGACCTTGCCATTCCCGCGACATACAACCATCAATCTTTCTCAAGACACGTACTCACAGATACCTTCGAATTCGATTCATCTCTGAAATGTATTCATCTTCTACTTATTTATACTCGACTATATATAGGTTGGATCTTGATGAAGTAGCACTTTCTTGCAAAAATATAATAAAAAAATTTCTGAGTGTGTCAAGCTTACGCACGACGGAAGTGAAACTTCTAGTATTCCTCTCTCTCTTTTCATTTCATTCTCTCTTTTTTCTCTCTTAGGTTAGTTTGAAGATTATAGGTTAAATAATTCAACGACGAAGCATAGATTTACTCTTTCTAATATTTTCTTATACATGAATGAATTTAGATTTATGTACAGTTCCAAAAATTAGTCTTAGGTTAGTTTGAAGATTATAAGTTAAATAATTCAACGACGAAGCATAGATTTACTCTTTCTAATAATTTCTTATAGTATACATGAATGAATTTCGATTTATGTACCTACAGTTCCAAAAAATTTCAATTTATTTACAATTATCCAATACTATTTACAACTATTACAATTCAATAATGACCTATTGCTTTGTTCCCAATTGTTTTTATTCAATTTATATTACTTTTCTAAAATATCATCTATTTTTTGTATTATTTTTTTAAATAAAGTTTAGAAATTAAGAATTTATGGAAAATATTTAATCCAAACAATATATTATATATTGTAATTCTATTATAATTTATGTCTTATTTATTTATTTATTTTCCAGATTTGATTAACTATCTAAGCGAAATAGAAGTTTGGGCTGAAGCCATCTAAAGTGAGATTTTTTAATAAGAATATCTTATCGAAAAATGTCAATTTAGATGGTTTCAGCACTAATTTCTATTTTGCTATTTAATTATTTGTAATGATAAGAAATATATTTTAAATTTCCCACTTCTATGTACGTGTGCATCTGGTGAGCGGTGGTGGGGGTCCCTGGGGGCGTGGTTACCGCCACCTAGCTATGACGGTTTTTCGTGACGGCCATGAGCCGGTTTTACTCCCTTCGTCGAGAATCCATGACGCGCGTAAAGAAGTTTCACTTCACAAAAAATCACTCGGCGACACACTCCTACTTTTATATATATTTATTTATATGTATAATGTATATATATTTTGAGTATTGATTGACCTAAAAGTGTATTCTTTTAATTAAAACGTATCTTTTGTTAGTCAAATAAGTAATATATATATATATATATATATATATATATATATATATATATATATATATATATATATATGTTTATTAACTACCAGGAAATGTTTTTACTCGTATCTTTTATATCGTTAAAAAAGATAACATGACCTACAATAAAAAGTGTATCAAGTTTCTAGTTTCTCTCAACCGGTCTTAAAAACGTTTATAAATGGTAAGTTAATAATAAATGAATGTAGGATGTTAAAGTTTAATGTCCAATGCCGATAACTGTGCTTCGATAGGGTTACGTGACTTGAAACGAACGAGTCGCCGATAATCTGATAACATCACAATATCCGACTAAGTCAAGATCTTTCGATTTATATTCGGTTGCTAGCTCAAACGTCCACAAAATGTGTATGTGGCTCTGTTTGTCTGTCTATATCTCGAATACAATTCTATTCGATATATGTGTTCAAATGAATACGGTTTTCTTCGTGTTTTGCAGCTAGTCAGAGAAATATTATTAAGAGACACGCATAGACTACTAGACTACTTTATTACCTTATATCTCCATTTTATTTATTTGTTATAATTTAAATTTGTATAAGTCAATATGAGTCGTCATTTTAGGTCGATAGTTTTAAAATTATGCTATTAAATAATTTATCAAGGCGACTACAACATTTATTTCCATTAGTATTTTTTTTCATATCTAAGGTTTAGAATATTCTTTAATACTTTTTCCTCGTCATCCAACCCGTCGTTTTCCCATCTAAGGGCTTTTATTACCGATCAAATATCCATTACCTAGTAGCTAAGAAAATCTTGTATTTGTGAAAAAATTCGAAGTTACAGATTTTACAGATTTTTATATTTCAATGTCCCCTGAGTCTAAAAAAGTTTTTTTTTTAATAGATTTGTGTCTTCATTATTCTTGAACCAATAATTATTTAATTTTAAATTTAAAGGTTTCTGCTAATTCGAGGGAACGTAAATTGATTTTTGAATTTATCTTTTTAAAGTAGTTACCTACTTTATAGTATGAAAAAAAAATGTAGGAAAACATAGGCAAGGAAACATATTACGAGATACACTAATGATGAAAAAGAGAAACTGTAAACACTGCCTCTTCAAAAATTAAAAATCATAAGATGTGACAACCTGCCCCGGTGCTCCCTACTTATAATATATTAGATAAAATAAAGGTGATCTCTAACAAGGGACGACTTTCCATTACAATCAAAATGACTTCTGTAATGGAAATTCGTCCCTTGTTAGGAAGCATCTTTTTTTCAAGAAGGCAAAAGCGTAACTTAAGAACGTCAAATGTCAGCAACATGATTCGTTAAATGCCCACAACTATTTAATTTTAAAAATTATTAAAATTTCTAAATTTATAGATTTATAATTTTACTATTAGATATGGTTTAGGGGCAGTATTTAGATTTAATGATCATTTTATGAATATTGTTGATATTATTTTGTGAATTTGATAACAATCTTAATTGACATCTGATAAAGATTGATGCCCTGTAACAAAACATGTTGTCACTACCTCTCTCCGAAGGATTTTCAGATAATTGTTTAAATTGGCTTATATGGCAGTCATTTTGGTTTTGAATTTTCATCGAATACTTTTTGAATTTACCTATATAAAATTTTCCCTGGCATACTCTCTAAATAAATAAATAAATATTTTACTAAACTAAATTTCATTTTTTACTTATTTTATTGATATTTTTTATGGTGAATAATCGTAAAAGTTCAAGATCCTATAGAATTTCAAATTATTTCAAATATTCATTTTTTAATTTCATATTATGTAGAATCTAGAATCTAGAATATACAATACGTAACTATACATATAATTATAGCAATTATATTATACCTAAAACTTCGGTTCCATGCCAAAATAAACTGCAACGGATCGTTGCTAACTTTATCCAAATTCACTTGAAATATTAATATGTTTATTCCTTTATTATTAATCAGATATCACTTGCAATTTGTAGTTCATGTTGACTTTAATTCAAAAATAGTGATCGATTCTCATCTAATACATGAGGAATAACAATTCTACATTAGGTTTTTGACGTTTCGATTATTATTGGTAACCATTGCTGATGACATGGAGGAATCAACTTAAAATCAAAAATAACGATCGATTCTCACCTAATACTAGCGGAATAACCTTATTGCATTCCATTTTTGATGTTTTGACTATTAATGGCAACCTCTACTGATAACGTGGAAGAATCGACTTAAAATCAAAAAGACTAAATTTTTATGGCAAACAACTCAAGTTGAGTTGTTTAAGAAAAAATTTAGTCTTTTTGATTTTAAGTCGAATCTTCCACATTATCAGTAGAGGTTGCCATTAATAGCCAAAACATAAAAAATGGAATGCAATAAGGTTATTCCGCTAGTATTAGATAAGAATCGATCGTTATTTTTGATTTTAAGCCGATTCCTCCATGTCTTCAGCAATGGTTACCAATAATAATCGAAACGTCAAAAACCTAATGTAGAATTGTTATTCCTCATGTATTAGATGAGAATCGATCACTATTTTTGATTTTAACTCGATTCCTCCATGTCTTCAGCAATGGTTACCAATAAAAACCGAAACGTCAAAAATCCAATATAGAATTGTTATTCCTCAAGTATTACATCAGAATCAATCACTATTTTTGATTTTAACTCGATTCCTCCATGTCTTCAGCAATGGTTACCAATAAAAACCGAAACGTCAAAAATTCAATATAGAATGGTTATTCCTCAAGTACTAGATGAGAATCAATCGCTATTTTTGATTTTAAGTCGATTCTTCTATGTCTTCAGCAATGGTTACCAATAAAAACCGAAACGTCAAAAATACAATATAGAATGGTTATTTCTAAAGTACTAAATCAGAATCAATCACTATTTTTGATTTTTAAGTCGATTCCTCTAAATCTTCAGCAAAGGTAACGGATAAAAAAACAACGCAGTTGCTATGGTTACTTATAAAATTTCCTCTCAAATGCTTATCATTTCACAGCGAGAAGCCTAACCATTCTTACTTAAGCAAGTTTAAATGAGCCGATTATTACCGATCAAATGAATAATTTTTTTTTAATTTTTGGTAAAATAAGGAATTTAAAAAAGTACTAATTTACTCTAGAGTAAAGTACTTTAAAATATACTTTTACTAAAATCTTTATTTAACCCTTTTTGTTGTCCCAAAGATACTTAATTAGGATATTAAATTTCATCAAAATTCGTTAAGTCATTTTCAAGATATTCAGAAAAAACCAAAAAAGTACCCAAACAAAGTACTAATGTTTGTGGGCCGATATGTACCAAAAACCAATCAGCGCTTCATTTTGTTAAAAGTAATGGTAGGTTTTCAATTTCAATTCAATTCGGTGCAACGGTGTGGAAAAATTCGTGGACGAAAAAAACGACAACACACACACACATACATCCATCCATCCGCACGCACTTCCAAAAAAAAATGGCACTTTTTGGCCTCTCGGCGAGATCCCAGGTAATTTTTGGCAAAACCGTCACGTGCTAAAATTCAATCTCATTGAATACTTCAATTTGTGACCTTAATTGAGTCCATGGGTTCCGTAGTCTTTACCTGATGACCCTTTGAAGTCGCGCTTGCCGCGAGACCCATTACAATACTTTCTCCCATGCTTCGCATTGGATAAATTAAAAAATGGCACTTTTTTGGCCTCTTGACGAGACCCCAGGTAATTTTTGGCAAAAATCGTCACATGCTAAAATTCAACCTAATTGAATACTACAATTTGTGACCTTAATTGAGTCCATGGGTTCCGTAGTCTTTACCCGAGGACCCTTTGAATTCCCGCTTGGCGCGGGACCGATTACAATACTTTACCCATGCTTCGCATTGGATAAAGTAAAAAAGAATAATAATAATAATAATAATTATAATTTATTGATAATAATTTTATTGATTTCGAGCCATTATTCATCCATTATCAACAGATTATTTTTTTTCACAAACAACCCTTTTAGTAGTCAGAAATTTATTACTATAGGGATAAAGTTAAAAAAAATTGAGACAATTCATTTAAAACATAATATGTATATTTGAAAATGCTTAAAAAATATTTTTCAAAAATAGACAAGTAATTTTTCAACAAAAATAGTTATTTTTTTGGAATGTCGAGAATAAATAATTAATATCAGATTTCAAGTTGCCGATAGAAAAAGATTTAAATTTTCTAAAAAAATTACAAGTGGGTGAACTATTAAATCCGATATGGAATGGATTATTTTTAATTTTTTTTTCAGAAGGATTGTTATTTACCCCCTCGTAAATCGAACCCAAGTGCCAATAATATCACTCCTGTGGCCATGATGGAATGGATTATTTTTAATAATAGTATCTCTGAAGGTTGGCCGGGCTTTCTGTATATTTGTTAAAGTAATAATTATATGAAATTTATATATTGATACTGCCCATAGCGCATTATTATCTATTGATATCTGTTAATTATTCTCTCTAAAATAAATCAAGGTATATCAAGTGCTCTGAGGGTTTTGGCTACAAAGTTCTGCGGACCATACTAGACGTATCATCTTGGCCTAAAGGACTCATTATTCTCTGCTTAAACTTATTCATTAAAATATTTAATTATCTTAACAAAAATTCAATTTTCTTAAAAAACGTTGTTTTAACTTTCTTTTATCATGATTTTAAATTGGAAGAAAAGGTGAAAACTGTTTCCAAAAGTCGCTACGCTCTCCATAAGTTTTGCAGATGGGGATAAGTTCACTTTTTCCTACAATTTATTTTCTGAAAAACCCCTTAGCGATTTTTTTTAAATCGTTAAACATAATAAAACTACATTTTTTTGAATACGATCCAATGCAAGAAAGGGCTCACCAAGAAGATGCAGCCCCTAAGGTTCTCGAAAGACATAGTTTTCTGTGAAATCGGGTCTTGAAGGATTTAATATTTTAAGTAACTTTTAAGGAGTTAGTTGTTTGGTTCTAGGTGAAACATTTTAATATAATAATAAAACTTGAGCAGAGCGAGGTAAGTTTCACAAAAAAAAATAAAATAAAACAAAAATTAAATTTTGAATTCGATATATTTCGGGGGTGAGCCCATTATCAGGAGTCAAAGAAAACTATTTTGTTTTATTTCTTTTTTGTGAAACCTACATCGCACCTTGCTCAAGTTTTATTAGAATATTTTAAGGGTCGGGAAAGAAGGAGGGCGGGAGAGTTTAGTTTCTTGAAATAGTGGGGAGAAACATATTGCCAAATTGAAGTGGTTCGGCACTTTACCTTTGCTGTTTTTATAAAAACCTGGAAATAAAGACGTACCTACTAATTTGAACAAAAACCATATTGTAATATCTCGTAAGTTATATATTCATATATAAGTTTGAGTTACCGTATAGCTAGTTATTCTAGACAAACACACACAGACAGAACAAAAGATTCTAGGACATTTTTTTTGCTCTGAAGATCAAAAGCTTGAATTTATGTTGAAAAACTTGAACTTTAATAAATGCGTTTACTATCAACTAGAATTAAAAAATAAAAGATTACATTTTTAATAATGATGTTATCAAACATTAAAAAGCCAATTTTCAATATCCAAATATTCCATATATGTGAAAATAAAAACTCCTCAATGAATGAAATCTGAGTCAGAAACATAGATTCATTAGTCTCTATTTACCAGGCGAACAAGGTAGTTCAACAAATCACCAAATGAATTTTTTTCATCTAGCTAACTAAATACGAATAATAGGTCAAGTAAAAAGTTCTGAGCCTTTTTTCTATTTATTTCGACGATAAAATTAACCAAGTTAGGATTTTCCGATTTAGATCAAATATACGCCGTTTTGTTTGATAACTTGTGTACTTTTTGAAGCCAATCTCATAATTCCGGGGTTGAAAAAGTCCTTGTCCCTATTGATGAAAAACTTGACCAGCTCATTTTTACAAGCCTCTCTTGAGGCCAGTTTTGTACCATCAAGAAAATTTTCCAAATCGTTTAAAAGGTGATAATCGCTTGGTGCGAGGTCTGGGTTATACAGTGGGTGCGATATAACCTCCCATCCAAGCTCTCGAAGCTTCTGGCGCGTCGTTAACCATGTGTGCGGCCTGGCGTCCAATTGATGGAACACAACACCCTTCCTATTGGCCAATTCTGGCCGCTTCTCGTCGATCGCCTGCTTCAATCTGGTCAGTTGTTGACAGTATTGGTCCGAATTGAGTGATTGGCTCGATGGGAGCACCTCATAGTGGGTGATTCCTTTCCAATCCCACCATGCACACAGTAAAACCATCTTAGCCGTTAATCCGGGCTTGCTTTACGTTTGGGCCGGCTCACCGCGCTTGGGCCACGATATATTTTGTCTGTTGTTCTCGTATGTGATTATATTGCTTTCTTTGTAGTATGTGAACCAGTGGCGCAACCACAGGAGAGGGGAGGGAGCTAAGGGGCGCTAAAGCCCCCCCCCCAGAGAAAGATAAAAAATGAAAGTAAAAGTAAAAATGAAAAGTTTAATAATTAATTTAAAGACAAGACTTTTTTGTGTAACATATAATATTAAATTAAATTATTCAACTTTAAAATTGTCAAAACATTATTTTTGACATTTTACGAAAATGTCTATCTCTATATAATTATATGTGTGTGTGTTTATTATTCCCTCCAGGATAAAAATACTGGTTGCACTCACTGATTTGAACTATACTATAAAAAGAACAAAGGAGAAACTTCTGTGTAATTGCAAAATGTAATAATTATTTGGAGAATTTTGCCCACTTAGTACATTACAATATACTACATAATTATTTATTATCATTGATGTGGGGGGAGAAGGGCACCAAATTAATATTCGTTTCCACTTATGTATATTTTATAATAAAATATCTGTAATGGATACCATAATTCAGATAGAAAGTGCCTCAAAACAGCTTTAGAATTAATTTTGTTTGAACATTTTTAAACACGAATAATTTTTAAGCGATTGTAACATGATCAACCTATCAAGAAATTGAAGTTGTTGACGCGCCAAATAATTATTACAATTGCAATTTTCTTCTAAAAATATTGATGTGGTATGTTTCTTTAAAAACATATTTTTATAATACCTATTTTTTGATTATATGTTATTTATTAGCTAAACTTCTTGTTTAAGTTGTTTTACTAGAAAATTCAACTTATACAGACACTTTTCTGGATTTCTCAAAATCCCTTATGCATCCATATTTATTTTCAATATCCATCAAAACTAGTCCATTCAATCGAGGGTTAAAAACGGACCTGTGTTTGATCTTAAATAATTTATTAGTTTTAACTTTGAAAAACTCCGTGGACCACTGGCAACTGTCAATTGATGAGTGAAAAGTATACTTACGCTTACAAAAAGGTTTGAAAATGAGTCCATATATGCATTTTTGTGATGAAAGGCAAGGCTTTGGCTGGAGAGGTAATAACTAATAAATACAGAAAATTTCTATGATATAATTTAACGTCCCGTATTTCTTAAAAAAATTTCGGAGACAGGCTGCTGAACTGTCACTCGGAAATACAGGACAGATTGTCACCGAAGATATAGTAGATAAATTATTATTAACTTAGGATTTATAAATATTTTTCGAATAGATGACCAAATTTTTAGTGACATTCTCCCAGAAAGAAGTAATTTAATTTTGATTCCAATTATATTAAACACATATTTATTAAATATTTTCTCTAATATTATCAATAATTTCTTCATTAGAGAGAAAACAAAGAATATTGTGCAATAATTTGAATAAGAGGCAGTGATGAGGCACACTCTCAGTCATAAAAACAAAAAAAAAAATAGGAAATTGAAATAAATAATTTAATATTCATGATTTTTTATTTCTTCGAAATATAATTTAATATAAAACTCATGATTTCTGAGCGATATTTTACATATTTTGAGATGGCACATGGAAGAAGAAGGAAAAAACCTACAATATATTCCTATGGAATATTTCCCCAGATAATAAAAGATGGGATAAGAGAGTTTTAGGGCCAGTTTTGTCGGTTGGTAAACTCTTTTTAAACGTTGACAAAGGGTAAAACCTTAAAATTCATCTTGTTTCTAAGTATTTACCCTTTGCCAATGATTAAAAGAGTTTACCAACCGACATACAAGTGGCCCTTAGAAAATTGAAAGAGTGGACATATGGATTCGAATTCACGCGATTGTTTGCGTCAAACTAGTCTTAGATATTTATTTATTTATTAATATATACACGGGCAGAAAGCCCAATTTTAATCAATTTATACAATAGAGTAGTGAGAAAAAAAATGTTTAACAATAATTTTAAATATTAACACAATACAAATACGAAAAAAACAACAACTATAAAATATAGATTCAGATACAGATACAAATATAATCACAAATATGAATGCAAATCTAGATATGAATGTAGATATAAATACAGATATAATTACAGAATTAGACATGAATACAAAATATAAGCATATATAAATATAAGTACAAGTACATACAACGAAAAAACACAAACATAAATACAAACATTTATGCGCCAAGCTTTCGGAAAAAATGATTTTTAATCTCATTTCTGGATGAATTGAATATATCGAGAGCCATATTCTGATTTCCTGTTCTTAATATGCGACTCATACCCGAGTAAACCAGTTATGAAAATCTATGGGTGGGAATTGACAGTATTTCTGGATGCCTAGTTCTATGGCTGCTAACATTGAAGGTGACTAATTCCAAGAGTCGAGAGTCGTCCACTTTGCCATTGATGAGATTACAGAGAAAAAGAAAATCTGCCTGTTCTCTCCTCATTTCAAGCGGCAAGATATGTAGTGTTATATACAGGTCGTCATACGATATTTCTGCGATTGGGACGTGAAGCTTAAAGGCAATATATCTCAGAAATTTTCTCTGCACCCGTTCAAGTCTCTGAATATAAGTTTTATAATAGGGTGACCAAATCGGACTAGCATATTCCAACCGGCTTCTAACAATGGAACAGAATAGATTTTTCAGGGCAAATATGTTTCTAAAGTGTCTCGTGTTACGGGTAATAAAGCCAAGTAGCTTCATCGCACTATTTGTTATCTCCGCTATATGTTCTTCAAAACCAAGCGAACTGTTAAACGTTACACCTAGGTCTCTGAAAGTAGATATGTTCTTTATCTTATTATTATCAACGCCCATATAGTCATAATTTATTTTCTCTTTTCCTCTATAATAGTAAGACATGGAAAAGCATTTGTTGAAATTTATCTTGAGGCCATTTTTATCACACCAGTTGAATAATCCTAAAAAATTATTTTGTAGTATCACAGCGTCTTGAAAATTTCCAACCTCACGAAAAAGTTTGAGGTCATCAGCAAAGAGAAGAAATTTTACATTATTAAAAGTGTAAGAGACATCATTAATAAAAATTAAGAACAGTAAGGGACCCAGATGGGACCATTGTGGGACCTCTGACCTAGCCTCATAGGCATATGATAAAGATTTATTAATCTTAACTTGAAGTTGTCTATCATGTAAGTAACTATCCAGCCACCTCAACAACATACCATCAAAACCGAAGTCTTTTAATTTTGACACAAGCCATTCAATGTCTACAGTGTCAAAAGCTTTGCTAATATCAGTATAAATCACGTCTACTTGTTTTTTTCTAACAAAAGACGAAAGAACAAGCTCCTCAAACAGAGGAAGGTTTGAGGTGCTTGATTTGTTTGGCCGAAATCCATGTTGTTCTGTAATGATGAAGTCATTACATAATGGAGAAATAATATCGTAGACAATGGATTCAAAAAGTTTAGCAATGGTAGATAAATGACATTTAGGGCGATAATTTATTACCTCAACCGAACTGCCTGATTTTAATAGAGGTTTTATATAGCTTAGCTTCCATTTTTTAGGAAAAACTCCTGAGGTGAGTGATTTATTAAATATCAGATGGAAAGGGATAGCTAAGGCTTCAACTTGTTTTAGTAGAATTGAAGGGATGCCATCCGGACCTAGGTTATAAGTTGGTTTTAATTTTTTCATTTTTTCAATGATCTTACTTAAGGATAATTCTAACGAAGATCAATGTAATGTATTCACTGATGAATTGTTAGCATAAGAAAGATTATGTTTAATATAAACACTAGAAAAAAGTCGGCAAAGAAATTTACCGATGTTCTCTCCGACAAACTAAATCTGTTCAAAAATCTGACACTTTCAGGAATTTGAGGCAAGGATTTTAATCCCTTATGATAGGACCAGAAATTTCTAGGTTCAGTACAAATTGAGGCCTCAATAGATTTTATATAATTTATATAACATTTTCTGTTTAGTTTTTTACATTCCGCTCTCAATCTAGAGAACTCATCATAAATTATTGATAATCCTAGAGTCTTGTATTCTCTATGAACAAGTTTCTTTTTACTATTCAATAATTTCAGTTCAGGTGTAAACCATTTCGGATAAGAGCAGTTAGAGACAGTTATTTTAGGCAACAATCTTCCACAACCTTATCTAAAACATCGTATAATAATAATATATTAAGATGATGATAATAAAATATTTCTATTATAGAAGATTAAAGAAAGGTCTAAGAATTTGGTCTCATATTATCTAAACATACTCGTATTTTTTTATCACAACCTTCTATTTTTTATAATTTAAAAATTCTGCTACTATCGACTGTCTCAATTCCGAAATCCATGCTATCCGAAGCCCAGAGAAAGTTATTCTAGTAACAAATTGTTTAAAGTTTAAAGAAAATTTTGAATTTTTTTTATAAACTTTTTAAAATTTTAAAATATAAAATACTAGGTAGGTTTCACATAAATAAAATATCAGATGCTTGTTTAGCACGAATCTATATATTTCGGGATATAAGCCCATCTTTAAGAGTTCACAAAGGACACTATTAAAATGACGATATTAAAATATTTCACCACGAGCCCACACCATTCTCCTTGTTTATTAATTCCAATACAAGGAATTAAGTAGATTTTAGGTTTTTTAACTTGAGGTAAAAAAACACGGAAAAAATAAATCAAATCTTTAAACATTTGTGAATATAATGATACTCAGCATCATTATTTGTTGAAGGAGAGAATAAAAGAGTGTGTCTTCTGCTGGAATTATAAATTTTATTTATTTATAACGAGACTATAGTTTCGAGGGCTTTGTCTCCTTCAATATATAAAAATTCTGCTACTCTCGGAAAAAAAACTTTCAATCATTATTTGTATTAATAAACTGCAACAAGATTCAAACCATTCACAGACGAAAAAATTGCCAATAAGTAATCAAATGAGAGTAGGTATGCTAGTGAAAATCTTTAATTTTTCTTTCAGCTTAATTTAAAAATTGAGGAATTTTCTAATGCGGTATATATTTTTATTTGATGAAGGCCAGATAAATAATAGTCATCACAATGACATGCATAATTAAATAAAGTATATTAAAAGTATCTACTTGTTTGCGGTCTTTTATTTTTATAGAATGGTCACATTATTTGCTAATAATTAAATCAGTTCATTTTATTTATTTCATATTGAAGGTTTAATTGGAAAGATTTGATTATTCATCAGAATTTCAGCCAGCTGATTTAATTGCGCTTTCTTTCGCTCCCCATGCATGTTTTTCTCCATATTAACCAAAATCCTCTCCAAGCCTTTGCAATTAACAAACCCAGGAATCTCGTAGTCCATGTATTTTTAAATTGTCCATACTATGAAAACACAAACAATTGAAAAAAAAAAGAATCGAATGTGACAAATGTATGAATGGAGGGGTTGTTTTGGTTGTTGTGATGTATCTCTAATGGCTAGGAATAAATAATGTCAGTCGAGAATGTCTGTTTTAGTAGAAACTAGGTAGGAATTTTCAACCGGGTGTGGAGGGTGGGCTTTGAACAGCCACTCGGTCACCCACGGACATCCTGTGACAGCATCCTCGAAAACAAGCCCAAAACATGCACCTCTATAAATAAGACATGATCCCCCTCGGTAACTGAGATAACAATCAAATTGCAACATCATTGCATTTTTAAATAGGGAACGAGATCCAATCAATTCGATTTCGAAAAAGAGATGTATACTATTACTCTTCTGACAATATTTCTCAACCTTTTTACAAGCTTTTAATTAACTCACACCCTCCTCAAATCTGGAAAATATTTTGGACTACTTCTGCGCAACCGATTTTCTTGGAATTTTGCATATATTATGTACACCACTGGCGTGGGGTCCATGGATGTTGAGGATGCGGCACATCCCTTAAATTACAAAACATCTAGAGTAATACCGTATCATATTTTAATATCGTATAACTTTATTTCATTAGTTTTTTTCTATTGTTACTTATATACTGCAGTGTAATATGGAACCCCTACTATGTGATACATAAGGCATCCTTAGAAAGAGTCCAGCATAAATTTTTGAGGACGGTTAATTATAAACTAGGCATAAGTATAGATAATCTGAATTATGACTATCTAATTTCACACCTGAAACTCAACACACTGGAACAACGACGTGATTACAATGACATTTCCTTCCTGCTTAAACTTATTTCTGGGAAAATTGTGTGTCCAAAAATTCTATCTAAGCTAAATTTTAGAATTCCATCACATAGTACCAGATCCCAAGATATGTTTGTAGTTCCACGTCACTTGACTAACTTCGGTAAAACCAACGCCATTGACAGAATTCAAACACTAGCAAATAATCACTCAACCAATCTTGACCTTTCCAGCACCACTCCTCACCAACTCAAAAAAATCATCTTAAAACCATCAACCACATTATAAAAACCACTTCAGTGTAATAAGTTTGTTTTTTCCCTCTGATACCTATCTGTTATTTTATTATATCCATATTGTCTTAATATTGTATCCTGTATATGTTTCTTTTTCTGTATTGGACATCTTGTCCGTAAAACTAGCTAAACAGCTAAATAAATAAATAAAATATGATTATTATTATATGTACGAACTTTTGAATGCTTCAAAAATTCGCATAACTTAGCTATTTAATGAAAAATATTTTTATTTGATATGGTTTAATTGTGAATTAGTCTAGTTTACATGAACTCGGCGTCATAAGATGAGCTAAAAGATATTTTGGCAGAAGTATTTGAAATAATAAAGATCAGTTTGTGTGGTGATGAATCTGACCACGTCAGTTATTCACCCTGATTTATGCACCAAAATGATTATAAAAGGATTAGCCGAAGTGATCGTCGTAGCCATAGCGCGTCTGTCACGTCCGAAATGATTGAACGTACCTCCGTAGGGATCGACTATCGTCTCGATGTTTCTTGAGGAAGGAGGTGTGTTCATATTGAAACATATTAAATCACAGATCGTCAATCCTCTTTCCATAAAGAATGCAATGCAAATTTTTAAAATCGCCAAAGGCGAATTTTACATTGAGGTCCATGTGCTGATTCACATTTTTAAATAATTAATCAAATTCAAAACAAAAATAAAGGCAGAACAAAGGACAGTAATTGAAATTGTTTTAATTAAATTATGTTGGAGTTGGTGGTGTTTCACAAGGAGAAAAATTAAAATACAAAGATTTTTTTAGTTTACTCTATATATTTCGAGCTCTTAACTCATCGTCAGGAGAACATTGACTAAAGATAACATGATATTTTGAACAGAATTTAATTTTTATCCTTGTGAAACACCACCAACTCCAACCTAATTTAATTTTAACAATGTTTCACTATAAACCAACACTGCGTTCCCTAAATTTTATTGAAATTGTTTTGTTGAAATAGCTTGTTTTACCAGTCTAATGATTCCAAATGTAAAACGTCTGTTGGAGATTAATTTTGCGTGTTTTTGTAACTTGGGTGAGTACTATATATTCCACCCTTTAAAAATTTATTATAAAAAGTTAAAACAAAAATTTAAAACATCCAATAATCTTTTCCAGTTGACGTGCACTGATGAAGAAGAGCGGTTTAGCGCTCGAAACGTTGTAAAAAATCGATTAGGTACGTCTGCCCAAAATAAAGTATTAAATAAAAGTTAGCTTTTATTTCAACTTTTTTCCCCCCATAACTGGCCCCTTAGCAAATTAATCAAAAACAAAATATTTAAATTCTATGCTGTTGATTTATAATATATAGCTTATGCTTGTATTTTGAACATCTTGTACAGGGTGAACAGAGAGAACATATACTTAATTTTTAGATTCCATTTTGGTATTGATTAGAGGTCTCCCCTGTTGGCCGAGGCTAGATTTGATCCACAATATCCCCTGCTTGTTGTAAGATGGTACTAAAAGGGGTTGAGTGTAGGATTAACTTCCCACCTTGTAAAATAACACATGCCATTAAGCTTGAAAGAAATTTATCCGGATGGACTAAACCTACATAAGCCCTAAATGAATGCTGACTAGTACGGTAGATAAGGCGATTTAACATATAGAAAAATAATTAAAGGCGGTTTTGAGGCTATTCCTTACTGACCGTATAATTTAGCAGGATGGCAATATCCCTATGGTATCGCCCTTAAAGTAAATACTTTGTCACAAGAATATAAATAAACAAAAGCCTTGCAAATTCAAAGTTCTCATATAGTTGGCCATTTCTTAATGATAACAAAGTTTCACATTTTTGAAAAAAATGAATCAATATTTTACCTGATTGAGAAAATTTCAAACAAGTCTTCTTATTCCAGAGCTATATTCATCTAATGTTTTGGTTAATAATAAATAAAAAAATTAAAAAAAAACTCACCACATTCAAATAATGGAATATATTATCTCTCCAGGAACTGAATAATCTTTATTAATGGAATTTCATGTTAACTCAAGACTCAAAATATACATGCTGGAATTTGCAATGTTTTAATTTTATGACTATTTAAATAATCCTTTTCATTAAATTCAACATATGGCTCATTTGTTTTCCCATTAAAACGAAAACAGAGATTAGCAACATGCATTTCAAAACGAAACTTTCACGAATAGAAGGCTTTTTCTAATGAAAGGGGCTCATTCAGATTAAAGGACTCGTGCATATCAACTCAATGAAACATGGATACATTATCTACATTGAGGAAGGCGAACGAGAAAGGGCGGAATTCCATTTCAACCCTTCACAAAAAGAGTGGCAAAAAAAAACTAAATTACTAAGGAGGGACAAATTTAAACAGCTGATTCGTTTTATTTGAAATTAGAAGGGTTAAAAATACAAAGTGGCTCGAGTTCATTCAAGCAAATTAATATGGAATTATGAAGTCCTTTCATGTCCAGGGTGGATTAATTGGTCTGGTTTGCCTATTTCCGATCGCTTGGAAGATCCTATTACAAGTAGAAACGATGTTCTGTTTATATCTTGAAGTTTGATAAGATAAGAATTAATGTGCTCAAAGAAATTCTAATGAGGTCTTAAGGTGACATAGAAAGAGGAAACTAAAAGACACCCCTAAGTTGATTACTCATTGGAAAAGATTATTCTATTTAAGTTGTGTTTTTAGAAACCCCATTACCTCTCTCTGCATGAGAACACAATTTATTTCACCCTAGTACATCTGAGCAGTTATATGGGAGGGAAATTGAAGGATACACGTGAAAAGAAACTTATAAAAACTAAAGTTTTTTTTGATTTTTAGTCAGAATTGATTTTATATTATTGGATTGAAAATAAAGACGAGTCTTTATATTCTTAAATAAATGGCACAACAAACATATCCACTACTGTACCACCAGAGAACTTTCTCGTACCATCGGAAGGATGAGAACCGATATTATTCTAGACGTCAGTGTCTTAAAATTGTTTATTTTGCAAATTAAACAAAAAACTTATTTTTCAAGAACATGATTTGAATCAAGTAACTTACTGTATATTACATAAAAGACCCCCCCCCCCCATCTTTTTCTCGTTAAGATCATTTTGTCATTGTAAAGAAAAACAAATTATTTTTATTGCTCTTCCTTTAGATCTCTCCTCCAAAGAGTAATAAGGGAACGAGAGAAAAAAATGACGGGGAAAGAGAAAGAGGGACACACATAATAGAAGAAGTTTACTACATAGATCAAACAAGTGAAAGTCATTTTTCAAAAACAATACTCTCTGTATTTGACATTAGCCAAATATTGCTGGTAAAATAACGGCACTTTTTTTAAACAACTTCAAATATTGTTTTTATATGTTTAAAGCTGGGATAGCTTTTATTTTATTTGAAGTATGTAAATAAATTGTAGCTATATAATAGAAATAAAAAAAAAGTAAAAAATCATCAATTAAAAAAATATATTAAATATTTAATTATATAATTTACTAGCTGACGACCGGACGGACCTTCGGCCCGGCATCACCTAGCCTCTGATAGGGAGCGTCTCGTTCCGGGCTTTTTAAAAATGTACTAATCTTCTTGGCCAAAGATTCAAGAAGTACCACTCCCATCTATGGTATATGCAACCAAGTCAAGTTCGGGCCGGACCTACCTACCAAACATTCTGTTTTATTAATATCTATAGATAAATCAAAAGTTTTCAAAATTTTCTAAAAAATAAAGCCTCAACTTGTATTCAAGTCATTGTGTTATTATCGAAAATCAGACGCACTAGGGGAAGTAAAACTATTGTTCTTCAAAAATTCAGAAAATATTGAATCGTCTTATGTATATCTTTTGAAACAACCATTCGCAGCCAAAAATTTCCAATCTCCAAAATTAATATTGTACTGTACCACGCCTTGAAAGTTTTCACTTTACCCCCCATTTTTGTTAGTGATTTCGCTCTTATGATTTGTTTGATTTCTAATATGACACATTTGAAATAATAATAATTTGTGTATTTATTTATTTATAAAGACTTGCATTTTTTGAGGAACGTCATAATTAACTTCACTTGGTTAGTGATTCAATATAGGATTTTGTATCATTAGCTAATCAAAGTCATTCTTTCATGTATTAGTAAATTCAATTTTTATCAGGGGTAGAATAAGAAAAAACTTTATTATAACAAAATTTAATAATAATTTTTTCTTCTTTTTTCTTTTGAACCTTCTTCTTCTTCACCTGACGGCTATTGCACATTAAATTTTCATTTCCCGATTTTCTACGGCTAGAAATAATATAGCAAAACTGCATATTATTTAGAATGATAATAAAAATCTGATATATCGTTGAATCGAAAAATGATCATCAGCCAGACGATCACTCGTAATGGGTCAAATGATGAATAATTATTAAATAAATAATATCTGAATAAATCAATTAAATATAATAATGAGAGGACATATTTAATAAACAAATACAAAAATTAATTTCATTATAATAAATTAGCAATTAATTAATAATTATTTATTTTTCAAATAATTAAATTCGTATATCATCAGAATATTTTTTAAAATTATTTAATTAGAAAAATAAATAAATACCTAAAAACTTATAACAGAAAATATATCAAATTAGTGAATTATTTATTTATTATTTGTTTAAAATATACATTAATAAAGCAAACAGAATTATAAATTGAATTCAGCTCATTATGCATGTGAGTTATGACAACAGGATGCATACCATTCATAAAATCAAATTGCAAGCCCCAGGGTGGAAAATAAACCATCGCATTTATTCATTAATGTTCAGAAAAATTTGCAGATCCAAATTGATATTCCATTTCTACTCAAATATACTTCAACTAAAATAAAATTAGATAATAATATCTTATAAATGGACTTTAACTTTGGTAAATAGCTATACTATTATGCAGGAACATATCCAGAAGCAGGGACGTCCGTAGAAAAATTTTCATGGAAATGGGGGGGGGGGGGCAAAGCTTGGAGACAAATAATTACATAATTAAATTTGTATTCAAATATTTAATATTTTGAGTATTTTTTCACAAGCAGAATACACCAATGTTAAACACACACGGTGCATTAAACATATAGTTTAGTGAGGTCGGGCTGGAAGACACAGTTACAGAATTTTTTAATGGGCCCTCTTGAACCCCCCCCCCTGGGGACGCCCATGCACGGAAATCGTACAACTACAATTATAAATACAAATATAAATGTTGATCGACGAAAATCTAACATAAAATTTCTTTTAAAATAATATTTAATTTAATTTTTTTTTAATTTTGGCCTCTTTCCAAAATTTTAGAGGCTTGATAAACGTGACAATTTTAAATTTAATTTACAAAAAATCATAGGGCTATAGAAAAGATTTTATTAGATATTTTCAAATTTGGTCGAAAGCGTTTTCATCTGCTCGTGAATTATAATAAATTAAAGTGCCAAATTGCAATTCTGACTCTTGGCTATCCTTTAAGACGCCTCTCTTGTGAGATTTACATATAATAACTAGAGAGCGCAAAAAAAGGCACCTAAAAAGGCACGATTTGTAGCAAAAAAAGGCTCTAAAAAAGGCAGATAGCGCTAAAAAAGGCTGTTTTTTGGGGGGAAAGTGCTCTTAAAAAGAGTCGATTTAAAAAAAAAACAAAAAAAACGTCAATATAAATGTTAGAAAGGATATAAATATAATATAAATGATAAATTTTTATTAAACAATATAATCAAACAAAGAACCACAGAAAAGACAATTTATTTAAAAATATTATATTCTTCCATTTTCTATAAATCAAAATAAACATAATTTACTTAGTATCTGTTAATTCTTCTTTCTCTAATGTGACATTTTGTCTATTTATTCAGATAGAAATTGCTTACAAAGTACATTTCAAGATTTTGAATCGTAAAATTCGTTCGGCGATCTGTCAGAATATTTTTATAAATAGAAAATGATCTCTCAACATCACAAGATGTGAGAGGTGCAAATTTGAGAGCCGTAATTTCACTTGGTTTCAATTTATTTGTTACCAAGTTGTTCGGCTCAATAATAGAACCATTGAGTATCTGGTATGCTTGCCTCATAAAATCTAGACCCAGATTATTTTCCAACACCTTGGAAATCTTTGTTTCAACAATTTCTGCGCGGGGTCCAACACTTTCATCAATTTTTTTTTCACACCATCTAAGATGAAAAGTGATTCATGCAAGCTTAAGTTGGGATTTTCAACGAGAAGAAACTAAATGTTGATTAACATGAGACTTTTTGTCCGATGATATCTTGAGAAAAAATAAAAATAAAAATTTTTTTAAAGCCCCAAAGCCATATGTAGCTACTAGCCAGATAATTAAAATAAAAAATGTCTTACCATAGTATCACAGGTGTTACAATAAAGAATATTACCATTCTTAATACTTAAAGATTTAGATAATTTAGCATATTCTTTTATTTTTATAAACGAATGACACTTTGACTTAGCCTTAAACATTTTAATTTTATATCTTATACAAGTTAATACAAATTATCTAAAACAGAAATACTATATCAAATAAGAAAATAGGTTTATAAAAGAACTACGGCTTCCGAGAGGTTTGAAACTAGGTAATAGTTTTATAATGTGTTGGAATTCTCACTCAAGAGTGGATAGGAACCATAGATAAAGTAGATATAGATGGGGAACTCGGGCCTGCTCTATTGAACTTCTTATTTTTGACGTTCCCACCGATCGCTAGTATCGCAAACACACCTATACACATTCAGAGAAGCAGAAAAAATATACAAAGTGTGGCATAAACAATCACTAAGAGAATTTTTTTATTAGAAAAAACAAAATGAAAAATCGCAAAAAAATGAAAAAATCTCAAAAAAATGAAAAAATTTCAAAAAATTAAAAAATTAAAAATAAAAAAATGGCAAAAAAGGCACCATAAAAGGCATTTTTTTTTCAAAAAGCGCGGATTTGAAAAAAAGCCAAAAAAGGCGGTAAAAGGCATTTTTTAAAATCTACAAATGTGATTGATTTTTTTAGATCAGGTGGACATATCAAAAAAAAACTTGAAAAGGCTCAAAATTGAAAAAAGGCAAATGCCTTTTTTTGCGCTCTCTAATAATAACAGCTAAGAAATTCCAGTCTATATGGTCGGCACCTTCATCGTAATATCTTAGCAAATGTCAAAAGAGATGTGTCTGGAACGTCTGGGTTGCTTTGCCACTTGGGTTCGATTACCGATGGCACTGTTGAAAAAATTCATAAATATCTATTAAAATTTTTTACTGGTAATGGATTTTGATGGGCGAGTTAGTGGACCGTTCACCAGTAACACTTGGGAGATTAACCCTAAAAAAACTAAAAAAAAAAAAAAAATATTAGCTGACCATTTGCAAGTAATGAGACTTCCGTAGCTAAAATATACATAAATAAGAAGAATGAACTAATTTCAAGAATTTTTCAGAATTTAAATTTAAGTTCATGATTGGAATTGAGTTAGTACAAAATTCATCTAAAGCAGGCAGTTTGGAACCCCCAAACTCTCATTTTAATAAAAATGAAATTAAAAACAAAACGTCTTATTATTTACAGCGATATCTCACACTATTGTTATAATAATTATTTAAACACCATCATGGACTGGAAACAAAATGCCACAGGATTAGACTTCAGTTTTTACCTGAAATTTAAAATTAATCCATGGTGGACATCACGAGTAATGTTTGATTTTTGCTCAAATTTCTGAATGATTACCTACGTAGCTAAGCTTAGCCAGGGAAAACAATCGGTCAAACAAAAATAATTATTACTCCTTATTTCTCGAATTTTCATTTTCCAAGCCATAGTGACAAAAAAATTCTTATTCAAAAAAAAGAAAGGCGGGTGGAATGATTGGAGTATATATGGTAATCTGGCTATCAACTCCTCGTCCAACCAAGGATTTGTTTGTATGGGCTTGAATAAAAAATATTCGCGTCCCGCAGATAATAATTGTAGTCGATGGATAAGCGGCCGTCCAACAACCAATATTTGTTCTCAACAGGGCCAATGAGCCAGAAGTGATCTTCTGATGGCTTCCCTCAATGGTGTCTGAACTTTCAATCATACTCTTTGTTCTCTCCGGGCTTCATCAACGATTCAGAAATAAATGTAATTCAAAGTAGGATTAGCAAACAAAAATGCGGTTTATATTGTTACAATCTTTAAAAAGCCTGTATTGTATAAAATATGTAAAATATGTTTTGTTTTACATTTTGTTAAACTCCATCAATAACCTATAAAAGTTTTTGAAATATCCTATTGGGTACCTTGATAGAGTCATGGCTTAATTTTTGGCCCATAGTGGCTAGTTTCTATTTGGACCGCCAGATATTGGATGCTTGAATGGGGCGTGACTTATTTTTAGCCCACAGTGGCTAGTTTCAATTTAGACCACCAGATTGCGTTTCAAAATACTCAGTTTCCCAATATCGAGACAATGAATTGGTGTCTTTCTTCTATTTTCTTATTTTGATAAGATTAAACAAAATTTTCAAAACAAGCAAAAAATATTTCGTGCAAAATGTGTTTGCCGTCAATCTTTACCGTTATGTGAGTTCGAGTGCTCAAAGTCTCCAGGCCATACAGGCATCGCCGCTTGGCTCTCCAGGTAAGAATGACATTTATCTACTTTCTCCTTTATATTATTCATTCTGAACCATGTACTATTATCAATTTTTTATTAATTAATAATTTTAATATTTTACATTAATTCTATAATTTACTGGCTGCTAATGTTTTCCTATTCAAGACAAGAGTTCAATACTTTTGAATTTTTTAATCCTTTGAAGAATGACAATTTTTTAATTCCGAATAAATTTAAAATTGAGTCGAAGCTTGATTAAAACCACACTCCAGGAATTGTTCATTAATGTTTTGTCCGCGTAGGGTTTAATTAAGCTTCAAAGACAATTTGAAGTGAATAAGCATTTCCGGTGAAAGTAGGTACTTGGGAAATTTTTATGTTCAATTCAATCCTTCCACTTGAAATTAAAATGAAAAAAAATATTATTAGTATTAAATTATGCTTTAAAATTATTTTTCATCACTTATTAGATATTTTATATTTTATATTTTTCTAAGCACAAATAAACAAAAACAACACATTTTTTGAGGAACTTCATTATTCTTTAATAAGAAATCAAAGAGGTGTCCTCTTCTAAATGTCATCTAAAATGTTGTCCTCATGGGAATCAAATACGAACTCCAAAAATGTTATCTCCTAAATTCTTTAACTTGAGTTTGATTCCTGAGTGGTCGATAGCCCTTCTGGTATACATATATGAACAAACTCATCTAACATAAATAATTTTTAGAAAATAACACCTACTTTGATTTTCTGTTAAATAAATCAATAACTCTGCTGCTTTCGGCAAATACCCATCAATTCAATACTCAGGACTATCAAATATAATCATTTTTGAGATTTGATTTTTTTTTCTGATTTTAAACTCAAGTATTTGCTAACAGTAGTTTCAAATCACCCCATAGAGGTTCAATCATTTAATATACCCCTAAATTAAATTTATATACTAATTTCAAAGCAATAAATCCATTTATAATTTTAACTTATAATACTCTATATCCATATTTCATTTTAAATGGGGATGAATCCCTTGAAAAGAGAGGCTTTCTAAAGAGTTTTTATCGTTCTATTCCCTTGTCAAAGCTTGACAGAAAGGGTGAGAGGGGAGGAGGAAGTGGGATTTGCAACTTGAGCAATAAATCCTTAAAAGTTCTTTTATAATAGTTTATCCACGATAGAAGTTGAACAATGTTGCAAAAAAAAGTACTTGAATATAGAAATATTTATATGCTTTTTTAGTATATATTCTGTCAAAATTATACCGTTGAATAGACAGAGAAACATCCCCTCTCATGCTATTTTCACACATATTATACATCTTTTTTCATTATTTTATATTTAGAATGATATATTGTGGACAAATCGTAAAATTATATAATGCATAAATAAAAGAAAAGATGAACATAGGTGGAATTTAAAAATTAAAAACGAATTAGAAGATAAAAAAATAAATTTAAAAATGTGGCCCCAGGAAAGGACGAATTTCCGTAACAAAATACATTTTGGATAGCTTTTAGTTTATTTTATTTATATTCTCTTTATTATATTATAGATAGTATAATAAAACCACAAATATACCTTCCTAACGATCACATAAATGAGCCGTTTATTTTGAAAGTGGCCTAAGTTCATTATTTGTTATTTTGAGATATTTGTATTTATATTTTTATAAATACATATATTTATATATATTTTGATGTATTTATTTTGACGAATTCATGATGATATTGTACTCCTTTGGCTATGATATTATAAATTTGAAAAGAAGACATCTATGTCTAACTAAATCTGTCATTAACTCATTTTTTTCAAAATTGGAGTTAGGGCACTTTCAAAATAAACGGCTCAAATATCCTAGAGGATAGGGGGAAACACATTGAGGTTATGTCTATAATTATTTATTTATTTATTTTTTTATTTTTTTATTTAAAATGAGAAAATGAACCCCAATTCTCTCTTTACGATCAACAAATTCAATGGAATTCAATGCAACCCCATCAACAAAAATTCTCGTGCATTTCCACCCGCAAACGCAAAAGACGCCGAATAAACGTTCCCGTGATGTCTGTAGGCATAAAAAAAATAATAATAATAGTAGTAGATGTAGCCTATGTAAAACCACTAATGAATCAATACAACATCTTTGCTGTGGTTGCCCATCACTAGCTCCGACTGAATATCTACAAAAGCACAATAATGTAGCCAAGGTCATACATCAAGCACTGGCAAAGAGCTATCATCTAATCTAATAGAATAAGAACAACCTTATTACAAATGTAGGCCTGAGACAGTAATCAAAAAATGATCGAGCGCGAATTTTGTGGGACTGTGCCATCACCACTGATAGTGCAAATAGGCCCGATATTGTCCTGTTTGATAAAAATAAAAAAAAAGGCAATAGTTATTGATACCAAGCGCTGTCTGTCGAGCTAAAAGATATGTACCTATAAGCATATTGTTAGAGTTCGTGGCTGTGATCAAACTGTATTAGATGAAGGAATATTGGTCAAGATTGATAATTACTATAAAAAATCCATAGCCGAAATGCTATATATAAAAATAGCAGGTGAAAAAGCTATCAATTTTAAAAGAGATTGTATGTTTCTATCCAATATTTATACATCTATCTTGTGTGATATGAGCCTACAGCTGTTCTCTTGATCTTAATATATATATAAATGAATAAATAAGGAAAAAAATGCCTTTTTGGCATTTTTTTATATATTTGAGAATACATGTAAGAATTGTATAATTTGATTGAATGGAAGAAATGCATGTGATTTAAAAGTAATTAAATTTTAATTTGGACTTTTGATTGTAAATAAATAATGATGAGATTTATGATGACCTCCCATAAGGGTCAAATATTTAATTATAATATAATATATAGAGAGAAAATTTATATAAACTCATTACTTTCATTCTGAAACTTTTGGGTCCAGGCACATTATAAATTTGCATGATTCTAAAAATTTCTATTTTTATTTTTGACAAGGCTTGGTTCGATCACATATGTGTACCGCATTTTGTGTATAACTGTAAGTTTAAACAACCAACTTTGTCAACTTGTAATTTTATATAAAACTAGCTGCAAGGCCCGCATTCGGCGGCCGTCTTGCTAGCCAGGGTACACGTCCCCAGGACCCCCAACCCACGAATCCCACCCTCACACTACACTCCCCCCCGACCCATCCAGCACCCCTACCCCCGCACCATGAACCCGTGCCCAACCCCCGCCCCCATACCACAGAACCCAAACCTCCCCCCCCCCAACCCACCACACTCCCCGAAACCCACCCAGCACCCCAACCCCCGCCCCCACACCACCACCCCAACCCTCACCCCACCCAACTCGGGCCCCCAACCCACGAACCCCAACCTCACCCCCCACTCCAACCCACCACACTCCACGAAACCCACCCCAACCCCCGCCCCCACCACACCACTTAAACACTATAACCTGCACCCCCCACCTCGGACCCCCACCCCGTACCACCCCACTACGCCACTGGACCCTCACCTGAACACCCATCCACCAACCTTGTACCCCCCCCTATTCCGCCATACTCCCTCACTCCACCGCCATTCCACTCCGCGCATCCCATGCCCTAACCCACCCCCACTCCACCAGTTTGGTCAAAGAGCAAGAATTTTCATTTTTTGACCCCCCCCATTTTGAAGACGCCCCCCATTTTGGGTGGTTAGTTTTTGCATTTCTAGCGGCTACAGATTATGTATACAAAATTTGGTTGAGTTTGCTCCAAGGGCAAGAATTTATATATTTTTCTCCTTCCCCCCTTTTTGGGTGGTTTTTGGGAGGAATTTTTTTAAACAAAGTTGTCAGAAATCACATCCCCTACAACTTTTCTCATTATAAAATTTCCCGTAGAGTTAATAGTTTACGAGTTATTTGATAATTTTCATTCGTGCACCCCCCAAACCCCCTTTTGGGGTCAAAATATCAAAACGTTATATAGCTAAAAACGTAAGTTAGAAGACCTCTGATACAAATATGAAATTTCATAATAATCCCTACAGCCGTTTTGACGTGAATCGTGAGCAACTTTTCGCGGAAACCACTGAAACAGACAGACAGACAGACAGACAGACAGACAGGAATTTTGTTGAGGGTGTTTTCGTTCATAACTTTGCTTGAAACGTGTGCAACCAAAATTTGGCGTGATTTGGACCAATGTACAGACAAAACCTTAATTTTATATATATAGATATATCAATTAACATCTATTTGTAAAAAATTTTAGCCTTATTAACTGAAGATGGCCAAATAAATTCAGGGCGAAACATTTTATTAAAGGTGTTTTATTGAACCCAGTGATTCCATCTTTGGCTGATACCTCCTCCTTCATCTAATACGATATGTATAAGCTTCAGGGGGTGGAGATAGTCCCAATGGTGCTGTCCGCAAATGGTCTGGTCACGAAGGAGTGGAAGGATGCAAAATCAAAAATTCAAATGGACGAAGGACACATGAGAACTTGTCAGAAGGCCACATTATTGGGAACAGCAAATATTATTCGAAAATCTTTGAGTCTCCGGTGAACCACCCAGTGTCATGAATTGATTTCCATCCATAAATCCGGACATACATTACATTCCTTTGTAAATATTGTATATATAACAACCCTTGTGCATAGATTTTTCTCTTGGGTAAATACCCCGGTAAAAACAAAAATAAAAATAAACATATGTTAAACAATAATAATAAATATTATAATTATTTTTTTGGACAAAATTTTTTAAAATTACACATTTATTTACAAATTTGGGTTTTGAGTGAAGAATCCCTTTTCAAGTTCATATTCACTACAATGTCTTTAGATTTTGACATTTTTTCCAAATTGTGAGGAAAAAACAAAAAACATTTAGGTACTAGAAAGCAGGCAAGTTTATTTGAAGATTTAGAAAGACCATGAGTTTTGTAAGAGTAATAGTCTTGCTTGAGGTCAATTCTTTTTTCTAATCTTCCCTGTTCAAGAGCAAAATGCAAATACATAAATTTACTTTTAATATAATTAACCTTTAATCATCTCCATGTACCGATATGTATATATAAATATAACCATACTAGCTGCAAGGCCCGCCTTCGGCGGCCCCCTGGACCCCTATCCCACGAACCCCACCCCCGCACCATGCACCCGTTTAGTCCAAGAGCAAAAATTTGACCCCCTTTTTTTTAAACAAAAGTCAGAAATCACATCCCCTACAACTTTGCTCATTATAAAATTTGCTGTAGGGTTAATAGTTTAGGAGTTATTTGATAATTTTCATTCGAGCGCCCCCCCCCTCTCCCAACCCCATTTTAGGGTCAAAATATCAAAACGTTATATAGCTAAAAACGTAAGTTAGAAGACAACTGATGCAAATATGAAATTTCATAATAATCCCTTAAGCCGTTTTTATGTGAATCGTGAGCAACTTTTCGCGGAAACCACGGAAACAAACATACAGACATACAGACAGACCGGAATTTTGTTGAGGGTGTTTTCGTTCAGAACTTTGCTTGAAACGTGTGCAACCAAAATTTGGCGTGATTTGGAATGTACAGACAAAACCTTAATTTTATATATATAGATTACACTATATCAAAAACGGAGCGTTAAATTCCTATTCTGGTCGTTTTCGTTAACAATAATTCTAAATTGAGGATTCTCTATTGCTAATTTTTCATCAGTAGGATTTAAAAAAAAATGAAATTATATTCATTAAACGCTCAGAATAAAAATTGTGAAGTGTTTCATTTAATTATTTATTTAAGAAAATAAAAATGTCTTTGAATATTATTTCCTTTCCTTGAAAGGAGGAGGGTGAGAGAGAATTTTTAAAAATAAATAATAAATAACTGAAAAACAAAAATTACAATAATAAATAATGTTGGAATATCGTTTTGATCTTTTGGTGACGACCTTTGATGTCGCTTTTCTAAATATGGTTAGATTAATTTGCATATGTATTTAGACTATTAAAAGAATATCTCTATAAAGAAAACTCATTTGAATGAAATACCTTTAAAGTCACAGGAATAAATCTATTTAAGATATAAAGAGTCGCGATTCTAGTTGCGACTTAATGCCGCTGCTTGAAATGTGAAATCTTTTCAGAAGGCAAAATGTATTATAATTAATAGGTATACTATATAAGTAACCTCCAATATTTATTTAAAAAATAAAAACCAAATATATAGTAAACTTTGGTGATTATATAAAAATCTGTGCTTTGAAAATGCCAAGACACTAAAAACGCCTGGATTGGCCTCTCTATCGTGAAATAAGCTGACGTGTGCTGATGTGGCACATACACTTGACTTTACCATACAACCTGGCCCTTAAAATTATTTATAATCATCAATTTTTTATCCCCCTCCGCCTTCCCCATTTTGGACGGTTAGTTTTTGCATTTTTAGTGTATATAAAATTTGGTTGAGTTTGCTCAAACGGCGCCTAGATTTTTAATTTTTAACGCCCCCTCCACCCCCCTTAATTTTGAGTCGATATGCACCAAAATCTAATCAGCTCTTAATCTCAATGGACCAAAACTACGTGTGAAATTTGGTTTCGATATTTACACTAGTTTTTGAGCTAGCTCGTCCACAACAATTTGGTAACGCACAGACTAACAACCAGGCAGACTAACTAACCAACAGATATTTTGACAAAACAATTATCATCTCGAAAAATATAATTTTTCGATGTTTACTTATTAGAGTTTTTTTGTAGAGCGAAATGCCATGGTTTAGCTCAATTTTTTTAATCAAAATAGTTTCAGCCGTATTTGAGATATTTCGAAAAAAAGAAGGAAAAACCCACTTTTTTCATGCACGATTACAATACTTGACCATACCCTGTATGGTAAAGTAAAAAAGAAGAAACAAAAGAGAACTTAGGAGCTGAGTAGAAAGTATTTGTGGATGCTGGTCTTAAAGAGCTAAATATATATAGGTTGCTAAGAAGTAGATAGTAAGAAGAGAGTTCCGACCTCTAGAGGTTATAGGAATAAACGTCTATAAGATCATTGAAACTCGTAAATAAACTCGTAAATTAAATTAAAGAGGATACAATCTTGAAATTTACAAGTTTCCTATTTTTATTTTGTCCGAAATTAAAAATCTTATTAATATCTTAAGCGACTGGTTACTTTAAGAAGAGTCAAATTTTTCATATAGTCAAAAATAAATTATATTTTTTTTATCATGGTCTGTGAGGTATTCTTATAAAAGATCAAATTACGTAAAATTCATGTTTAAGGTTTCTATCTAAAACCGTTCACGAACGAAAGAATTGCTAAATCTCTAAAATTAGCAAAGAGTATCTCGAAAATTGTTTTTAGATTCTCCTCGAATTTTTATTTTGATGCCTTGTTGCGCATTAACCCTTCAACGATCCTAGGCTTGTATATTAACTATTAAATTGAAAAATAACAAATTTATTTGTAAAATGTCAAGATTAATATCATTGTTAATAATACAGAAAACATTTTAAGATTTAGAGCCTGAAAATGCAACCCGCGTATTTTATTCCAAAGAGTATGTAGCTCAGGCAGCATTGACTTTCTAATAAGGCTGTTTTAAATTGATTGACTTTTTTGTCGGAATACCTTTAAAGTTATTCAAATCAAAAGGACTTAGGTTTTTAACCAAAAACTAAGACAGCAGTTAAATTAACTTTAAACCAAATTTTAAGGTACATTTTATTTAATCAATTATAGATACTTGGGAGAAAAGCACCGCTTAGTTTATTTAAATTCAAGTAAGACTAAGCTATGTTTTTTAGGGAAAATATAATTTGCCTTAAAAGTTGGGTTAAAATTAATTTACGTATTACCTTAGCTTAAGTTTAATTGGTAAAGATCACTAGTTCCCAAAGTAGCATTGAATCAAAGAACAAAAAGGAAAATAGTACCTTATTAGCCTTGATATATGACTGTCCGTCTTTCAGAACACATATGTATATATATATATATACCTCGTTAATTAAATAACATTCAAATTTGAATTTTACAAGTTATATTTATTAATTTTCACTAAAATCAAAAATTGTATTAAAATTTTATTCAAATATATTTTGGTTTAAAATGACGGTGTTAGTGAGATCCCAATTGGCCATTTTTTAGATGATTTTTGTAATTTCAATTAAGTCCATGAGTTAAAATTATGAAAAACATTCAAAATTAGTTCATACATTTCCTATGAACGATAAATAAGAACGGATTTGGTATCTGAAGTAGGATATTTTATTTTACGTGTGAAACACCGCTATAACCCTTTAAAAACTTATTTGTTTAATATGTTTCACTATAAACCAACACCGCTTTCCCTAAATGTTATTTATGAGTTTAGGTACATTGAATATGTAAAAAAAAAAACCTGTCCGATCCGAAAGGGGCATATGGGTATCCCAATGACATTACCAAAAAATTTAATAATAATATTATTCATGACAATAAAAATGTTATATTTGGAAGCTATAAAAGAAGCATGATGTTGATTTTTTGACGAAAAATTAAATATCTCATATTTTAGTGCTAGGGGTTCCTCAGAAATTAATATAAGTGCTCTAGGGTTCCTCGCTCTACAAAAGGTTGAGAAACACTGATCTATTCAATAGTTAAATTGTTCGCTGTTTTCTACGAAATTTATTCACTAAGCTCCTTTTTTTACCCTCCCTCCATTTTAGGTAAGTTATTTTTGCTCCATTTATCCCACAAAATTCTTCAAATTAAATATGAAAATGTTTGTACAAATCAGATAAAGATTCAATTATTATGATTTTCGAATGAGCAGATTTTGAGAAATTTTTAAAAAACCACCAAAAACATCACTTTTCTCATGCACCATTACAATATTTGCCTTATACTTTCATTCAGTTTTCTGTTAAACCTCCTGATGAAGGGTTCATAGCCCGAAATATGTAAAGAGATAAATAAAAAAATCTCCAAAATAATTTAAAAGATTTTTTAATTTTTTAATTTTATTTCCTCTTTGTGAAACACCACTATAACCCGTTAAATAATTCCTGTGTTTAATATGTTTCACTATAAACCTACACCGCTTTCCCTAAACCTTATACTTTTGTTTGTAAAAAAAAATTTAAAAGAGCTAGTAGCCTTATAGTTCCTGTTTCTTCCAAACTGAGTACTCGTTCTATGGTAGTTCGTTTCATTTTGAAGAATTAGCTACAGTTACAAGTAAAAAAAAGTAAATGTCTCAAGCAATTAGAGTACTTGCAATTACTGCTCAGCCTTGATGTTGTGCAATTTTGTATAACTTATCAATTATATATATTTTTTTTTTAAATTTAATTTATTCAATATGGTTTTCATCTAATGATAAATTAGCTCATGGATAGATTTAGATTCAAAATTCAATCGTATAAAAAATAACTTTAGCTTTAGGATAAACAAATTGAATAAATGGTAAAAGATATGATAAGTCTTTTCATGCTACACGTCGCGTGACAAAAAGACATTAAATATCTTTTCTCTCTGCCAGTCAAGTCCTAAAACGTTTTTCTTTTCTTCATTTATTTAAGTGCCTTCAAATTATCAGAACGTATTTTTCACGAAAACATAAACAAAGAAGGAGAAAATAAAAAAGGGATTTCTTCAATTGATTCCATCCAAGAATTAAATGCCTGTTTAAATACTCCATTAAAATAATGGATATAAATAACTTTCTACGATAAATCATCAATACGTATAATTTATTTTTCTATACTCAAAGTTAACGAAGTCAAAACAGATTATTTTATTTACAAAATAAACTACACTAGTTTTAGAGCTACACACAATTTGGTCACGTAGGTACGCACTAACTTACTAACAGATATTTTGACAAAACAATTAAATCTCGAAAGATATAATTTTTTTGATGTTCACTTTTTACCGCTTTTTTCTAGACCAAAACGCCAGGGTTTTGCTCAATTTTTTTTTACCAAACTAGTTTTAGCAGTTTTTGAAATATTTCGAAAAAACGAGAGAAAAAACCAATACTTTTGTCACATAGGATTACAATGCTTAACCACACCCTGGACAGTGCAAAAATATACAAATATTCGAACATTAAATATATTTTTTGATCATATAATAATTTTATAAATGCAAATTTACCGCTCAATTATTGCGAAATTCTGGAAGATTACAGGTTTCCCCTCAATAGTTTTGTCGTAGTTTTGAATAATTTGCCCCCCTCTCCGAGCTTACGCCCTTAACTTAGGACATCTAATTTTAGCACCAATATTAAATATTGCAATTCTTTAAAAAGTAAAGGTGCAAAATTTGGTCAAGATCGAACAAAGAGTTTAGAAATTCAATATTTTGCTACCTTTTTCGACCTCACACAATCATTTTGGTGAGTATATTTTTGTATAAGTAAATTCATACTTTTCTAAAAAGTAACTGCATTAAATTTGGTTCAGATAAAACAATATATATTATTATTAATATTATTTCGGGTAATATATATTAGATCCATCCTTTCATATAATCTATAGAACAGTCACTTACAATCATTTTGATTATTATTTTATGGAGGATTTAAAACAATTTACAAGTTTCCAGCTTGAAATTAAACTCAAACATGTAGATATCCTCTTTTTACCATTTTAATAATTTTACTTTTTTATTAATTTTTGTTGATTTTAATTTTCTCTTTCTTTATATTTCTCTGAATGACAAAGGGGTTAGTCCATCACTGGCAGAAAAGATGATCCAAAAGACCCTTGGAAGTTGAATTTCTTGTTTTAAATCATACGATATTTCGTGTTTTTGGAATGTTTTATGCAAAGTGAAGTTTAAGTGAATAGACTGATTTGATTCTAAATTCTATCAACTTTCCTAACTTAAATAAAAGACGATTCGATGCCGCTCTAATCGTTGTGGTTGTATTTGTTTCTATCTTACATGTTCTCGCAATTTATTGGAAAAAGAAAATACGTTTAAACTAATCTAAAAAAATATGGTAGGCATGTCCATAATAAATAATATAGGAAATGATTAAGATGATGGATGATTTTTATTATTTTTGGCTCGAAGGGTTAGTTGGAAGGATATTAGCCGGGCTTGGATGGGAGATGATCTTCAGAGAATATAATCTCTCTTGTCGGCGTAAACCCAGAAAAATGCTTTTCTAAAATATGAATTGCCTGCTTTAAATAAAATAATGGCACAAGGCCCGCATTTATTGCTTCTTCGTTACAGAACGTGTATACAAATTACTTCTTAGACACAAGTCGTTTCTTTACCAAATCGTTCCCAGGTGATCAGTCACCTCGGAGAGTTGCCCCATTCAATGAACTTCAACATCTGAACAGCAGCCGACTACTCACAACTGACAACTGACAAATGACAACTGATCTCGCGTAGAGAAGGTGGCTGCTTTTATAAGCCTGGTCCTAATTAGCAATTAAACTGATTGGTTAATTATTCGCGCCTTTAGGATGACGTGTGCATAACTTTTCGCGCGCTCGCTTCTCGTTATAAAAGGGGCGTGTCCTTGCTGCTCATCCGTTTGTTTATCAAAAGATTCTGACGGGCAAACAACAAACGTCTTTCTCAAGGCGAAAATAAATCTTTATTTTTAAAAGCATTTTACAGCGAAAGGAGTAAAGAATTAAATCCTACAATAATAAATAATAAATATTGAAAATTAAAAATTAAATTTGATTTAGATTACAATAAATAAGTAAACAATAATCAAAACAAAAAATAATATTTATAATTATAATATGACTGATAATTATATTTTTATCTTGATTTTTAAAATCCGGATTTTATTTATTTTTTATTTATTATTTTTTTAGATATATGGTAGATTTTAGATACGGAACTCACATTTTCTGTATTTCACTGTATCTGGGCTTTCTGTTTTAAAATTATACTTAATTTTTCCCTTTTTCCTTTATTTTACTTATTTTATAAATTTTTTTGTTCGCTATTAATATTAGATTTTTATTTCAACAATATACCATAGGTAGCTGTATAATTTAAAATATAGGCTAAAAGGTTTGTCAGAAGAGATGCGTGAGCCATCTCTTGAGATAATCGTTCTTTGTTCATGATCGAACATAACTGTTCTACATGTGTGGACGAATCTAATTTTTTCTCATCGCGACTTAAAAATACAGGAGTCATTCTTTTTATAAAAAGTTTTTAATTTTTATTTGAATTGGATTTGCCTATAAAAGTAGTTTCCTTTTATAATAGACTGAAACTTAACTTGACTCTGCTAGTCAACTGGGCTAAGGCTTATAGAAACATTGATTGTAAATATTCAACCAGGGATGGATTAACAAACCTCTGGACCCAAACTGCATTTGAATCAACGTGGCCTTATTTAAAAACTCATCAGAAACATTTGTAAATATGACATCAAACATTTATCATTAAATTATAGATATATTAAAATACTAATCTAACTGCTTAATCATTTCTTCAAGAATTGAAATAAACCTTCCTTATTAAATTTGATATTAAGAACCTATAATAGAAATACAGTCCATAACCAAGGCGATTTCAGTTAATAAAAAGAAGAACCAGAAAATAACAGTTTTATACATTGGTCCATCTTCATAAGATTACTAATTTAAACAGTAGCTTTGTTTGTATATAAATACTGGTTTATATATCTGCTTAAGTAATGAGAAGAAATATTTGTATTTTATTCCTTTTTTTCTTTTGTAGTTTTTAGCTTTGTATTTAATTTTCTGGTGGATATCACAGATTGTTTGTTTGCCAGTGGACTTTATTTTTGTTAAATAAATAAATAAATAGGGGATAAGAAAAAAACGGTCCGGAAATTAAAATGGAAGTATTGTACAATTAGAGTAGTTTACCAGAGAGGAAATTAAATAGCTCATGAAGAGGTCAATTAAATACGAAAATGTAGTATTAAATGAATTGTTAAATTATTTATTTGTTAAAAAAATCACTGTCTATTTTTGTCAAAGCATGCGTATGTGTGAGTGTTTGTGTGTACGAGAGAAGGAAGTAAAATAATAATCTAATTCCAAAGTAAATTCGTTTCAATAGAATTCTAACGATCAACCAATATTTGAGTCAATATTGGAAAAAAATACAAAACGGATTGTATAGAGATGTGATCAATGTCTCATTTCAGGTAAATAAATAAGATTTCGTATTAAAACACTAACAGAGAGAAGGGAGAAGATTAGATTATCTATCTATCTATCTACTCTTATTAAACGAACAAAAATGGTATATATACAGCATGATTCACGGCCGATGGCACATTAGAAATTTATGGAAAACGGAAAGCAGGATTTTTCTGAAAATTTTGTATTTTACATTTTCTTATTTGTTCTATCGATCTAAAATATTTTCAGCATTGCAACGTTTTGGCTTCAATAGAAAAGTCGTAGCAACTTTATTTTTTTAAATGGAACACTCTGTATATTAACACGTTTTTAGAACCACCCTTTTATTAAAATACTTTTTTGTTATTTGTTAATATTGACCTATACCTATCTCTATTGGTTTTCGAGATAAAAAATAATTTGTGTTAAATATGGTCCAAAATATGGACCTAATTAAAATTAAATAAATTAGTCCTCTCAATACATGTAATGTGGATATTTTGGTGGTAGTTTAGACAGACCCGAAGTATTTAATTTACGCCGAGAAATCGACTCAATATTATACAGGGCGTGCTAAGATTACTATTATTTCCGTTATTCATAAAAGGGGTCAAAAGTTCATTTTTTCAAAACTGTTATAAATTTCAAGAATTTGGAAAGATGAATTTTATCAGTTTCAAAATTGAGAGTGTACAATTATTCTAGACGGGCTTTTCGAATCAATTCTTCTTTTTTTAGATAAGTATTAATAATAAATGCAATTCTTTTAATCGGGACTAATTTTTCGAAATAAATCCGTATCAAAAGAAACAGATAATTTCATTGCTTCTATAGAAAATTTCATTTGAAATAAAATGAATAAATATGTTCATCATTTGTTCATTCTAATCCGAATATAATTATTATAAATGTATTAAAGATAATATTTGCAAATATCCTAAATATTCTTATTTCTCAATTTGACGATTTTATTATTTAATTTTATTTTAACAAATACAAAAGCGATTTTTAAATGGTAAACTTTAAATTCGCATCTTTTAAGGACACGTAGCGTGGGGCATTTGTCATATAATTTTTTTGCATTCATTATAATAATTAAACTAGAATTTCAATTGAAAAATTGAAAAAAATCAATGTGATTTTAATAGATATAGTATATCTTTAGTTCAATATCTCAAATCCCAAATGGTATCTAACGGTTTCTGGTCTCAAGCGGCTATGCTGGATGCATAACTTGTAGGCGTTTCTAACAGCATTTGGAACGCTAGGCCAGTATTTTTCAAACTTATTGGTCCCCGACCAGCTTTCACACTTAAAAATTTCAAAGGACCCTCCGAAGAATGGAAATGTGTAGAAAACAACTCGGACTGGGAGTTTAATTTAAATTCTGAGTTAATTTTTGTTTAATTAAATTGAAACACTCAACATTTTGATTAAAGGCAGATTTATTTTTAGTACAAATAAAAATTAATAACTTACCTATCTTTGGAACATGGTTGATCAAAATATTCTATGTATATGTTTCAACATTAATTTAACTAAGTTTATTAAATATATTTTAAATTTATAAAATATTTGAAAAAATTGATCAGTCATCAATTTTTCTGCGACCCCCACCAAATATTTTTTTGCAACCCCAACTTTGAGAATCACTGAGATATTTAGATAGATTATTGATAAGAATAAATAGTTTTAAAAAAACTTTTAAAGAAACAATTTTATTTAAAGGTTTTATTTCAAAAGGTAAAAAGTTGAAAATGATTTTTTCTTCAATACCAAGAAGTTCATAAAAAGATACAGACTTGAAACTTACAAGTTTAAGTATTTATTTTCCACTAAAACAAAAAAAAATGTTTCATAATTTTAATAGTATAACTATTTCTGACAATGTCGTATTTTATGTGGGGTCGAAAATAAAAAATATTAGGTCCCCAGGGTCTCCGAGAACTTGTCCGGGCATCGGAGTTGGAACTTTTTGTAGATCGGAAGGGATAATGAGGTTTGTCCCGGAGGATCATAAATAAAAAATAAAATAAATAAAAACATAATTTTTTAAAGGGGTATTAAGTTGTCCCTGAGTAGCCTCTCAAAGATCTCATTTAAGAATAATTCTGATTGTTTTTTGTCATTTTAATAATTTTTGAAATTACGGTGTATAAAGTCATCAAAGAATTACTTTTTAGATGATTTTTGTAGCTTCTCCATTTTCAAAAGTACTTAATTTAAAACTATGTAAATAATCTACAAATCCGTTTTTTAAAATAAAAACTATCATGAGATATCTCAAGGGTATATTTTGTGATATTTCCTCATTTATTAAAAAGATTTAGTGACGTAGGTCCTTATGGTGGGGCAATAGAATTTCGAGCTATAGTAAAGTGCATGATTAAAATCCGGTTCTCGACATTATTTTATATAATTTTACTCGATACGCCCTGGTGGAAAGCGTAGCATTTTTTTTCTCATTCTGTATAAAAATGTCTGAAACGTGGAGAAAAAGTATTTTCAGACTTTATTTTTTTTTTTGTCTTCTTGTCTTCAGATACGATAAATCAAGAACGACGAAACGTGGCAAGTTTGTTCGTGTGTCAAAATGTGTGTATTTTCATCGTTAAGAAGTGATTTGCACTTTCTAGCGAGAACGTTTGATTAAAAAATACAAATAAATATCTTTTTACTTTACCATACAGGGAATGGTCAAGTATTGTAATCGTGCATGAAAAATGTTTTTTTTCCTTCTTTTTTTTCGAAATATCTCAAAAACAGCTGAAACTATTTTGATTAAAAAAATTGACTGAAACCATGTCATTTCGCTCTACAAAAAAGCTCTAATAAGTGAATATCGAAAAATTATATTTTTCGAGATAATAATTGTTTTGTCAAAATGTCTGTTAGTTAGTCTGTCTATTAGTCTGTTCTGTTGGTTAGTCTGTGCGTTACCAAATTTTTGTGGACGAGCTAGCTCAAAAACTAGATTGAATATCGAAACCAAATTTCACACGTAGTTTTGGTCCATTGAGATTATGAGCTGATTAGATTTTGGTATATATCGACTCAAAATTAAGCGGGGTGGAGAAGGGAGAAGGGTGGGGTTACAAATTAAAAATCTAGGCCATTTAAGCAAACTCAACCAAATTTTGTATACATAATCAGTGGGACCCCAGAAGTCTAAAAATCCAAAAACTAACCACCCAAAATGGGGGGAGGAAGGTGTATGGTCAAAAAATGAAAATATAGCATCTTGTACCAAATTCAACCAAATTTTGTATATATAATCAGTGGGCCCCCAGGAATCTAAAAATGGAAAAACTAACCCCCTCCCCTACATGATTATAAATAATTTGATTAAATATTAAATATAAAGAGGTGCCAGGTTGTATGGTAAAGTCAAGTGGATGGCCACATCAGAACACGTCAGCTTATTTAGAATTATTTTATCGATAATTTTTTTTGATGTTTTGTTATGATATAAGAATAAACAAAAATTATACGTACCACCTACGAATTTAAATATCTCGGTACACTTATTACCGATGATAATGTAACGAGATGTGAAAAACAGGAGAGATCCAGAACTGCTGGAAATGCATATATTGATTATAACAACTTCTTAGGCCCAAAGCCCTCAAAAGAGTCGAAAAAATTAAAATATATAAGATATATAAAATATTTAAGCCAGTAACAATGTATGGGTCTGAAACTTGGACTCTGACCAACTAGTACGAACAGAATATTAAAAAGTTTTGCGTATTTCCTAGATTTTTTAAAAAATATTATTTACTTACAAAATACAAGTATTAAACATATTTTACGTACATTATAAAACAGTTCTTTTATTATATATTATTTGATAAAAGTAATAAGGTAATATCGTCGCTGTTATATCAAAATGTCGTATGTAAAAATCTACACTTTTCAATAGCTCTATTTTAATTTTGTATTAACCCTAAATACTTAATATCTCAGGCGTTTTGTTATTATTCTGTAACTAGAGTTCTATCACCTGATAACATACAACAATTTGATAGCAGATGTAGCTAACAAATTCAAGTCTTTTTCTTAAATAAATTTTTTTTGGTAATTTTGACATACGACATTTTGATATAACAGTGTCGATATAATATAATATAAAATTAGCGTTTTACCGAGAGTAGCATTTTTGAAAAAATAAAAATAATAATAATAATGTTCTATCTATTGTAACTTTTTAAATTATATTTAAATAAGAATCTGAGGCAAGAAGAAGGACGGGATCCAATAAATAAGTAAATAAATAAAATAAGAATCTGAGGTGTGCGAGTCCCAATTGAACTTGATGGCTATATTGAATGTGATAAGGCCTGGTGGAAAGAGCGAGAGCGAGATTTTGAATCTAATAATAATAAACAATTGATTTACGAGAGCCTTAATTAGCTAGCCTTCTTCCTCATCCACCCTGCTTCTCTACTTTTTTAAATATTGAAAAGGACAAACAAACATCGAAAACTGATCGACATATCGAGACTCATAATCTGACATCTGGAATTCAAATTTAATCTAAACAATTCGGATGAAAATTTAAAAATAGATATCGGTGTTTGAAGAACTTTTATTCAAATTAATATTACGTTATATTTTAATAACCATTTAACCCTCACTCGAATCTTTTCAATCTCTGAAGCTAAGCAACATCTCACAGTCGTACTTCTTAAGAAGCCTGCCATAACTCAATTTTACAAATTTTCAGAAAAACTCTTCCACAGTTTCTCTTAGTTTCACCAAATCATTTTGATAATTTAATTATTCTAGTAGGTACGTTTTTAAGAAACAATTTAATTTGTTAATCTTCAACAATAATTATAATATACTAGCTGCGACGCCCACCTTCGGCGGGGCTCTTCCTTCCCATTTTTCGGTTTCGGGGTCAAATTTTGAAAAAATGAAAATACGCTTTCGAGATACTATTTCACTAATAAACTTATGTATCAAAATTGAATGCTAAAACTTAAAACTTCGAGGAGATAGAACGCTTTAAAAATTTGAAAAATTTAACCCTCCCCCCCCAAAAAAAAAATAAACTATATCGCCCTTTTAAGCACAAATAGAATAAAATACTCAAATGTTAAATCGTAGAAAAAATATACACTCCAAATTTCATCTTTCTTGGTCCAGCGGTTTGGGCTATGCGAGGGTCAGTGATGAATGAATGAAACATCCTGTTCTCTTTATGGTATATATATATATCTTATCTTATTATATTAAACGAGCAAAGTTTGCCCATATATATATATATATCCGGTCGGGTTCTCGAAAACGGCTCTAACGATTTGGATGAAATTCACTGGTTAGGAGGGTTTTGTGTTGGACATTCGATCTGTCACGGTCTCATCTTCTTCTAAGTTGCTTTTGATGGGTTTTTTGTAAATTGAAATAATTATTCACAGGTGGTTGTCTCGATAAAAATAAATAATATCATTTTTATTCAATTTCCTTTTAATTTTTAATTGGTTTTTTAATTTTAAATTCCACTAATAGATCACTACAAATTTTATTATATATTAAAAGTTAGAAAATTTAATTGATGAGGACAAGATAGATTGAATAATGGAATTGAAATAATTATCGGAAAAGAGGTTTTTTTTATTAGTTTTTTCCTCTTATTAAAAACAGGGACTAAAAGATGATCAAGGACATTCGATGGTGGAGAAGTAATCTCCGGAGTCGAAGCTCAAAAACAATGTATGCATAAATTCATGTAAAATAAATGGTTTAATAATTTAATTGATTTTGGAGAAGGTAACGGGGGATTAGGAATAATGATCGGAAAAGAGGTTTTTTATTTAATTAGTTTTTTCCTCTTATTAAAAACAAGGACTAAAAAGATGATCAAGGACAGTCGATGGTGGAGAAGTAATCTCCGAAGTCGAAGCTCAAATACAATGTATACATTAATTCATGTAAAATAATTGGTTTGATAAATTTCTAAAAATTTAATTGATTAAAAATCGAATTTTAAATCCCACAAGCGTATTTTTCTGTATAAGAATTTGGCAATTTAATTGAAGAACTCAAAAATGGTTATTTAATTAAAAAAAATTATTATACGTTTTTTTATTTATATACCTATACATGTATATATTGGGGGGGGCGGAGATTAATATATAGCTTTTAACTGAAGCAAAAAGTTTCGAGCATCGCTCGGTGGCCAGATACTATATATGTAAATGTATTAGTTAGCGAACCCTCAGCCCACATTTGTCTGGGTTTTTATGAAACACGCCAAGAATGAAAAGAATTTAAAAAATCGTCCGAATAACTTGAAAACTTGTTCATAAAAATAATATAAATCCCAAGCTTTAGACTACCTTTGTGAGAATGACAAATGTTGTTTAATTTTTACATTTAGCAAAGTTTTCATACCCATTAAGAACAAACATATTTTAGGAAATGGACAGTTTTATTTTAACTTTATACTTTGAAGTTAAACTTCTTCTAAGCTTCTTTCCTGCACACAACCGAAGCGGTTGTTCTTGTTCTTTATATATTATCATAATTTTGTCAACTAAGGTAATGCATTTTTAATTATCATCTACATCAGCTGTGTGCAAAATAATATCATGAATGGAATATAATCGATGACACTTACTTGACAATTTATTAGTGACTTTAAAAATTGTAACATAATTCGTAACTCTCGTCCGCACTATTGACTTCACTTAAATTGTTCACTAGAAAAGTCACAGGATGTCCCACATAAACCATGAACAAGGGATAGGTCACTTTATGATGGTCCAGAAGCTAAATTTTTTTATTTCTCTTAGTCTCATAATTTTCGAGTTATAGGCATTTTTTAAACCTGCTATTGTCCAGAATGTAAAATAAAACCTTAAGTAGGTAATATATGGTACTTTTGGAGAAAATAAATATTTTTGCTTGACTTATGTTATAAAAAATTTGGAACAGCTAACTTTAATTTTTTTTTTCTAAAGAAAGAGGTGGTAAGTGTTGTAGCATTTTGAAATCTTAACTAAATAAATGGGCATATTTTAAAACACATGAATGTATCTTTATGAATCCTTATTTATTAAATTGAAAAAATTCAATAATTTTAAGATCTGAACTTTTTTATTTTTAGAACAGAAAAAAACAAAAACAAAAAACAATCAAAAACAATTTCACCTATTTTTTTATCATAAAAAAACTTCTTCCTGCCAGAGGTTTTCGTTATACACCTAGATTACATTAATAAAAATTCCATTTCGATGTTTGGAAGAATACTTTTTGAATTATTCATTTTTAATTGAAGACGCTCTAAAGGCGTTCGATAACTGATTTATAGAGTTTGAATAACAACCGAACCTCTTCGATGATTTATTTCTTATTTAATTCAAGTCATAAATTTAAATAATTGATAAATGCCAAAATAATATTTACTCATGTAGATCAAACAATTTTGTTGTATAATAAAGAAAAAGAAATTTGCCGGATTTTTTTTTTTTGAATAAGATAGAGAAACTATTTTTAAATTATGCTTTGCAGTCTTTACTGTCTTTTTTTTTAATGATATTGATGTGAGAAGGAGATACACCAGAAGGTCCATCCCCTATAGGCCTGTATGGGCTGGCCCCTCCATCGTGAAAAGAACAGAGTAGAAGGAAAAGAAGCCGGGATCACGAGCCAATCTCAGAAACTTAGATACAATCCAATATCCAATTTACTAAGGTTTTAGGGGCTTCGAGCAGTGGTAAATTCTCCGCGCGATAAATTAGGTTAAATTTATCTCCCAATTAATAATTGGTTTGGACAAGGGAATTTCATTATTTGATATGATGATCGGCAAGTTATTTTTTCTTTTTTTATCAAATAAATTCACACAAAGAATGTTTATCAAATTACTTGAAAGATTATTATTTTATAAGTGGGTGGGGGATGTTGAGGAAGCTATGAAAAACCAGAATAAATTACTAATATAGTTTTGTCATTAACGATTTTTTTATTTTAATTAATCACAAGACTTTTGCTACTTATCAAACTATAATTTGGCCTGACCTTTGGACGGATGACAAATTACAAATTTTGATTATTCAAGGTTTTATAAAAACATAAAAAAAACAATTTGCCCATAATCGGGGATAAATGAGGTAGTGAGATGAAGCATATCCTAGTAGCACAATGTTCCAAACTATATAGTAACTATATAGTACCTATCTAGATTCTCGAAATCTATATAGGCACTATATAGTTGGTATATATTTTGGAACATTGTGCTACTAGGGAAGATGCGGTTGCTAATTCTTTTCAGTAAATACACATATATGGACATTTCTTCGAGATTATGATATTATCGTTTATGATATATAGGTTCCTAAACTTATTTACTACCCTTCTCAGAAAAAAATACTCAGTTCCCCCTTGGAAATTTACCTTTAAATTTTAAGGTGAAAAAGAACTTTAGTGTACCAAGTATTTTTTAAAATTTAATTAATTTTAGAATGAATAATAAAGAGGAGAAAATTTTTTTTACAAATAAATTCTCAAATTAATAAAAAATGAGGCCCTCAAAATTTAATTTACTTTAATACAAACAAGACTCAATGTTATCTAATTTCCAGGTACGAGTTGATTAAATAAAATCAATAATTCCTTAATAAAGATAATTTTACATTAATTTACGTTTGGGGAATTCTTAAAAAATATTTATGACTGAATGATAAACTGATAAACTGATTTATAAATCAATTTTCGATCAGTTTTGCAATGTTCTCAAATATGTTGAAATTTCTAATGTTGATTACATTGGATTGGAGAGGATTTTTCAAAGTAACACTAGTATGGAATCATTTACCATAGAGAACTTCTTAAAGTTAGTCCCATTTATGTTGCAAATTAATGCTAAAATGCAACGACTAAAAGTGTTCTTTTCCTTAATGGGCATATCTAGAAAGATATCGCCTTTTGACACATTCTAAGTTTTCATTATATTTATCATCGTAGTAAAATATAATTTTAAACACATGATATTTACAAATACCTGTTGCAAGAACATAAAGAATTTCTTCTTTCAAATTTAAGATTGGTTTCGACAAACAAATCGATATTTTTAGTTGATTTTCTCCGTTTCAACTAAAGACCGCATCACAATTAATTTCTACTTTGACCCAATCTCTAAATTTTTCAAAAAAATACATTAAAAATCAAGTTAAATTTTGACTTCAAAATAAATAGCGTCGACATTTATTTTAAGAGAAATAAATAAATAAGCCATTGGTCTACATTTTTGGATTATTCTTCTTCCAGCTGCGGTTGGTCGATATTTCGTCAAACATTTATTTGAGAAAAATTTAACATATGATTTCTGACACAACGTTTTATTTTAATTCCAATCTATCACATTACATTTTAATCAATTATTCAAAATGGGAATTTTTAAAATATGATTATGTTCAGTTTAAAACGATTCATCATATTAATTTCCATTATGAAGGGTGTTCGCTAAATATGAAATGTTTTGACCGTGTCAATTCGATAATTCCTATTTTAAGGGTGAAAGAGGAATAGATTGCCATCAATTTTATTACAATTTAATCGATTCACAATAAACAATGATTAAAGCCCTAAAGGGAATTCATCCACTCGCCTGGTTGGCTCGTTCGATTAGCAGCTTTGAGAAGAGGGATTTGTTTTGTTGTTAAATAATTCTTCCCCTTTACTACTTATTAGAAATAAATTGGGTCCCACAAGAATAGGAAAACAAACAACTATGAATCTTTCCATGTTAATCTTTCTCTAATTTAATACCATTTAATTACGCCTCTTAATTTTTTAAATATATGTACTTACAGACAATTTTCCGTAGTCACTGTAGTCGAATTGACTTGCAAGCTATTTTCGGATAGAATGAATCTTAAATATAAAATTAAAGAAATTATTCATTGGGAATAAATATCATAGATTGTGTATATTCACTCTTGAGTACAAAAAGAGAATTTTATTATAAATGTTTTATCTAATTTATGTCTCAGATGATGGATGATGGGAATATTGTAGACTAGATAATTCATCTTGACGTTGGATTTACTTTTTCCATCAGTCTAGAAGAGCGCTTTTGCACTGATTTTTTTTTTACTTTACCATACAGGATATTGTCAAGTACTATATTGTAATCGTGCATGAAAAAGTGCTTTTTTGCTTCGTTTTTTCGAAATATCTCAAAAACGGCTGAAACGAATTTGAAAAAAAAATCAGCGAAACTATGGAGTTTTGCTCTACAAAAACCTTAATGAGTGAACATCATAAAAATTATATTTTACGAAATATTAATTGTTTTGTCAAAATGTCAGTTAGTTAGTATAGGTACGTTACGAAGAAAATGCTTCACATTTTCTAAAATTTTAAAAGATATGCTTTGAACGGTAAACATTAGCTGATAGAGATAAGCATAGTTTTGGGTTTCGTTCATTCTTCAAATGCAAAGCAAACATATCGTTCGGAGTTATCCAGAACAGTTTGTTTGTCAATCACTAGAGAGTTCTGACAAATTCAATGTTTACAAAAAATTTAATCATAAATAATTACTATCTAGGGATCTAGACTTATATCAATATTTTAAAATATTTAAAATTTTGTGACAAAATTACAATTCTGTATATCTGCAAAGTCTAAGTTTTTAACTCATTGTGAAAAAAGATGACGAAGCCATACACCATAGAAGGACACTACTGGGATTTTACATATATATAGTTGTTGAATATTTTCGTTGAGCTTATTTAATGGTATTTTTTCTGCACATTATTCTTCAGCTAATTAAAAACATAATTGAATTGCTTGGCCAACGAGATATAGAGGGATATTAAATGCTCAATATGATGCTGAATACAGTTAGCAACGAAAGGTCAACACAAAGAGTTGCTTGGTAAAGAGATGTGAATTTTTAAGCAGTTCTTCCTTTCGCATGAAAAAATCATCTGGAAAAGAATCGTAATGAAAGAGGTTGAATTCGAGCGTCGAGCAGATAATGACCCCCCTTGAATAGGACCGTAGAAAAGATCATCTTGGTGTATAGATAGATGGCTATTTGTGGAAACTGCTCGTTTTCCATTTTCCTTATCAAGGTATTGCGTTTTTTAATAATGAAATGAGGTATAATAAAATGATTCTGCAATCTTTAAGTCGAGTAGGGGAGTCTAGCAAGACACTGGACACCGGGAGACAATGAACAGAGCACGTTTTCTCCGACACCCCCTGCATTCACATGCTAAAATAATTTTGTCATATTGGCATTACGATGAACATTGTAAACATTGCATATGCCCGGTATCCTCTAAAAACATTCAAAGAAAATTCCGAAAAACCGATTTTTGCTCTTTTGATCTAATTTTTTAAGATAAGAACGTAAGCTATAATTAAATAAGTAATATTTATTTTTTGCTTGTAGTTACGGTACAAGGTTGGTGTTTAAACTAGTATTTAATGATGTTTCAATAGGTGTTTTGCATAGTCCTTCGAGGTGAGGTGATTTTTTATCGATAACCGTCACCTGGGGAGACCCTGGACACTTGTCCAAACTCTCCACTTGTTTTTCCGATGACTCCCTTGGAATCTTGGACTACATTTCTGGTACTTTTTTTAATTATTAAAATAATGTTCGTTCCTAATTATTATTTTGAACACATTGCCTGCTCCTGCAACCTCTTCATCTTCAAACCAAGCACAAGCGTGAATACATCCTATTCTACCCATGGTCTGCAGTTTTGGGTCATTTAGAACCTCCAAAGCAATTCAGTTGAAGGCGAGATATGTACACTGTTCCGGACCTCTCAAAATATGAGTAGATGGGAGGTTAAGCCGACAATTTTTCATTTTTTTTTCAAATTTGCTCGGTGTCTAGTGTAGGTAACAGGGTTTTTAGGGTTTGGGGAGGATCTATAGCTCCCCTTTGTACGCCAATGCCATTAGCTGAGGTTGGCAATGACTGTTTGTGTGAGGGCTATAATTTTGGTGGCATTTTAATTATTGTTTTCTTTTAATAAATACCTATACGCATTGATTTGTGACTTTTTTAACAAAGTAACTTCTGACATTTCAATACACACCTATGTTAATCGAATGTTTTCTACATTTGATTCAATCGAGCATCAAATGTAGGGAATTTTTGTCAAATATTGAGTGAAAATAATATTTGAACTTATATATTTCTAACTTGAAATAATGATCTTAAATAAATTTTTATAATTAACATAACAAAGAACAATTGCCATATCAATGAGAATTGTTTTTTTGACCGCGCTTATTTGAAAAAGATATTTATCTCGAGACTACTGCGGATTACGCTATTGAAGTCTGCGGAGTCTTAAGTCTGGATCAAGAGAGAAAAAGATGTGATCCACTTAGCTACAATCCAACGTCATTTCGCGTATAGCCCGCTAGACATTCGGATGGAAAACAATTCTCATTGATATGGCAATTATTCTTTGTTATATTAATTAGAAAAATTATAAAAATTTATTTAACACCTATGTAAGCCATCTGAAAATCAAACTAGTGTTATCTATAAGGTCTACTATATAAGTCTAAACTTTCTTTAAAATGTATGTACCCAAAATCTCCTCAATCATAGCTTGGGTGTCCAGAATCTCCCCAGCCAATGTCCAACGTCTCCCAGTAACGGGGAAATTTTTGACATTTCTCCCCCTAAGTATAACAATGGACGTCGCCGACAAACGGGTTTTCCTGGGTATTTTTAAAAAATATCTGATGAACCTTAATCTTCAGTCTACCTAATGGCACAAGAAATGTTCTAGTTCTTACAGGGACTTGGAAAAAAATTGAGAAAAAAAAGTGTCCAGTCTCTCCCCAGTCTCCCCTATTTCTTCTCTCTTCAAATATTAACTATTAGATGACCTAAATTTGATTTGCCTACTCTATCACAAAAAATGTCCATGAAAAATTCTTATGTTCTACTTATTACCTGAGGGGTGAACCGCGACCTATTAACGTGTACACCTACTTCCACTTCGACTTTCATTTCCAAGTAGAAGACAATAGACGAAGGGGTATTATCTAATGAATTCCAAAATAATTCCACATAATTCCAAATACGTGTACACCTAATTCCAATCGTGGTTCACCCCTCGTTATTACTTAAATGAGCATTTAAGGTCGATTTACACATTTCCGTGACGTGAAGTGACGTACCGTATCGTACAGTGACCTTCAGTGCAATAAAAAATATCGGGAGATGAGAAGTCTATATAAACAAAGGGGGAATGACGGCGCGTTTTCAGACATTTGATGCACAAAATCACTGCGTCGGACATGTCTGAACACGCGTCGTCTTTCCTCCTTTGTTTACATAGACTTCCCATCTCCCAAATTTTTTTTTTTTTGCACTGAAGTTCACTGTATGATACGGTAGGTCACGCCACGAAAATATAAATTATGTTTATTTGCATCAAGCAGAGGACAACCTTATTGATTTCTTTTTATGAAAAAACATGATATTATTTTTTATAGTTTTGTGTAAAAAAATTATAAATTTTTGATAATATAAGAAAAAAATCTTTCATTTTCAGACTCAATGACGTCACATGGGTTTGATTAATGGTAACGAGTTATTTACTTTAATAACACTCTGCTTGGAATCTATTTAGGTGTCAAATAGTTTAATAAAAAGCGTTGGAAACGTTCTTCGTTGCTTGATTGGTTTATCCCCAATTACGTTATCAAAATAAAAATAAACTATGTATATTATACAAATTTTAATATTTAATAAAGATTTTATTAAATTTACATGCATATAATTTTACAATAGTTTTTTAATTCAGAAACAAATGAGTGCATCTTAACAATGTGGAAACCCCTATTTTTTTATGTAAGACTTTCAAATTAAAAATATCATAGCTACTTTTTAAACCCCATATATTATAAGTACCTAAGTATATATTAAAAAGATTCTTTAACTTCGAATCAAAGGCAGATATAAAATAGATATAATAGATTACATGCTGAAAAGAGAAATCGAACCCGAGTGCCAATATTTTGAAAATTAGCCCCAGGCAACAAATCTGACACTCGGGCTCGATTACCAAGGGCACGATAGCTTCTTCAAAATCTAATTAATTGGTTTATCATTTTAGAATCTTTTTAATCGTTGCTTAATGGATGCGATTTCATTTTTTTTAATCATTAAATATATGTAGTTGAAATTTTGCAAAAGGCTATTTTTTTATCAAAAATTGATCGTTTAATTACCTAATTAAGAAGCATGCAAAAAGCTTCTCTTCAATACTTAATCTAATCAATTTGGTAATTACATCATGCATGTTGTTTCTGAGTTGCAAGAAATTGCTACAATCATGCAAAATTATCGTATTCCAATGGCAATAAATTGTCCACTCGCAATTGTGCTTCTGTAATTACTCCCCAATGAGAAAATAATTTCACATTTCATGTATTTTTTTTTCTAAAGAGGGAATAACAATTTAGATAAAATCTAATTTATATCAAAAACGAAGTAGTGGTCGTAGGAGTGGTAAAGTCAGAAAAAATATTGCAATTATTCTCAATTATACGTTTATAAAATTAAATTAAATAAATGGGAAACAAGATCTAATTAAATTTATAAGCATCCACTTTTATTTTATATCAAGATGCATAATTTAAAACATTAAATATTAAATGACTAGATGTTAGATTACATAAATATGTTTATTATATTATTTTCATGATTGTATTATTATAGAGTAGATAAATTAATACAATTACTCGATCCCAGTGCCGAAATATTAATTCACTACCTTTTTGTCTCCTAATGTGTTTAGAAATATCTGAAAAGTGGAGAAAATAGTTTCAATCATAATTTTATTCTGTCTGGTTTCTAGTAACCATAATAACTTAAAATCAGAAAACCTTAATAAGTTCATAATGTTGCTAAAATATATATTTATATTTCGAAAATGAAGAACTGACTAGATTTTTGGTTTTCTAGCTCCGGTTACAAAATGCAGAAAACATATTTTTTAAATGATTTCTGTGAGATCATTACGCGTAGGAAACATTAATGAATAAACAAACAGATCTTTCAAGAATTAAATTTTTGAATCGTTTATTAAATTTACATTTATTTACTACTAGGTCTAAACTCTCTCCCTCCTGACTAACTATCTGAAAAATTTGCCTAGTTTTCACTTTTACACCAATTATATTAAAAAATTATCAGAAATATAAATGCATTTCTCATAATTTGTATAAAAGGATTGGTGGAAAAGAGAAAACTTTTTAAGACTGTACAATCTCCGCGTTCTTGAAAATAATTAGTCCGATGTGGGTTTTACCACTAATTATAAAAGAAAATTTAATAAACTATTCAAATTGATTTCTTGAATCACTTTGTTCATTTATTCTTTTTCCCATCCCAAAGTTTGAAAAAAAGTTTAATATCTTAAACGAATGGCTTTTATAAAATAATTTTCTTCTACTACTTCGTTTCGGCCTGCTGTGGACCAGGTTAATTCAACCGTTTCCATCCTTGAGCTTTAATTCTTCCCACGTATTCCCTCATTCGCCTTCTCTGAGCTTTCTTTCTTTCATAAGTCCAAGTCCACTTTTTTCCGGTTTTCAGCTTTGTCTTTTCTTAAAATCTCTGGTATGTTCGAAGTTTTGATCTGCAGAAGACTTCGTTACTGGCTGTCTTCTGCGTGATCTCTATTTGAGGTCTTTTTCAACTTCGGTGAACCAAGATCCATTGGTTTTATTGTTAACAAATTAGAAAAAGATCCAGTTTTTCAGTCTCTGTGAACTCATACGCGTTATGTGGCTTTAGAAACCAATTCGCCTATACCGAATGCTGTCCATTATCCTTTGCACATTAAGGTACGCTTCGTTGTTATGCTGTCCTCTGTACTCGTCGTCATTTTCTCTGGCATGTCGTTGGATCTTTCTTTGGTTTCTTGGATTTTGTTAAACTGGTGCTTTACCGCGCATGATTTGATAAATAAAGTAATTTTATACTATATATTTTTTACACTTTAATAAATTCAAAAAAATCAAATGAATTTTATTTTTATGGTCCTGTACATCGACCGAAAGGGACCCTATTAGTGTCGCCCCAATGTCTGTCTGTATATAAGAGCATCGTAGCTCGTAAACTAAATAGGATAAAAAACTTGAAATTTAGGAGCTATATATGTTTCATTTTCCATCAAATCAAAAATCGCATTAACTCGAATGATTATTTTGAGAAGGGCCGGATTTTATTTGGGGTCAAAAATAGAAAATGTTTTTTATCATAGAGAATTTTCTTAGTGCATTATATCCCCACACTTTCATTGTTAAGCATCTGATTGGAGTATATTACAGCAAATCAATCAAGAAGTCGAACGAGAACGAGACCGACAGCAGTGGATTCATCCCGCTCTTTTTTCATGGGTGACGTCAAACAATCTCGAAAGAGAATTACCTAATCGCCAAAAGGGCGTTTGCAGCACGAAAACCTTTCCAACTTTATCGGATGGCAAACTAAGAGGATCACAAAATAAATGGTTCTCCTTCATTTTAGAAAAAAAAACTTAAGAAAAAAATAATTAAAATAATAATAATAACAAAATAATTATCTCACAATAGAGAAATCACTTAAAGATCTTTTATAACAAAAACATCTGGTCGTTTCTCTTCTTGTCAACCGTCGCGTCGGCTTTTCGTTCGAAGAGAACAAATCTTGAGTGAGTTTATTATATAAGTTTTTTCCCATTTGAACAGAAAGAGCAAACAAAAACAATATTATTGGAATCTTTGACATTACCTTTCTCAATTGATACAAGCTCCTATAAAGATCTCCACGAATGTGGGAAAAGATAATTCTTTCTCTATAACGAGTATAATTTTGATCCAAGAGCAAAATGCCACTCCTAGAATAATAGAAATTAAAAATTGAATCTTTAATTGTTTTAACTTGTATTTGGCATCAATTCTACACACCCTTTTTAGTTATTTTCCTCGATCGGGTTCTAATGAAAGAATCGCCCCCCCCCCCCCGCTCATTTATTAATTAAGAAAAAAAGTGAAACATTTTCCAAGACTCGGGTAGATAATATGCTGTATTAATTAATCATTAATAATCATCTTAAATATAAATTGTTTATTTACTTCTATATTATAACTTTTGTTAGTGTTCGTGGCTGTGATGAAACTGTATTAGATGAAGGAGGAGGTATCAGCCAAAGATGGAATCACTGGGTTCAATAATATAATATATTATGATTTGGCATTGAAATCTCAATAATTTTTTTTTGTTGCATTTTTGAACCTGAACTTTTAAAGCTAGAGTAAGGTTTCTGAATCTTTTCGGTTGACAGCACACTAAAAATATCTGGAATCATTTGTGGCACACCTGAATACAAAAAAATGAAGTAATTACAAATACTATTTCAAAGTTACAAAACCAATGCAATTTTAATTATTTGTCAAAAAACCTGACAATCTCTTGCGGCACACAGGTTGAGAAACACTAGTCTAGATAGATAATTAGATAATTTATTAAATAAACTATTTTGATTAAACTGAATATGTATTTAATATTTATTGAGGATAATAATGACTCTGCTAAATGTATAATTTTGCCCTTTTATAATTATAAACATTTCTTTTCAATAAATCATTGACTCGCGTTCGCCTTAGTCTACAAGTACTGATAGCCCAAGAGCCCACGACTGCCAGACCTTCGTTATTTTATAAAAGCTGAAAGTTTTTCTGTGCATGTCCCCTATACAGGTGAGAACGACCAGCGACTATAGAGTTTGGGTTGTGGTTGCTTTGGCAGGTAACAGGTAATAAAGGTGTATAAAATAGTACTTTAGATTCGTTAAAGTATAAAGCTCAATTTTTTATATTTTCTTCGGGATAACTTTAGAAATCTCGTCATCCATTGCCGGACACTTGTGACAGTTGCTACCCCCTGCCAGACACCCCTAAACTTTAAGAAACTCAAGCTTGAGTGGTTTGCCATAAAAGAATCTAGTCTTTTTGATTTTAAGTCGATTCTTCCACGTTTTCAGTAGAAGTTGTCATTAATAGTCAAAACAACAAAATGGAATGCAATAATGTTATTCCTCTAGTATTAGATAAGAATTGATGGTTATTTTTGATTTTAAGTCGATTCCTCCATGTCTTCACCAATGGTTATCAATAATAACCGAAATGTCAAAAATCTATAGTATGTAAAAACCATTAAAACTGTCCGCCTATTGAGGTAACATTTTTTATAGGTCGCCAAGTAACATATATAAAATTGATCTTTTATATTATAACGAAAGTATAATTATAATTTATTAAAGTTTAGGGGTTCTGGCAGGGGGTAGCAACTGTCATAAGTGTCCGGCAATGGATGACGAGATTTCTAAAGTTATCCCGAAGAAAATATAAAAAAATTGAGCTTTATACTTTAACGAATTCAAAGTACTATTTTATACACCTTTATTACCTGTTACCTGCCAAAGTAACCACAACCCAAACTCTATAAGCGCTGGTCGTTCTTACCTGTGTAGGGGACATGCACAGAAAAACTTTCAGCTTTTATAAAATAACGAAGGTCTGGCAGTCGTGGGCTCTTGATCTATGACATGTTTCGCTGCATGTTGACACAGGTTGCCATGGTCAGCCGTTATATAATGCTTATAAAAGCACCCTTTCGTGTTTTTATTATTTGTCCTTAACTTTACAATTATTTATTTATTTCTTCAAGCCTATATGATTTGCAAAATAAAATCAATTTTCTGTTTTATTAAATACAAAAGATGTTTCTTGAAATTTTCAGTATTCTAAGGAAATTAAATCAATAAAAAATCAAATAGTTTTCTTTGAAAAGATTTTGTTTTTCCGAGAGTAGAAGCGTTGTTGATTCATTAAGAGAAAGCAATGAGGTTGTTCTCTGCTTGATGCAAATTAACATATACATATACAAATATATACCAAATATAATTATGAATGAATGGATGGATGGCAGCCCAAGAATAATGAAAAAATAAAATTCTTAATAAAATTAATTTATTGGAAAGTCATTATTATCCTCTTAAAAACCGAAAAAGATCTCTCCTTCAAAATGGCTTTATAATAAATTTATCTTATTCGGAATTTTATTTTTTCCATTATTCTTGGGCTCCCTTCTATCAATTCTCCAACGTTATAATATAATATAGATATAAATACATATGTATTTAAAAATCTCATAAATGTACATTTTTTTTTATTTAATCGCAAATTTTCACATTTTCACTTCACTTCACTTTCAAACAAATTAATCGTATACAATAAATTTTCCTTTTCCAAACATAAAAACTCGATTTTTCATTCCACACTTACCATTAATAATATATATATACAAACATCCCCGATTTATTTTAGCCCCTACAATCGTTGATTGAAAAGAAAGTGTCATTTTCCAAAAATAACTATATATTGTGCTTCATTAGGTAATCTCGCCATTAACATCTCTAACTTATTTGGTATGCTTTTATGTAGCGTGAGTGCTTGATAGTTTTTTTTTTTGAGATTTCATTTTTACTGCTGATTGGTTACAATGCATAAAAACATCCAGAATACGTTTGAGATAGGCACCGCGAACAATACTATTATTTCCAATAATGAAATAATCCAGTCATTCTATTAGCTGATTAGTGAAATATTTTACATGAAATAAAGAAAAATCCCCTGGCCAGATATGCAGTGTCATCTTCAACTTCAGTGTTTGTATTGCCACTGCGCGGTAGCCAATATATAGAATAACCTTACTCGATTATTTAAATAAAGTGAATTTAACATAGTATATGTATTTTACAATAAATTTGTGAACCACTCCTATTTTTGCATCCGAATTATTTCCACTTCATTGAAAAATACTAATTACTGTGAGTATTCACTGTATAGAGATAAATATACTAGATAGCAAATTAATATATTTTTAAATTATAATACAAACGAAGAGTGTCATATTTTCAAATGGATGTTGTTTATATAATTTTTAATAAACTTGTGTTGATAATGGCTTTGAACTTGAGTTGAAATGAATACAAGCGGATAAATAGATAAAATCTCTGTTCAATCAAAATTATTCATTCTACCATGTTCAGAGAACTTTTTTCTTTCTGATATCATAAACTCATTCCCACTGCTATGCAATCAATGATGAGCCGCAAACTGTTAAAAGAGATCATCTGATCTAATTTAAAAATAATTTTATTTTTTAAATTACCACTTTCATAAATTATTACCTAAGACTAAAAAAAATACTCTTATACTTGTATTTTGAGCCAATAACTAACATAAGATTGAAATTTAATTATTCTGAGTTTTAGTGTTTTGAATTATCATAATAAACATGGGTGTAGTTAGGTGGGGGCAAGGGAGGCAACCCCCCCCATTACAGGAAAATTGAAACTCCATTATTACGAGGCATCACTATTGCATTTCTCATTAAATTATTTCGTTACTTGAAAAATTTGTCAATTCTACTAAAAAGTTGATCTCTAATCGGAATTGATACTTTGTGGTGGCTAATCAGCTGCCCCCCCCCCTAGGAAATCTCTCTAACTACGCCAATGATGATAACGAATAGATAAACAAACTAAACAATGGTTTTTTGAATGTGAATAACTCAAAACATGTTCTATTTATTGTTAAGATCTCACACTCTTAGCAATTAAAGTCCTCGGGCTTTGGACAACACTTGCCTTCAAATTTTATCTACGCTTTTGGGTGAATTCGCTATTCCATAAGATATAATTAGTAATTCTATAAAACACGAAGAGATGTCATCCTTTCGTAATTTTTGTCATTTATCTTCGTATACAGTATACATAAATCGTTTTTTTCAACTTGTTTTGTTCATTCCTCCCGCGCCCCCTTTTAGGTTTAGAATCACTCAAGTAATTGATAAGATTAAGCATTTTCTTGTTATTTCGCCATACAGGTGGTCCTCTCTTCTTTATTAAAAAAAAATTGATTTTGAAGATTTAAAAAAGTGAATTTCAAGATTCAAGAAAGACCATTCCGATATACTATCCTTATTCTATTTAAGTGAAAGAAAAAAGTGTCCTAAGTTAAAACCTTACAAAGTACAGGAAAAAAGGTTTGGCCAAAAAAATCTTAAAATAAAAAGAATAAAAAATGAGTCATATAGTGGGATAGACCATAAAGTAAAACTACACACAATCACCATGGGATTTAGTCCTTAAAAATTCAATAGAAGGGAAGGATATAGCATATAGAGAAGCCATGCATCTCCTCTTTATTATTTTTTTATGATCATCTCTCTACTTTATTTTTAACAAGAAGAAAAAAGACTGGCAATCGGTTTTGACTATCGAACCTCTATCAAGTTCTATTGAATCCAATACCAAATGCCTTATGGCAGTCTCATGCAGCATTAAAAGGGATTTTAGTACGAGTGTAGGAATTAAAAGGGTTTCAGACCCACACCGACCTGGCATGCTAAGTAGAATAATTCACCTGGTTGAAAACTTTTTTTAAATCTCGGTACACTCTCAGTAAATTTCGCAGATAGCGGAAGTAAGTAATAAATTTAAATTGAATATAATTTCATTCTATTGAATTGAATTTTATTTATTATTTCTAAATAAGTGCTTTTCCTTTTTTTTTGTTTGGGGGGGGGGGGTCCTCGGGCTTTGGACAACACGTGCCTTCAAATTTTATCTACTCTTTTGGGTGAATTCGCTATTCCATAAGATGTAATTATTAATTCTATAAAACACGAAGAGATGTCACCCTTTCGTAATTTTTGTCATTTATCTTCGTATACAGTATACATAAATTGTTTTTTTCAACTTGTTTTGTTCATTCCTCCCGCGCCCCCTTTTTGGTTTAGAATCACTCAAGTAATTGATAAGATTAAGCATTTTCTTGTTATTTCGCCATACAGGTCCTCCTCTCTTCTTTATTCATTATTATCCGCCTGGCAATGAATGAAAACTCAAGTGATAATTTGGCCCGATGACGTCACAGGGCTGCTCCTGACGCGTGTGACCTTTGATGGCGGGGGGATGAAATGAGTGAGTGAGTATATATCATGAACGGTGTTTTGTGAGCAGAGAGCGGGACGGGCGAGAGTTTTTTTTTTCACACTAAACGAGTTGTAACTCAATTTCAGCGGCCGAATGGCGTAAAGCGGGCGGCAAATTAGTTGCAAAGTGGCTATTTGCTTTGGGACGAAGAAAAAGACGCGCCTTCGCCATCCGCCCCAGAGCAGCCGATGTCACTTGCTGTCACACCCAACTGAGGGGAATTTATATTAAAAAGTTTTCAAAAAAAATTTGAACCAGAGAGATAGAAAGAAGGCATCATTTAGGGAAAATAAAAAATATGATAGATGAGACAGAAAGAGATGAATACAGAAATGTACTAATAGATGAAGAAGAGAACCCTCTCCGATTTACTTGAGTTAAGTTTTACTTAAATCTCTCTCGTGTTGAAAGCGACGGCACCCGATCACATAAATCTTCCAAGCTAAATCGTATACTCTCGGATCCGTGACTGTCCAAAATTACTGAATCTTGTTTCCTTATTACAGTCGTCCGGATCCCATTTTTGCTTCTTTCATTTATTTGGTAACCTATATACGTATCTCTAAAATTACACAACTAATCTTTTATTTTTTGAAGTGAAAACTTCTTTAGTCGGGGTAAAATTTTATGAAACGACATGGAAAAATAGAGTTAGAGAGAAAGAGAGAGTGAGATCGTCTTCTTCTTTATTATTATCTCCTCTCTCTCTTTCACCTCTTTATCTTCGGTCTCCTCTTCTCTTGCATTAGTATTCGTTTTAAAAGACAAGGCACATCAGAGATACAATTCAAACAATGAACCCTCTTTCATAAGTAAATTATATACTAACCGAACAAACGTATTGGCCTATTCGTTTATTGTTATGACTTCTAGAGACTGGAACTCCGTTTTCATGACTAATTTACTACCCTCACCCCATCGGCCCTTGGCGTCCTTACGTGCGGTCATCTATGACGTACGAATTGTGCTTTTAAATCGGGTATTTCAGAATGTATTTTAAATCGCATTAAATTAATTAAAAGAAAGAAATAGCCTTCTATAATTATAATAACATAAAAAATAATAATAAAAAATTTCAACAAGAGAAATTGATTTAAAAATAGGCGAAAGGAAATGCAAAAATCACACTGAAAGAAATAGCCATTGATATTTGTTTGTTATTTTCAAATAAGACAAGAAATATTGTTAGGTGTATGTGACTTGACTAATAATTTTGATAGTTAAAACTAATTACCTAATGAAAATGATACATTATATGAAATTAATAGTGACCAAAAAAAGTTGAGGGGGATTAGAATATATAGAGCTTCGCCTGTGTGCCCTAGGTTATGCATTCAAATCGAACACTCTGAATTGCGTGTTGCATCATTAGGCGTTAGAGTTAAAAACCTTATGTTTTTGAATATCACTAAAAGAAAAAACAATTAATATATATTACATATATATATATATATATATATATATTGATATATATGTGTGTATGTTTATTTGCATCAATCAGAGGACAACCTCTTTGTTTCCCTTTATGAAAAAAAGTCTTCAGTCTTTCAAGACCAGGATCCAGGGGTTGCTTCAATTACGACCTAATCTCTGAAATTTTTTCTCTTTATTTTCACCCCATGCTACAGAGCCTGAATTTTTTGGTACAACATCTTGCATCAATATCATTATAAAAATGTGTGTGTGTGTGCTTAAGATCACACGACAGAAGTGAAAACTTAAACGGCATTTATAAAATTTTTAGTAATATATTTAATAATATAATAAAAATTATATTATATTATATTATATTATATTATATTATATGGTATTGTTTGGAAGAATCAGGAGCAAGGCGAGATTAATATTATAAAATAGAATTATTTATTTTTCTTTCTATATTCAGCAAGTGATGATATTTACAATCTATACAACTATAATTGTGTATCAATTACTCAGGTAAATTTTGCTCTGATTGATCTTAATTTCCACCATAATCAAAGAATGAAACAATAGATTTTTAGGAACTGATATATGGTATAAATACTTTTGATTCAAATCTATTTAAACATCTAAAAAAACTTTACTACTATTAGCTTATTAATTACATCCATACATTTTTCATTCGTGCTTTAAGCATCTCATTTGAAATCTATATATTTTGAAAATACAATTTATTTAGTGGGGATTGTTGGAGTGTGCCCATCTAGAATCTAAATAAACAATGCACTGTTGACTTGTAGTCGTCAAAATCTAGCCTTGTTGTTTTCATGTCACTGAAATTGAAACAACATTATATTGACACTTGTTCTAGAATGGATATTTATTTAAATAATCTAAAAATGTTGGCTTATTACAGCCTTCCATATCTCTATCGCGTTGCCTGCATTCCACTAAAATTAATCTATCTAGAGGAGAGTTCCCCAAATTTTTTTGTCTCGAAGACAATTTGCCATGTTTTTCGGTTTTGGGTAGTCCTCCTGCTTAGCTAATATTGAATTTTTGCAGATTCATCACCTTAAAATGCGTTTTTTATAGCTGGAATAGTGATGCTCACTTTGAAAGATTTAAATTTCTAACTGTAATGAAGTATAATGTGAAAAACTTAAAAAAACACATGTTAAGTTTTATACATCTATTAATTAAATTCAAATTAAAACGAGCCAAATTAAAATATATTTTTTTTTGTTATTTATTTATTGTAACCGGGAACAAAGCCCATTTAGACACTGTTAGTAGTAGGGTTAGTGAGGGAGCCGAGTTTTAGTCGGTAGAAATTTTATAGCCAGGATCAAACCCCGGCCTCCAGCCTAAACATCGTCATCATCGATGCTGAAGCGGGACCAGCGTGTTATCCAGCTCGGCTAACCCGACTCCCCAAAATATAGTATCTGTTACATAAAATAACTAAGTAAAAAATAAATGTTTTTAGTGAGAGGGATGAACCTGCTGATTTAATAATAAATTTTCAACATTTAGTTAGGTTTATTCTCAAATCTCCTCGGTTAGTTATGTCCAGTCTGTTCATTTTGAAAATGACAATGATCCACTATAACTTTGATTCAGTTTTTTTATGTGCCTAACTACTAGTTTATATTTTTGAAAATATTTACTTAATACTTTCTTTTTCAAAACTCTGGAAACAAATGAACGTGTTTGTCTCTCACATTCGTATTTTTTGTTTAACGAATTGAACAAGTCAGTGCAAGTACGAGTTTTCTTGCGCTGTCTTTGCGAAGCTCTTAGACAAGAATGGACAATAATTTCTACTTCGCGTAAGAGGTGTACATGAAGATACTGGTATCATTATGTGCAAGGTTCTAAAAGTTCAAAGTGTATAGAACCTTGCACATAATCATAGTTCAAAGTGTAATGCGACCACAAAGCGAATACCCCACTACCTACACAATTTTATGAGATATACCTACTAATTCAATTACTTTGTAGGTAATTAATTTTAAATTCAAATAATGTGTAATTAATTGGCTGTAGTAAATAGAATAAAATAGTGCACTATAAAATCCCACTTCGCTACTAATATTATAATTGCGAAAATAAGTTTGTATACAAAACCGTAGTGTTTGTTACGTTTTCACGTGAAAACTAAGCAACAAATATATCGGTGTATGTGGATTATTCCACGATCGTGGACTCTCATTTACATTTCATTAGACTCCCAATTTTTTTTTTTTTACATTTTGTTGAGATGCATGTCATCGTCGACCCCTGGAGGTCGATATAGATCACTTTGGGTATCATTAAATTGAAAGTTTTTGTGCCGAGACTCTTTTATTGTCTCCTTCAACTTTGGGCATCAATGATCTAAAAAAAACAAAATGTTTTTGGCTTAGCATAGCTGTCTAAATCGCAGTCGTGTTGATTTCATCCTTCTAATTTTAAACAACAAATAGCTAGGAAAGTTTTTAGGGAAGTATTAATTTAGCTAATTACTACTGTTACCCATTGATTACATTGATTTTAAATTAGAAGATGTGAGTTAAGTTTTGGAACAGTGTCTAGAGAAATATTTGATAAAATATCCAATTGCATCCTCTGAATTCCCAGTCATGCTGCTTGCATCCTAATAAAATAAAATAAAAATCCTAATAAAATCAAGCAGCATGTAGTGCTTATTAAAGGGAAAAATGAATATGGAGCAGCACTCTGTCTGGTTCAGTGCATATTGTAGCTTAAGAGAAAACATTATAGTCACTTAATTATATAGTTTTTAAGGAATTTGGTGTTGGTACTTCGTGAAACATTTTTTAAAATTATTAGATAAAAATACTTGGTAGGTTTCACATTAAGATATAAAAAAAATAAATTCGTTTTATTTTTTTATATCTTAATGTGAAACCTACCAAGTATTTTTATCTAATAATTTTAACTTAATTATATTCTGAATAGTGAATTTACTCAGTTTGCAAATACAAAAATAAATATTTTATAACAGAAAAACAGCCTAAAAATTATGATAATGATTTCAATTAAATTCACTGGCAGCTTTAAGGGGAGGAAAATCTAATTTATAAAGTTTGATATAATAATTATCAAAACACTATTTTAGTAATATTGTTGTTATAATTAATCAAATTTATATTATATTTTACGAGTATGTATACTTAATTAATTAATTTCTAGAATATATATACTTATAAATATTATGAAAGAGTCTTAGTTAATTATAGATTGTAAGCCAGCCCATCAGCCTTGATGAACTCGATTACATTTCAATCCACTCCATAGTTTTTTGTTATTTTACCATTTTTCACCGTCAAGACATTTGGTTAGAAAACATGTTTGTTTGCTTTTTTACTTTATTGAATATGATATTCAATTTTTTCTTTCATTATAAAAAAAATCTCCCTTTTCACAAAAAAAAAAAATATATTGAACATATCTCTATATATATATATATTTCAAATTATTTCTGCTAATATTGTATCGATGAACATAGGTGGAATATCCCTATGCTAAAAAATAGAATGTATGTCTATTCTAGAAATAAAAGTCATAGATTGTAAACTTCAATAAAAAGAAACAATGTTTGAAAATTTTGCTTTGATATAAATAAGATACTATAGTTTGCGTACTACATTGCTCTGACTGACACATGAACAGACGGACGATCGAACATACATACAGACATTATTTTGTAGTGATACTATTAATAGAATCCCGTTTTACTTTTGACGGAACCCTAAAAATACACTGAAATAGTTGTCATTTGATGAAAGAGTGATTTATTCAATTTCTGGACCAACGCTAGCTTCAAGACTTTTCTATTTAAATAATCATTGTCCAAAATATAAATCCTATTCAAAATTTCTCATTATGCGATTTAATGTAATAGACTGATGAAGAGGGCAAAGCTCTCAAAACTATAGTCCCGTTATAAATAAAATTTATAATTCCAGCAGAAGACACACTCTTTTTTATTGTCTCCTTCAATTTAAAATAAAATAATTAATATTAAGGCTAAGGTACTTGGTTTATGCTGCGAGATAGTTACAAAGACTCTATGATATAATATATAAAATTAATTGATTTTAATTCAAATTCATATTATATTTTCTCTTCTAGAATTTCAAATAGGATATATGCATTCTATTTACAAACCCTGAGAAAATTTGACATATGTGAGCTCCATTTAACTTTAGGAAATTTTAATTTAATATGCGAAATATTCACCTTTCTGGTATATATCTACAGTAGCGTTAAATTTAAATTAAATTGGAATATTCTCTCAATAAAAACATTATGTTAAAATTTCAGAATTCTAGCTTGATTGTATTTTTACTATATGTTAATTAAGCATATAATACATTTCACTCCTTCATTTTAGGTCCTGAAAATGGGAAAGTTTCACTTTTTCGATTTTTTCCATTAATTGTAGACCAAACTCTACCAGTATGCAAAAAAGACCAGCGGAAGTACTTTAGGTTTTTGATATGTAAGTCAATCAGTGTTAAAAATGGCACTTTTCAGAGCTTAATAATTCAAGAACTATATTAAATTTATTCGTGAAATTTGGGATTCTAGGTGTTCTAGTGGGTCTTATTAGGCATGCAAATTTTCAAGTGTGCAAGTCTAATAGTTTTTGAGTTATTAGGGGGGGGGGGTGTCGAAAGTAGCTTGAAATGGTTCGTGTATAAATATACACATGTGTGCGTCTCCTGTTTGTCTAGATAAACAATTTTAAATTTTAATTAAATTAATTAATCATTTAATCTATTTTAAGCCTCACTAATAGTTAATTCAAATAATGTACTTAACTATATTCTAAAATTAATTAAGAGATCGGAAATGAATTATCGAAAAAGAGGTTTTTTTTTCTTTAATTAGTTTTTTCCTCTTATAAAAACAAGGACTAAAGATGATCAAGGACACTCGATGGTGGAGAAGCAATCTCCGGAGTCGAAGCTAAAATACAATGTATACATTAATTCATGTAAAATAATTGGTTTTAATAATAAATTAAGAGATCGGGGGAAGGAGAATTGGGAGATTAATTGGATGAATTAATTTCCGCAATATGGTATTGGAATAATTATCTGAAAAGAGGTTTTTTTCTATAATTAGTTTTTTCCTCTTATTAAAAAAAAGGACTAAATATGATCAAGGACACTCTATGGTGGAGAAGTAATCTCCGGAGTCGAAGCTCAAATACAATATATACATTAATTCATGTAAAATAATTGGTTTAATAATTAAGAGATCGAATCAATGTATCTCAAAATAATCAAAATAAAAAATAAATCTCTATTAGTTTATTTTATTATAATTAAAACTATTACTAGGGCGAATTTAATTAGAGAGAGTAGCGAGTCTTGAAAAAGTTTTTACTTTTTCCTATAGTTTATAATTATGTTGCTTGTGTTCAAGAATGTTTTAATACTAAAGTAAATTCGAATTAAGTTAGACTAAGAGCATAAGCGCCGGAGTTTGAATATTTTTGAGAGCCTCAAAAAAAAATATGTACAACAAAGTAGAACTGAAAAAATTTAATAATATTGAATATATTTTTAAATATTATATTAGATAACATTATATAATTATATAATATAATAGAATAAAACAGAGGTGTCCAACCTTTTAGGTTACACGGGCCGCATTTGAAGGAAAAACAAATGCCTCGTGCCGCATATAAAATTTACTGATTCCATTGATATTTGTTAATCAAAAAATATTGTTAATAATATTATAGAATAATGATATCCACCAAGACAAAAAAAGCAAAAATATCATAGCATAATAATCTTTGAGTTCTTTTCCTTCAGGATTTTGTTTTTAAATCATTTATCTACTTCTATTAGCAATTTGAAGTCTTTTAGAAATATATCGAGTTTAATTATTTAACTTTTCCAAATTCTTGAATTAATTGAATGTTGTCTCTATATAATAATCATAATAACGAGTATCCAATTAGTCCAAGTGCAATAGTCAAAAGGCCATTCCTAGACAAATAGAAATTAAGATATTAACTTCTACTAGTCTAAAACATGTCTGGGCTTGTATTTGGAATTCGTACCTTATCTGCTAGCTGCTAGAAAAGAAGAGAGATCATTCTATCACTGCAATTTTGAGTTATTTTTCAAGATTAATTATTTTTAATTACTGAAATGATAAATATTTAAAAAAATGAAAATATGAGATGGAAAATAATTTTTAATTAAACTAAAATTATTTTTGTCACTTGATAGTTGAACTTATAATTTTGCTTTTAGTGAATTTTATTCTCGAAAATAGCTGCAGGTTCGACAGCCCTGGAATAAAACATTTAAATATTTAAAAATAAATACATTTTAAAAGTTCAAATAGAGAACAAATAATTAATATTTTAGAATTTTTTTAAATAAAAAACAATTACAAATAAACTGCAACGGATCGTTGCTAAACTTTATCCAAAGTCAGTTGAAATATTAATATGTTTATTCCTTTATTATTAAACAGATATCACTTGCTATTTGCAACTACATGTTGAATTAAATTCAAAAATACTGATCGATTCTCATCTAATACTTGAGTAATAACCATTCTACATTGGATTTTATACGTTTCGGTTATTATTAATAACCATTGCTGAAGACATGGAGGAATCGACTTAAAATCAAAAATAGGCACCGATTCTAATCTAATACTTGAGGAATCTGCATTCGATTTTTGACTTTTCGATTATTATTGGTAACCAGTGCTGAAGACATGGAGGATTCGACTTAAAATCAAAAATAACAATCGATTCTTATTTAATACTAGAGAAATAATAATTAATAGAGATTGTTGTGTTGGTGCAAGGTGAAACATCTTTAATAAAGATAAGAGTAAATAAATACTATATCTAATATTCATTTACTATGAGTTAAGGATTCTTGGTCCCTTGTTTCACATTAATCTTTTAATCTAGAGAAATAATCTTATTTCATCAACATCCATCCATCTGCACAGACTAAATGAAAAAATCGCATTTTTTGGCCTCTGGACGAGATCCCATGTCATTTTTGGCAAAACCGTCACGTGCTCAACCTAAATCAATACTACAATTTGTAACTTTAATTGAGACCATGGGTTCCGTAGTCTTTACCTGAGGACCCTTTGAAGTCGCGCTTGCCGAGAGACCCATTACAATACTTTCCCCATGTTTCGCATTGGATAAAGTAAAAAAAGAGTCGACATGCTCCAAGGCTTAAGCCCCCCGAGCTCCCCTGGGTCCAGCGCCTATGGCTAAGAGTAAAGATAAACTAATTAATATCGATCGGTAAAATATAATTATCTCGCTTAAGTCTGGATTAAGCTTGATCTCAAATCTTGTATAAAAAACGGGTATTAAAGTATTTACCATTTCTATTTACTCCTCATCGAACTTGACTAAAATGAATAATAAATTAGATTAATTTTCGATTGAGAGTGCCACATATTTTTTTATTTGCAAATTAATCCGCTTTCCTTTTTACTATGAAAATATATGCCATTCCTATCAAATTGAAATTAAACGAATTAGAAATGAATTTGTTTGGAATCTTGTCATATTCAATTGAAAATTACTTCATCTTACTCTTTGAAGCCTTAACACACAAATGCATTGTTGTAGGATGAATAGCTTAAGCAGTTTTAAGCCCAAGATAAATGAAAATTTAAATTTCATTGGAGAGTGGAAATTGTTTATATATGTATATATATATAGTGATAGAAAGAGAGAGAAAGGGCAAAATTTCGTCGAATTACGAGAATTATTTGAAAATTAGATTATGATTATACCTACATTTTTGAAGTTTTTTTTTATTATTATTTATTTATTTATTTTTTTGAGAAAAAGGATTTAACATTCGAAATTTTTAAGTCGAAATAATCTGTAAATAAGTGACCCGAAAAAAGCTATACGAAAAAACGACTCAAAAAGTAACAAAAGTTGACGTCATCATGACGACCTCATTCATGCACTACGAGACCAATATATTTTTTTTCACAATGATGTTGATTCAATAAGAAGTTGCACTAAAATGGTAAAATCTCTGTAGTTCGAGACGGACCCTTGCACCGAGAAAAGATTAAGAAATTTCTGGTATTAGGTCGTTATTGAAGGTGTCTGTGAATGGTGGTCTTGAAAAACTGAAGATTATATTTTAGCTGGAAAGACGGATGGGGGAAGCGATTTTCAGTCTCTAGAAGTCATAGGAATAAATACACTCAGCGGCACAATTAACCGCCCACCTAAGTTTTTTTTAAATATTTTACAATTAAACAAATTTTCACTTAATTTATTTATTACATTCAATTTCTAGGATCATAAAAGATTAAAAAATCATAATTTAAACTAGAATATTTATTTTTATTTAAAAAAAAATATGAAATTAAAAAAATGTCATTTTTACATGAAAGCCATTTTTACATCAGCACTTAATTTTTCAAATTTATTTATTGAATTTAACATTTTAATAACATGTGTTTCCTCCTCCGGCTTTAATGACCTCCTGTAAGCGATTGGGAATACTATCGATAATGTTTTTGATATAGGCTTGTGGTATGTTATTCCACTCCTCCAAAACAGCATCTTTCAGTTCAGGGATAGTGGTTGGTGGGTAAGTTCGACTCCGAATACGTCTTTTTAAGTTGCCCCATATGTGTTCGATGGGATTAAGGCCGAAAAAGGTGCACTACAGCTCGGGATGATAGTTTTATGGTACGCAACATTTTACTAAATCGCTTTATACCAGCTTCTGAGATACGTAGTCAATTAAAAGAAGCATGAAATGTAACAGTGAGCTTAAGAACAGTTAGAAGAAGGCTGGCAGAAAGAAAGTGAAAAGCTTTCAGGCCCGTTCGAGCCACACAACTTCTCCCTCAACACAGAAGAGAGCGGCTTCGTTTCGCTCGCAAACATGCCGATTGGACAATGCATCAATGGAGTAATCTTCTCTTCTCAGATGAAACCAGAATATCATTAATTGGCCAAGATGGCCGTCACCGAGTGTATCGATGTCCGAACGAAAGGTTTTCACCATGTAGCATAGTGTAAACGGTTGGTTTTCAATGTGGATCCATTATGCTGTGCGGTGGCATTTCTTATGAAGCCCGTAAGGACTTAGTGATTTTAAAAATATCTGCAATCAATGCGCTAAGGTACTTGAAAGCTGTCTTGAAACCACATATTATCCCGTTTGCACCATTTATTGGAGAATATTTTCTTCTTATGCACGATAACACCTGCCCGCACGTCGAGACAATTGTTTCTGAGTACCTGGATACAGTCGGCATTAGATTACCATGGTCAGCGCACAGTCCTGCCTCAACCCTATCGAACACATATGGGACAACTTAAAAAGACGTATTCAGAGTCGAAAATCCCCACCAACCACTATCCCTGAACTGAAAGGTGCGGTTTTGGCGGAGTGGAATGACATACCACAAGCCTATATCAAAAACATTATCGATAGTTAGATTAAATTAGGGAACGAAGAAAAGATTTTTATATTATAGACAAAAGGATCATCCGTGATTCGTGCCCAGGATCTTCGCATGTGCGCTGCGATGCCTTTATAAGAGCTTTAGCTCTTATCCTCTCGGTCACCGATCCCTGAACCCAAGCCGATACCTAATGTCTATATGAATTTGAAATTTCATTTTTATTTAATCTTTTAATCTCTTCATTTTTCGCAGCTCTGTAGTTGGCTTGACTAATTAAACTATATCCAAACGAGGGCAGTGGGAGGCGTTTGGGTATAATTATCGATAGTATTCCCGATCGTTCACAGGAGGTGATTAAAGCCAGAGGAGTCAACACATGTTATTAAAATGTTAAATTCAATAAATAAATTTGAAAAATTAAGTGCTGATGTAAAAATGGCTTTCATGCAAAAATGACATTTTTTTTAATTTCATATTTTTTTTAAAATAAAAATAAATATTCTTGTTTAAATTATGATTTTTTAATCTTTTATGATCCTAGAAATTGAAAGTAATAAATAAATTAAGTAAAAGTTTGTTTAATTGTAAAATATTTAATAAAACTTAGGTGGGCGGTTAATTGTGTCGCTGAGTGTATAAATAAATAGGTATTGACGATTGCGTTTGTTCCGTTAGTACAGGCCTGGCCAACCTAAATCGCACCACGGGCCGCATTGAGAACCTAAAAATTTCCAAGGACCGCACATAAATAAGAATAATTTTAATTTTCTTTTAATATTTTTTTCAAGATCTGGCTTTAGAAGGGATTTCGTATTTAGTGATTTTTATTGTAAGTGAATGCAAAGTTACACTGAAAGTGTAAATGTGAAAAAAAACAATACTACACCGAGATACGAAAAGAAAGCATGCATTGAATGACCAAACAACAATGTACGTATTTGTATTGTGATTATCATAATTAAAAATAGTTTTAACTATCAATTTTTTTATTTTAGTGATATCAATAACATAGGGTTTTAATATTTAACGCCTAATTATACAACCCTCAATTCAGAGCGTTCGATACGAATGCATAATCTAGAACATACATGCGAAGCTCTTTCTTTCTAATCCCCCCAGCCCCATCTTTTCGGTCACTATTAATTTCACATAGTAAATCATTTCCATAAGGTAAATAGTTTTCTCTATCAAATTATTAGTCAAGTCACATACACCAAACAATATTTCTAGTCTTATTTTAAAATAACAAACAAATATCAATGGTTATTTCTTTCAATGTGATATTTGCATTTCATTTCACCTATTTTTACTTTAATAAATCTATATCTCTCGTTGAAGTTTATTATTATTTTTGATGTTATTCTGTCATATAAGTGGGCCGCAGGTAAGGACTCCTAGGGCCGCAGCGGTGAGGCTGATAAATTAGTGATGTAGCAATTTTTTTAACGCTCATAGCTCGTATATGGTAATATGGTAAGTCGAAGAACTTCAGAATTCGAAACTTGAACTAACTATAAACTAAAAGACGTATTCCAAGATTTTGAGCAAAATCGAACAACCGAATGTATCTACCTCTTTATTAATAATAATCGGCACGCTTATCAAATATCTCCTGAATGAAATAAATCAATGGAGGAAAGTAAATTAGTCATGGCGCAAAAAATATTTATACTCCTATATCTGAGATACGGAAAGTCGCAGAGCTCTTGGCTTTGAAACTTAAGATATCTATGCTAAAAGAAGTACCCCATGCTTTTGTTTGAAATTATAGAACCGGGAGTATCTATCCATTTAGCTTGTCTTTTGGCTTTTTCAGGTTTTCTCAAAAAGGTTTTGGGGAATCCAAAATTTAGGTAATTTGAAAGAAGAAAATTGGTACAGTGATTTCAAATAAGGGAGAAACTAACGTGAAAGTCGTGTGTTGCCCACACTATTTTATTGTTATCAAATTCAAAAATTCCAAACGCAACCAACCATAAAATTGAAATTCCAATCTAAAATGTATGTCTTTTTGAATTTTTTTGCTATGTATTGTTCACCTTTCCGTTACTGTTTTAGAAAAGATATAGACGAAAGAATAGACTTATATCTGAAACATTACACTGCTTTCTCTTTGAATGTGTTTCTATAATAAAAAAAATCTTCTCAATATAGGGGGCCATTCTCAAGAGAATTTGTTTGGCTGATTCGCTGATGCGCATCAGAAACGCGGGTACTGTAGAATGTAGATATTTTTTAACTTGCATGACTTTTATCTATAAAACACGACTCTATAAACATTCGTTCCTTTTAAAAAGATGCAAGAGCAACAACAAAATCACTAAAGTAATAGGGCACGAGTCTCTTTTATTCACATTGAAAAAAGAATCTCTTTCATTATTTTGTTACTGAAAGCGATTTATTTTCCGGTTAGGTAAAGCAAGTATTTTTTTATTTGAATTTTCTAGGTAAACAAAATATCCTTTTGTGAGTTTGATACAAGATTTTACATTCATATTTTATTTTTCTCACAATTTTTTATTAGTTGTTGGTCTAATTATCATGATAGAATTTTTTAGACACCATTTTCTATTGTATTATGTGTATAGAAATCAGAATATTATTCAATAATATCAACAACTTTTCAATAGTTCGATTTTGCAGGTAAACATATATAAGTGAAAAAAGTAAAAGATTGCGCAATCAAACCTAAATTTTTAATTTTAAACATGAATAATTATTTTCACAGACATACAATTTTGATAAAATTTGTATACATCGAAAAACATTTTTTATGATGTAAATACAAAAAAATACAAAAATCGCCAAAGTTGTTTTTGAAAAAATAACGAAAAAACTTGAAACGCCAGAAATAAAAGACACCAGCTAGTCTGAACCAAAACCTTGCTTTGATATTTCTAATCTAGATATTTTTTTGACATTTGATAATTGCAACATCACGTAAATAGCACCTTTTTTATATGATTATGAATATTTTATGTTTATTCCCTCACTGGTAATATTCTACATATATTTAATTTGACTTTTCCTTATTCACAGGTATAAAGAATTTTAGATATATTTGAGCATTTTGATACGAAGTTGCTGAGGTATACTTTTGACGTGTGATGCGGTTTTGTGGTGGTTTGGACTATAATTTAAGTTATTTAGTAGTATTTCAAACAGTTTTTTGCGGAGTTAAATATATATTGTATTTTTATTTTTATAAAAATATTTAATATGTGTAACCAGTTGAACGCACCGTCTGAGATAATGAAAAATACAATTCGAAATAAAATAAATTTATTGGAAAGTCATTTCTCTTAAAACCAATGTTTAGGAGAATCTTCCTTCCTTCTTCAGAGTTTAAAAGAGTTTAAAAAAATGAAACATAGAGGATACATAATTCTACTCTCCTTCAGAAGTTCTTGGGCAGCCTTTCATCAATTCTTCATTTTAATTCAATAATATCAGTAAGTTTGAAAGTAAAAAAAACAAAACAAAAAACTAAACATAAAACAAACTACGGATCAGTAAACTTGAATTGGAAATATAATCAATAGTTCTATTTGACAAAAATTTAAAGGAATTAAATCCTGGGGCTGTTTGGTGAATAATTTATTCAAATATTGACAAAAGTAAATGTTAATTAAGGCCTTCTGTTCTGTTGGCATTGATAATGATGCCGGTAGAAGTAATGAAAGTATTTGCGTGAAAGAAGGACAAAGGCCAACTATTATAAAATTGCACTTCACCCTCCAAATTCAATTCGTTTGTTCTCCGGATTGAAATGAGTCAAATCTTTTTGTCGACATCTTTTCTAGTAGCGAGAACGGGTACTCCCATTACAGAATTCCTCATGAAACAAACAAATTCAGAATTTTAAATGCTGACTGTATGCAACAGCACTATAAGCCAAATTTGAATACAAAAATTAAACAAAAATTTCTTCCCGTAAACCTAACAATGTATTCCAGTAGAGTTTTATACTCTGATTCTCATGTCACGTCAGAGTTTTGAGATATTATCGGTAAAAATGACGAAAAAGGTCATTTTTTTATTTTCGAATACCATCAGATATTAATCAGCAATTATTTGAAATCAAAATATTTTGTTGACCTAAAATAGAAAACAGCTTCCTCTTTTATTCTCAAATTACTACTTGTTTTTAGCTCAATTAGAACTTCAGTTATAACTAAAAAACTAAGACCTTATGTTTTTATCTATGTTTATTATTGTTTATAATCACGTAGTTTTAGTTTTTTAGTTATAACTCGAGCTTTAATTGACATTGTCAACAAAATATTTTGATTTCAAATATTGCTGTCTAATATCTATCTAATGGGACTCAAAACTAGGTCAAAATGGCTTTTTTCGTCATTTTGATCGATAATATCTCAAAACTCTGACGTGTTGTAAAAAATCGGGAAATTGCATGAGAATCAGAGTATAAAACTCTACTGGAATCCATTGTTAGGTTTACGAGTAAAAATTTTTGTAGAACAGTGTTATTAGTAGTTATTCCATGAATCAATCGAATTTAGGTGTTCAAGAATGAAACATTCAAACTAACACAACTACTATAGTTTCATTCCCGAAATTGACCCACTTACTCTGTATTATGTAACGAGGTATTAAACTATTCATGACAATTGAAAAGTTTTTATTTTATCGAGAGTAGCAGAGTTGTTGATTCATAAAGAGAAACAAAGAGGTTGTCCTCTGCTTGTTGCAAATAAACATACACACATATATATCAAATATATTATATGTATATATAGTATATTATTTATTTTAGGTTAAAAATAAAAATAAAATGAGAGAGTCTTCTGTTTTTAAATAAAAATAATTTTTAATTATTTCTAGAACTATGTTTCGGAACATGCTTTTCATCATCAGTCTATCACAAATATTTCAAATTAGTTACAAATTAAAATTTATACATTGAAAATTTTGAAAAATATATAATGTCTTTTTCTTCATGTATAAATCTTAATTTGTAACTAATTTGAAATATTTGTGATAGACTGATGATGAAGGCAATGCCTTCAAAACTATAGTCTCTAGAAATAATTAAAAATTATTTTATTTAAAAAACAGAACTCTAATTTTATTTTTATTTTTAACCTAAAATAAAAACAATTCTGTTACCATCGACAGTGAAATCTTTTATTCAACTAATATTATTTATTTGTTTGAGACTATAATTTCGAAGGCTTGGCCTTCATCATCAGTCTTTTTTAATTATAAATGCTATTTTTCATGGGGTTAGTATTGCGTGGATATTAAAAATTTGTTTGCTCTTACTTAGCCGAAATGGCAGTTAGAATATATGTGTGTATGTTCATTTGCATCAAGCAGAAGACAACTTCTTTGTTTCTCTTTATATAAAGTCATAATACGATGGTACACCTAGAAGTCAAGATTATCTGCATTTCAGAGAGATAAGGAGATATTTAGGGGTTCTGGCTGGTAGCCCAAGAGATTTTCTTATGGCTCATGATCTTGGAGAATTGAAGTTTGTACGATTCCAGAAAGTTGAGAGCTGGAAAGTAGTTTAATTCTCTAGAAATTCTAGGGGTATACGAATTGACTAATGCTTTAGTCCGATTTGTTTTAAATTTTGAAATGTTTTATGTTTAACAAGTGCGTATTTCGAGTATCAGAGGTTTTAAAGGAAATTATTATAGGAAATGATTAAGATGATGAATGATTTTTAGTTTTAGCTCGAAGGGTTAGTTAGAAGGATATTCGCCGGGCTTGGGTGCGAGATGATCTACAATTCTACAGAGATTAAAATCTCTTTTGGCGGCGTAAATCCATAAAATGCTATTTAAAATACGAATTTGCACAGAGGCTGTTGAAAATATGCTTTAAATAAAATATTGGCACAAAGCCCGCATTTATTACCTTTTCATTACAGAAAGTGTATACAATTACTTCCTCGCTTCATGACATAGACACAAGCCGTCTCTTTACCAAATTGTTCCCAAGTAATCACCTCGGAGAGTTTTCTCCTTCAATGAGCTTCAACAACTGACTTTGCGTCGAGGGGCTAGCTGCCTTTATAAACCTGATGGCTCTAATTAGCAATTAAACTGATTGGTTAATTGGTAGCGTTTTGCTGGTGACGTATGCGTAAATGTTCGCGCGCGTGGCCTGTGATTATAAAAGGGACGTGTCCTCGCTGCTCACCTGTCAGTTGATCAGAAGACTCTGACCAGTAAGCAACAAGCAAGCGCCTTTCTCAAGGCGAAAATGAATCTTTATTTTTAAAAAGCATTTTACATTGAAAGGAGTAGAGAATAAAATCCTACATTATTAACTTCGAACAAATTCCATGATAGTATGAATAAAATAAAAAGTTAGCCAAATGCGAATTTTACTTGCATATGTAATTAGTGTTCCGTACCTTAATCTTCCCCTATCAAATTCGTTCTTATTTGTGGTTGATAATGTAAAGTTCCTAGAAGTTATTGGAATAAAGCTACTCTCGAATGAATTAGTTCGACACCATCTATAATCAAGTTAAAAACAAATAGTCGGCTTATAATTAAATACTTTTGATTATTGGGATCCGGATAAATTTATCACACTAAAAGCTTTCTAGAATAAATCCAGACACTTTGATGTCATTAGTTTTTTACTTCCTTTTCATTAGTACATAGCAAGGAGAATTCGAAATGAGTAGCACCTGACCAAATCCAATTATAACTTTAATTGGGTATTCTCAGAGGGAAAAGTTGTTAATTTTAAAAAATAGATTTCTCTTTCCTGACTTCAATATCTTTTTAAAATAATCAAATAATCATACTGTTAAATTGCAAGTGTCTTAATAGTGGTAAAGGATGATCTAATTTAATAATCAGTTTTTAATTTTTTTCTCCACTTTAGTAATTTATATTATTATATATTTTTTCTTTAGTTTTATTCCCAAGTTTAAATTTTAATTTTTAAACAACCCATCCCCAAAATCGCACTAATTATAAATATAAATTCACTATTAGGTAGCTATAATATTAAAAATGTTTTTAAATTTTCATTAATATATTTCTTTTCCAATATTTTTAAGTTAATAAATTTTTTTATAAAATTTTGTTTCCCCAAAACAATTTTTGGCTAAGTACTATGTTTTAAAATACCCTCGGGGTAATGTTTTTATATAAGGTTTGTTCAAAATATTAAAACAATTTTATTGGTTTTGTTCAAGACAAACAAGATTCACAAAGAGAAACAAAGAGGTTGTTCTCTGCTTGATGCAAATAAACATACACACATATATATCGAGATGATATATCTGTATATATTATTTATTAATTTATTTGTTTGATCAAACAAATAAATAATATATATACAGATATATCATCTCGATATATATGTGTGTATGTTTATTTGCATCAAGCAGAGGACAACCTCTTTGTTTCTCTTTGTGAATCAACAACTCTGCTACTCTCGGCAAAACAAAAACTTTTCAATTATACAAACAAGATTTTTCATCTCATATGAAAAGTAATAAGTAATAAATAATATATACTTGAACAAATCGTTCAAAATGTATTCTGTGATTGAAATTAGCCGATTGTTGGAGTCCCCTGTTGAAAATTGTTACCAGCATTTTAGTTTTTAATTTTATTATATTTTTATTAATTTTTTAAAAACATTCTAGGAGGAGAATAATTGGTGAAATTATCTTCTCAAATAACAAATACTATTCAAGGTACAATTTAAAACTTGATTTTTTTAAATAAAATTTGTTTTTGGCGAAATCTCTTCTAGCTTTTCAAGTTCTCTCCTCAAATTGTTTAGAGTTTCATTTGATGGTGAGGTTTGTATGTCACCTTAAAATGCTTATTCCTTAAAATATGACTTGACATATCAGTTCTTCACTTGATATATGTAAATGTTATATGTCTTTTTATAGTTTGTTCTTCATTTGTTCTATTTAATTTTTTGCTTTTTAATATTTTTTAGATTGGATTTTAGATAAGTATAATTTAATAATTCCATTTAACTGTCCAGATAGTATGAGTTATAATTATTAAAATGTTTGGTAATATTTTGTTGATAATTTGTTGCAGTCAATTAAAACGATATACCTTGTATTGTAAAAATCCAACTATATAAACTATAATATTCTTAATGTCTGATTAATTATTAATAATTTCATGTTTCATAAATTAATTTTTATGAATTTCTCAATATTTTTCACTATATGATTTTTAAAAACATGTAATGCTCAATCCGACATAGATGAAACCGAGGGGTGAATCGCGATTGGAATTAGGTGTACACGTCTTTGGAATTATGTGGAATTATTTTGGAATTCATTAGATAATGCCCTAATATCTATTGCCTTCTGCTTGGAAATTAAAGTGGAAGTGGAAGTAGGTGTACACGATATTAGGTCGCGGTTTATCCCTCCGGTGAAACTTAGCTCGTTAGTGTCCTGGGTTTCTGACTGGACTTTACTCCCAGCCTTTAATATAACTCGACAATAAGGTAGAAAACACAGTTAACCTAAAATTTGAGTTGGCGATCCTACTTGAGGACGATCGCAGTATAAGCCGATCGAAACTTCATAGTTAAATTGTATTATTTGTTCATGTTCAATAAATAATTATAAAGTTTGAATTTTTATTTAAATCATACATTGAAAACGAACAAATAATACAAATCGTTTTCAATAAATAATTATAATCAATTATGTGTGGTTTATATAAAAATTCAAACTTTAATCAAATTAATCACAAAAATAAAAGCTTTAACAGCTTCATTACTAATAAATAATTATAACTTATTATGTGTGATTAAATCAAAATTTCAACCCTTAGAGACCTTATTTATTGATGTGAGATTATTAAACATCCAGTTGAGAAGAGGCATTGAAGTATTATAACTCAATACTTAAACATAAGGGTGAAACTGAGTTATCTATAGATCTTTATTGAAACATAAACAAACAGGCCAGAGTTTGATAGGTTTACCTTTACCAAGCTGGAAGTGAAAGAGAAATAATCAAGAAATAACGAATCTTAAGCTTAATCAAAAAATTAAAATATTAAAAAATACTTCTTTATAAATATAAAATAAATAAGATAGTTCATTTTTGGTAGAAGGTGGTGGTTCGAACCATCGAACTCAATTTCAAAGACAAATTCAAACAGCCGCTTCAAATATCATTTGAAAATTCCGCGTTGGTCATTCCCAAGATTGAAAAGATTTAATAAATAATTATATACATATTTATAATTATTTGTAAGTGTAAAGACTTGCCCTGAATTAAGGCAAAATTAATATACCATTTTATTAATTTCCAACTTGACTTACTTAGTCACGTCCCACATCCAACTTATCAAGCTCCAAGCCACGTGCTTCCTTCTTCATTCGAGAGTCATCAGACAACCACATATTTATAAGTATAAAAATCCAATATTTTTATAATTCCATTGCTTATCAAAGCAATATTCAAATTCAGCAGAGAATCATTCACTTTATTTAAATCAAGAGTAAAAGACTTCCTAAATCATATTCTTTCCTGGAATTGAAGTCATTAAGCTAAGCCATATACATATATTCTTATATCTATTTCTAAACTAAATTGAAAGTATTTTGCCGTGGGTATCAGAATTTTTATATATTTTATACATTAATTTCTGTGAATCAATTGTAATAGAATGATGAAGAGGGCAAAGACCTCGAAACCATACTCTTGTTATAAATAACATTCATAATTCCAGCAGAAGACACTCTTTTATTGTCTCCTTCAAAATTTCTAAACTTATATCTATTTTTAAAGTGATTTTTGAAGAAATGTATCTCTTAAGTCTGTAATGTTCTATAGATCTTCGCATTTTAAGAATCAAGCTTAGTTTTTATAGTAGGTGTTCTCTCATTCTTAATAAAATTTCTTTTGAAGCCATGCTTCGCTAAACTCCCTTTGATTAAGATTTGATGAAAGTTTGTCCTGGGAGAGATGGGCTCTTTATGAGGTTATAAACTATCTGAGCACTGAAAGCTACGCTTATGAGCAATTTTCGCACGAAAGCGTGTATCAGGAAATGTTTTGGCCAAATAATATCAAGGGTTCAAAAGCCAATCAGTTTAATGGAAAATGATATAGATATGTGTAGTTCAAGAATCTCTTTATGATTAAACTATCAAAATAATATTATGGTTATCTTAGATACTCAGTCTAAGGTTAATGACACATACAGCTGTTTTGACCGAAGCGTTTATCCAGTGGAAAAATGAGTCGATACGTCATTCTTTGTTTTCTTATTAAGCAAAACATACAGAACGGTGGGTGTACCGTAAGTGTTCTTGTTTTATTTTTTTCTTATCAAAAGGGATTATTTATAATTATTCTAATTTGGTAAATTCATATCCATTTTAATATTTATACTTCAAAACGTGGGTTTTTATAAAAATTTACACTCACTTTTTTCTTTTTTTTTTTTTTTTTTTGGCTTTTCGGCCAATTTACGATACTATTATTAAATTATGACTTCTATGCAGGGTTTTCACAAAATTAAAAATGAAAAAGGATTTAAATAATAAAAAGACATTATTGTAAATATGGAGGTAGAGAGTGTTGACTCGATGCCCAAATTATTGTAATAATAATAAATATGAAAATTTTTAAATGTCAATATGCACCAAAATCTAATCAGCTCTTAATCTCAATGGACCAAAAATACGAGTGAAATTTGGTTTTGATATTCACACTAGTTTTTGAGCTAGCTCGTCCACAAAAATTTGGTAACGCACAGACTAACAACCAGACAACCAGCAGACTAACAGACATTTTGACAAAACAATTATTATCTAAAAAAATATAATTATTTCGATGTTCACTTATAAGGGCTTTTTTGTAGACCGAAATGCCATGGCTTCGCTCAATTTTTTTAATCAAAATAGTTTTAACCGTTTTTTATTAATTTCGAAAAAAAAGAAGGAAAAAAACACTTTTTTCATGCACGATTACAATACTTGACCATACCCTCTATGGTAAAGTAAAAATGGATAAATAATAAGTAGAAATATTAATTATTGAAATCCAACTGACCTTCTTTATGTGATATGAAATCACTAGATTACAGAATTACAGTCATAAATATGGTAAAAGGATTTCCTCTTTGACCCATCTCGTGAAAAAGACCTTGCAAATTAAGTTGTTCTATATTCTCATTGTAAAATCTTATGCAATCTCTTGTCCTTATTTCAGTAACTTCCGTCATTTATCACCAACTTCGAATCTCACAAGGCGTCGACAACCGACGAGTTAACGAAAAGTGTTTCAGCTCTATTAACGAACGACTTGACTTGATAAACGTTTCGTTCAAAACACCTGGGTGTGTCATTACCCCAAGTGTTTCAAAAAAAAAAAAAAATTTAGGGTGGTGGGTGTGGCAATACTTATTTATGAATAAAGAAAATATCTAATACATATAATGTTTTTAACGTAAAACCCCTACCTGTCATTAGTGAATGTAGGTAATTTTATTCTTCATTTATGAAATATTTAAAAAGTCGCAAAACATTTTATTTAAACAAAATAAAAGTGTAGTTTTATTTAGCTGATTGTTAAGATTTAGAATCAAGTGACTATGAAGATCGTTCCGAAAATTTGCTGCTTTATTGTCAGATGTGGTTGAATGTTTATAATGAATTGTGAAATGATTGGTCTCAATATGAAACTGGAGATATTTAAAGCCCTAAAAGATAGGCAAATGATTGTCTATGCTGTTAAATTAGTAAAGAAGATGCAAGGCATTCTCAGCGTTTAATGGAAAATGAGGATATTGTAAATTGTAATGTTCTTGTTAATTACATACTTTTATGTAACTATTATGATGTTTATTATTTAAAGACAGGAAAGGAAGCAGCTAGGTATTTATTTATTTAAATTTTTTTCATTTAATTCGAACAAGATCTAAGTTAATTAATATAATTAGTACCTAGCCACCGAGCGATGCTCGGTAACTTTTTGATTCAAGTTAAAAGCTATATATATAGTACATGCCCCCTGGACCCCCTGAACCCCACACTCATTTATTAAAAGGAAATTGAATAAAAATGTAATTATTTATTTTTATCGAGACAACCACCTGTGAATAATTATTTCAATTAACAAAAAACCCATCAAAACAACTTAGCCGAAGAGAACACCGTGACAGATCGAATCGCCAACACAAACCCCCCATAACTCGTGAATTTCATCCAAATCGTTAGAGCCGTTTTCGAGAAACCGATTAGATATACTATATATACAAGAATTGCTCGTTTAATATAATAAGATTATATTACCCAGTTCAAATAAATACAAATAACTGAAACCTCGGAGAGCAAGCCAAGTGTCCGGTTTGCATTTTTTGGCATTCGTGTTCAATTCACGAAGGGGCTGAAACAACTTTTCTGTCATAATGAAAATAATCCAATTCAACTCGGATTTTCTAGAGAACCATCTCTCTTGATTTTCTATTGAAATTTTAAAGCTACTACTATACGCATTTGCTTATATTAAAATTGTCAATTCTAGTAGGAGACTATTAACCATAGATTCCCATAGAAAGATAGAAACTGTTGGTTTACTTGTCTTGTAACTAACTAAAGTTTGTAACTTTATAATAATAACTTAATAACCTTAGGAATAAAAAAATACGTTTTTGAATAACATAACTTATCGGACAAAATCTATAATAAATCAATAAATAATATAAAATCTAGTTGAGGATTTTATATAGAGTAAACTTGTCAACCCTCACTGTAGCCACACAGTGAAAAGGGAATCAAGTGAAAAAAGTGGCTTTTTTCAATATGTCGAAATGGTAAAATATTCGATAAAATATAAGATTAGAAAATAAGAAGACACGAGACAAAATTCCCAGCATTCTTTCTACTTCCAAACGAAACTCTCATAGAAAGGCCTGGCGTAGTTTACACAGTGTGTTTTCGATCTTCGAGACTCGAATTTTTTCCACAATTAATTTTAAAATATTGCTTCCTATATATTGCATTACATGGTATATGAACCTTCGATACATATAGACATGAGATAGGTTCTGGTGATCTGGTGATATAATCTGATAATTGAATATCGCACTGCCCGGTTAGATGTTGTTTGGTGAATTAAACAATTGATCATTAGGTTATATTAATTTTAGGTTTTTTGAAGTTAAACTTCTTTAGCGACGTATCTGTTTGAATTTTTGTTACAATAAAGAGGAAATGACTCAATAGAGGGGGAATAATTATTTTAATTTTAAAATCCACTAAAAGTTAATGAATAAAATTAGGAGATTTAAATTATTGTTTTAAAACTCACCAATAGTTCATGGCAAATAAAATTTATCAAAATTAGAAAATTTAAATTATCATTTTAAAACCCACTGCGGAGTAGCCAATTTATTGTGGCGAAACGTTGCAATTGATCGCATGTTTTAACAAGGTGTTTAATTGTTCCTTTTTTTCTTCTGATTTGTCACATTTCCATAATTCTGATAATGGAACTGAATAACAATAATTAATAAATATGTCTCTGGTGGGGGATAAACTTTTTGGCTGTTATATACAAATTAATAATATCTACGGCTAGATAAGTTTCACTTCCCCCGTGAGTTTAATTATGAGGCTCACAAATATTTTTTTTTTAAACTTCGATTTTAATGAACTGTAGATAGTTAAAAAATAACTCTAGTTTGCCTCTGATGAATATAAGAAATGATTAAAAAAAAGTTCAAGGTTTCAATTTAACAAATACTCCTATAAAATTTTGTTATGATATTTTAAAGTTTTATACATTTTAAATCCATAATAATTTATAAATGAAAATATAGATAATACTTAAAGATTATTTTAAAACTTTTTAAATATATAGCTAATATTTAAAATAACAATAATAATAAATTAAAACCTCGTTTATCCGGATCGGATTTGTAGATATGTTTATTTTAATAAATGTTAACATAGATAATAATTTTGTGAAAAGTTTTTTTTATTTTTTTAACGTATGTATTTTTTTATACAATTACTTATATGTAATTTTGATATAAACATGTTTTTTATCGTAATAAATTCAAATTCGCTTATTTGAGGATTTGTTTTGTTTTTATTACCTATATATCCGGATTATCCGGATTTTCGATTATCCGATTTGCCTTTGGTCCCAGTTAGTCCGGATAAACGAGGTTCTACTGTAATAATAAATAAATTTATTCCTCGACCCTCTTAGGGCATATGCAGATGATCCCTATTGACTATGGGTCAACTCAAGAAATTAGTTGCAAAAAAAAAGATGGTAAACCTCAAATCAACACCTCTATATCTGACCATCCAAAATTGATGATTAATCCCTTGAACCACGCTTTGAACTAGTGTTATTTACATTAGCTAAACTTTATATTATAGGTTAGAAAGAAAAATGTGCAGTTCATAGAGGTGAAACATATTGGCGTCTTCTTGAGGTGCGGGTATCGGCGGCTGTGACTAAAAGCAATATTCGGCCCTTGAGGGTTTTATAACCCTTCCAAGTTGGGGTGTCCGAGATGCCTAAGCTGATGAACAAGACTCTGTCTCGATGGAGGAACCGTTAATGACTGGCGGGCATAGAATGGCGGTTGAGAGATGTACTTTTAGTCTCGAGAGTGTTTTCGGCTAGGCGTACGAAAGCACCTGGCTACTCGAAAAACCACACGGTAGGACAGATCGGGGGAGTTGCGAGGTCACCCCATCAGATGAAGGTAATCTCTGTTAGTCTAACTTTGGCTCGAATAATCAAAAAAAGGGAAGGGAAAGAATCAGCCCAATCCAAGCCTGGATACTCTATTCTGTGGCTGAACATTCACAAATTATCGATATCTGATATTGGTTTCTAAATAATGGCATTTATTTTCATCAACCAAAAACATTAATAAATAATTAGTTAATATTGAATTCTTCTTACCAATAAAAACATATTATAATATATTATTAGGATATAAAGTGAAATAAAATTTCAAAGTCAAAATAAATTAAATCTGAAATTATGCCTGTAATACGTAATTGTTCGGAGTGTAATGAGGATCTCAATAAAATCGATATTATATTATGTGACAAGTGTAAATTTCCAGCTCATGCTAAGTGTACTGGAATAACTCAAGAAGAACTTGGCATCCTGAAATCAAAAAGAAGTTCAGAGAGGGTTTGCTATCAATGTTCTGCGTGTTTTTCTAAAAGAAATGATTATCTGGGACTCAAAACTAAACTAGACGAGCTTACTAAACAGGTTAGTGAATTAAATTCTAAACCTGATCTATCTCATGCAGATCAGCTCATTGGTGAATTCGAAGAAAGAGTGAGGCGCAAAAATAACATAATAGTTTTTGGCGTGCCAGAAAGCTCAGGTGGTGACAGTGATGCGAGAAAGGGGCACGATAAAGACAAAATCATGGAAATAATCAAAGTCACAATGCCAGAACAAGAACAGGATAATGTAAATGTAGTCAACTCTTTCAGGCTCGGCAAATTCACACCAAATAAAAATAGACCATTGAAAATTATATTTGATAACGCTAATTCCGCTGGATCCATATTTTTCAATAGATCTAAATTAGCAGAGACCAATGAAATTAAAGACTATACTATTAAAAAAGATAAAACTATTATCGAAAGAGAATTTATGAAATCACTATGGATGCAAATGCAAAAAAGAACTGACTCTGGTGAAAAAAACCTAAAAATTAAATATTTTAACGGACATCCAAAAATCATCGATGATACTGTTCAAAAAAACGGGGAAGCTACTTGTTCTCAACCTATTACCAAAATGTGAGAGGTTTGAGGACAAAACTCGACTACCTGAGAGCAATAGCACCAACCTGGGAATTCGACATAATTGCATTCAGTGAAACATGGCTAACAGAAGATATATCATCGGCAGAACTTGGATTAAATAACTACTCAATATTCCGATGTGATAGGACCCCCAACACTAGTCAATTCTCAAGAGGAGGAGGTGTACTCATTGCAGTAAAGAGGAATTTTGCAGCTCAACAAATTAAAATCAGTATTAATAATATAGAACATCTCTTTGTCCGAATAATTATAAATAATATAAAAATTATTGTTGGTTGTGCATATATTCCTCCCAGTTCTAAAAATGATACTTACAATAGTCACTTGGAAGTAATTGAAATATTAATGTCAAAATATTCTAACTATAAATATATATTCCTGGGCGATTATAATCTACCAGAAATAAACTGGCTATGTAAAACACTACCACTAAAGATTAATCCAACTAGACCTAATGAACACATTAGTTTTGTGGAATTCCTCAGGTTCCATGAACTCTCACAACATAATAACGTCCCCAATTGCTCTGAGAACATTCTCGATTTGGTTCTATCAAACATAGATAACATCATTACTCTCCCTTTTTCCCATGGTGCCACAAAATCTCCTGATCCGCTTCATCCTCCATTAAGCATAGAATTCACAGTTGTCTCAGATACCAGTTGTAATAATTATACACAATATAAACCAAACTTTAATAAATGTAATTTTGACTTAATGAACGATTATATAAATTCAATCAATTGGGAAATGCTATTTGGTGACGGCGATATAGAAGTATCTACTTGTAAATTTTACGATGTTCTTCAGACCTGTATCAATGAGTATGTACCAATAACTAAATCTCATACTAGAACATTTCCCAAATGGTTCACCAATGAACTCAAAGAAATTATTTCTACTAAAAAATATTTACATCGTGAATACAAATCGAGTGGCTTATGTAGTATTTACCAAAAATTTTCCATGTTAAGAGCACAATGTAAAAAATTGTCTGTAGAGTGCTACTCCAGTTATATTAGAAATATTGAGAATTCGATAGCGAATAATATCGAGCCATTTTGGTCTTATATCAATGCTCTAAAATCAAAACCTTCTATCCCCCAGCAAATGTATCTCAATGACAGTGTCGCTAACTCAGATGCAAGTACTGCAGAATTGTTTGCAGATTACTTTTCTCAATCATACTCCTTAAAATCTATACCCTTATCTGAAATCCATATTCCAACTAACCTCTCCATCCCCTACCTAAATATATCATTAGACGATATCAACTCCAAAATAAAAACTCTTGATATTCATAAAGGATCAGGACCTGATAATATTCCTCCCATTATCCTGAAGAACTGCCCATCAATATGTATACCTCTATTAAATCTATTTGACCTATCTCTAACTTCAGGAATCTTTCCCGCTTGCTGGAAGATCAGCTACTTAAGACCAATTTTAAAAAAGGGAAACCCCTCCCTAATAACTAACTACCGACCTATATGTATTCAATCAACTATTCCAAAATTATTTGAAAGTATAATCCGTGATAAACTATTGACAATAACTAAGTATATTATCCCTCAGCAACATGGATTTGTTACTGGCAAATCAACAACAACAAACCTTCTTTTATTAGAACAATATTTACTAAATGCTCTTACACAGTCATCCCGTGTCGATGTCATCTATACTGATTTTAGTAAAGCATTTGACAGAGTTAATATCAACTTATTACTTCACAAAATAGAAAAATATGGAGTTACAGGTAAATTAATAAATTGGTTTAAAACCTATTTATTGGATCGAAAGCAAACCGTCAAAATTAATGACTCCACCTCTGAAGTGATTGATGTTCCTTCAGGAGTCCCCCAGGGCTCTCATTTGGGGCCTCTCTTATTCTACTATATATCAACGATATATTTTCAGTGTTTACTGATGTTGAATTTCTTCTATTTGCGGATGATCTAAAAATATATAAAAGAATAAGCAATAATATTGATACTACTTGTCTACAATCAAATCTTAATAGACTATATGAATGGTGTGAGAATAATGGCATGGAGCTTAACATTGATAAGTGCTATGTTGTATCTTTTCACAGACATAAAATTCGACCTATACTATCATATTCAATAGGCGGTAGCTTTCTTTCTCAGGTTGATCACATATGCGATTTGGGAGTTACCTTCGAGTCTTCTCTCTCTTTTTGTCTTCATATAGAAAATATTTGTGGTCAGTCTTTTAAACTTCTGGGATTTATATATAGAAATACAAAAAATTTCAAAAATTCCAACTGCCTAAAAATACTATTTAACTCCCTAGTAAGAAGCAAGCTGGAATACTGCAGTTTAATTTGGTCACCGCATGTCCAACATCAAATTGACCAAATTGAAAGAGTGCAAAATAAATTTTTAAAAATTATATCATATAAATTCTCATCAACTAATAACTCTCTTACCCCATATAACTATCCCTCTTCTAGACTCTTAAGAACCGAACTAAATATCCAAAGTTTGTCATCCCGTAGACTACAAAATGACTTGATATTCCTTCGAAAACTGTTGAATGGTCTGATTGATTGTAGTGAAATTCTCCAATATATTAATTTCAAAGTACCTCAATATTACAGTCGCATTGTCGAAACCTTTTTTATCCCCATTTGTAATACTAATTATTCAAAAAATACAGGGCTGAATAGAGTGATGCTAAAGGCAAACTCCTCACAATTGGACTTCTTTTCATGTGGTGTGAGGGATATCAAAAGATATTGCTCACACTACGATTAATTCTCTAATAGATTGTATTATATTATTACATGCTTTATATTAGCTTCACTGTATGTATCTATCTGTGTACTATTTATCTATCTATTAATGTGACTTTTGTTCTGTTAAATTTATCTATAAAAATAATTGTTACCTACTCAATTTAAATGAAATAATATAATTATAATAAAAGCATTACATTATGTTAAATTCCGCAAACTTTTCTCTATAAAAATAATTAAGACTATAAATTAGTATTTTAGTTTTGTTAAATTGTTGATTTATTGTATAAAAATGTATATTGTAACTGGGATAACTCCCGTATATCGAATAAAATAAAATAAAATAAAATAAAAAAAATAATACCTACTATTTCGTTCGCTACATTTATTGTTTTCTATTTAATTTAAATAAATTACCTTTATTGTTGGCAGCTAATAAAGAAGGCAGTGATGTGTATTGTAATAACTTACCTGAAAAAAGAAATAAAACACAATGAAGGAATTATTTTCCAATTGTTTAAAGAATAAATGTAAATGTTTATATTTGCATCATGAGAGAAAAAAAATGTGCAAATGAGGACCCAATTTAAAAGAATTCAATAATATTCCTTTTTATTAAAAATAAAATAAAATACTAAATAAATTCGTATAAGATAAAAAAAACTCTCTTAAAAACGTCCTTTCAATACTTTATAATTTTACACTCTGGATGAATTTTTGTATCATCTAAGTTTGCCTTATTGTTTAACTTTTGTGCAATTTTCTCTTTCTTTTTTTTCCTTTTGTTTTAAAATTCTATTGAATATGAGTTTTAACAAGTTCAGAGCAATTTATCCACTTGGCAATGGATAAATGAATAAATCTTTGATCGTTTAGAATTTCAAAACGATTCCTTCTATTTACCATAGCAAGTAAAACTTCTAAAATTCTTCATGTTTTATTTTTCAATATATATTTTGATTCGAAAAACATATTTTATAACAATTATCATAAAAAAGTAAAACGTACAAAAAGTAAGCAATTTCCTTATACCTACTGTCTCTTTTCGAAATAGGAGAATTATCAAATTTATGTATTTTAATGTTCTCTTTAATTTGCCTTTAGTCCGAAAACTTAATGGGAGATTCCAAAATGTCTAAAAGTATTAATATAAGATTTAACAGTAATTCAAAAATCAACAAAAAATTATCCAATATGAACCCCATTTTTACAAAGAAGATCGCCTGGTAAATCATCAAATTATGACCATCTCTGGAAATTTCTTAAAACAAAAATTGTCTAGAAATATTTTATGTGAAAATTAGTCAAAGAAATCGTAACCGCGAATATGCAATTGTAGAATATTAACTACCCTTAGTGTGATAATGAAAAAAAACCCTCAGAGAATTGGAGTTTTTTTTAACATCGAATCGATTAAACTTATTAAAATCAATCTATTCTTTTTAAAACCCCCTGTAGTTATATTTATTTCCTGAAGTATCATAATAGATACATTCTCCTATAATTTTTAATAATTACAAGATTATATCATTTCCAGTTATTTTATATTGGTTAAGGCCTAAGAGTACTAACTAAATAAAAATTATGTTCATTTCTGAATTCCTTCTCAATTTATATTTACAAAGCTATTTTTAAGTTATTTACCATTATCTTCTTTTATCCTCAAGTTCAAAAGAATCCAAACCTTTTTATTTTAGTTAACAAAGTATTACAAGATAAAAAGGTATGAATTTTTTAACTGTTTGCTCAGTAGATTTATACAAATAGGAAAATGTTTGCTTTACCTTGAAAATTTTTTAGCATAGCTTTGTTATGCAAATTTTTTCGTAGATTTAAGATCGTTTATAACTTTTAGTGATTTAAGTGTTGTACAACTCAACATAATCGTGGGTGGGAAGGTGTGCACTGCACACATCAAGGGGTGGAAAAACGGCTTCCGGCCATAACACAAAAGAGAATATAAATAAACCGAGCTCAGTGGCGGCACCAGCTTTTTCTTTTCGGATGGGCGACACCCGGCAGAAAATTTTGGAGGGCGAGTCCTAAGGTGGGCAGAAAAAATGGGGGAAATTCAGATTTTTGTATAATTTAGATCAGGGCTGTCCAACTCGTGGCCCGCTGGTCGCATTCGGCCCAGCAGTGCAATGAGTGTGGCCCAACATAAAATCATAAACTTCCTTAAAACATTGAGATTTAAATGTAGAGATATATTTATTCCCTTTTTCGAAATATAAATGTTCATTTGTACAATACCTGAAGCTTTTTTCAAGATTAAATTCACTAAAAGCAAAATTATAACCGCAAATATATAAGATAAAAAAATAATGAAGTTTCGAATATTTAAAAATTATTATTCTTCTCATATTTTCATTTTCTAAAATATTTATTATTTCAGTAATTTATATGCTACTACACTAATCAAGTCTATATAGTTATTATTCTAGTACAAGGAGACAAAGAATTGGGCTTTTCTAAAACAATCCCAATTAATTGATAGTTTCTCTCCTGGACTAAATCTTGTCAGGACTTGTCTTTTAGATCTTTGCACGTTCTTGCATGTCAATAAATAATGGATAGCCAGGGATTATTATATCCGTGACCCTTTTAAAAAATAAATTATCATTCTTCATATCCTTCTTTAATCCCATTCGATTTAAACCAGGGCTGCCAAACCCATGGCCCAATATAAAGTCATAAAATTCCTTAAAACATTTAGAGATTTATATGAAGATACTGGAAAAAACAAAAATTTGGCCAAATAATTTGTTTTCTCTAAAATAAGAAATCTGAAAATCTACTGTGAAATTTTCAAAAAATAAAAGTGCTAATTTTAAATTTTGAATCTTGAACTAGATTTCAAGATTTCCGAAAAAATCATCATCATTTTGGTCTATTTTCGACTCGATTTTCTTTAGAAATAAATTTTATACTTGCAAACTTTCTGATTGAATGTTCTAGAACAGTGGTTCCCAACCTTTTGTGGCCCATCGCCCCTTTCTGAAGGTTGACTAACACCTATCGCCACCTTTTCATTTTCATTGTATGGCTAATTTTAATTTGAAGCAAAGTGTAAATAATAAATCAGTTGTATTATTTTACCTGAGTATTGACGACACTTCTTCTTTGAATCCATAGTCAATGAACTTCTACTGACTTAAAAACTGACTTGCTTGTGTCTTGAAAATAGACTTTTAGAGTGGAAATTTCCCAGAAACCTTCTTATTGGTTGAATCCTTAATCACCAGGACGTTAAAAATATTGAAGCCTGCCTATTTTCTAGAAATTACTCTCTTGGAAAGTTCCCACGCAAAGTCGAAATTTAGAAAAATCCCAATCAATGAATTTATTATTGACATCTGGTGTTTCCTTTAGAATCTCTTAACCCAAAATATGAGAAACCTAAATTAAATTTAATTTAGGTTCAAAAAATGGGAATTGTAAAGTCCCACCATCCTATTGTCAAATAAGGCACGTTCCAGCATCAAAGGACATGCCGCCTGCTACTCCAAAATATTATCATTAAAAATAAGTATATTATTATCAAGAAAAAAAATACTCTAAATGCCGTGTTCACAACAGTATGTTTCTGTGTAATTTATTAGAAATTTAAATATTTTTTCTAAAAAATATTAATTTAACATTATTTATATTTGAGAATGAAAATTACATTTAACAACTCGTAAGGGAAGTGATTCCATTTCTTTGCACGTAAGGGTATTTTAATTTCCCCCCTTTGAATACTCATCGCCCCCCTGAAAACCCAAATCGCCCACTTGTGGGGCTGTCGCCCCCAGGTTGGGAACCACTGTTCTAGAACAACAATCAGATACCGATTTGAAAGAAAAATTGAATATTGTATATTTATTAGAATTTTATATTAATTATCTAGCCAGGAAAAAATATAAACAGATACTAAACATACCTTAGTAGCACAATGTTTCAAACTATGTAGTACATATGCGAGAAGCTATTTTCAAGTATAAAATTTACGAAAAGTAAAATTAGAATCTCACTATGAGCTAAAAAAATAATAAAATTCTTATTTCTATATACATTTAACTATCTTTTTTGAATAACAAATATCAATAGAATTATAATATTTTATCCGCGGCCCGAAACATTTGTTTTTCTTCAAATGTGTAAGCCAAAAGGTTGGACACCCCTGATTTAGATAATCTATTTTAATAGTTTAGGTATAATGTACAATAAAGTCTATAAAAGTGAAATCGATGCTTTCACTTCTTTTTATATTTTCAATATTTTTTTCTTAAATTCTCAATTTAGCAGGCTGGGCGAGAACAATTCAAGTTGGGCGTTCGCCCAACTGCAGCCACCCCTGGTTCCGCCAATGCTAATAAAAAAAAAGCAAATGAGCTCATGAGAGATAACTGTCAAATTTTAAAAATGAAAAAATATTTATTTAACAATGTCGCCTGTATGGTAGGCTAGTACGATCAGAGGCGTCTTTCGGTTGCATAGATACAGGCGGACAGCTTTCCTCGACTATTATTTACGTAAGCTGGCTTTAGTCACGATACACTTGGTCACAATGTCTAAATGTATCGTGGATTTAGTTAAAAGCAATATATTAATATTATTTTAGACTTGGAATTCAGATAAAAAGGTCGAATTTTATTTTCAGCCTGAATTCAATAAAACTGAAATAATTTTGTTTTCAACGTTTTGAGCCACTGCTATCATCAATAAGGCGTCGCTATGCACAAAGTTTTGAAATTAAATGCAATTAAAAATAATATTAATAAACATGTAGGTTCCTACGATGGCCATTTAAACTCTGAAGAAGAAGGGTCGATCCTCAGATCGTCGGATTTTTCAAGAGGATGAAAATAATCTCGTAATAAATTCTTTTATTTGAAATTTGTGGTTTTCATTCTGATCTTAAGCGAAATTTGAATGTAGTATGATTTTAGTGGCAGGTACGATTTTGCCAACTTCACCTTATTTTAATATTTATAATGAACTATTAGTGGGTTAAAAAAAAAATAGTATAAAAAAAAAATTTTGCAACGAAATTTTCTCTGGAGAGAGACGGACTGGTAGAAATTTTAATTGAATGTAATGGAAGACAGCCCAGAGGTACTGAGGAAAGAAAAAATTAACACATATCAAATAAGGTGTAATTTATTGGAATCCTTCCTCCTATCCTTTTAAACCGATGTTTCGGAAGAAGGAGGGAAAAATCCTCCGAAACGTCGGTTTGAAAGGAAAGGAGGAAGGATTCCAATAAATTACACCTTATTTGATATGTGTTAATTTTTTCTTTCCTCTCTACCTCTGGGCTGCCTTCCATTACATTCAATTATAAAAAAAATATACCTAGTTAGTAAAATATTAATTTTAAATTTCATTGACACACTTTGAGTCTTAACCCCCTCACCCTGTTGGCACCGATTGTACATACAACACTTGCTTTCGTATAGGTATATGAATAATAAAGTATTTGCTTTTCTGATATTGTTTATATGTCTATTTTTTATTTTTTTATTTTCAAAGGTTACATTTGAAAGATGTGTTTGCATTATAAAATATAAATGCGAAAGTAAAAAAGTTCATCACTATTTAAATCTTGTGGGAATGTTGGAAAACAGTTAAGGTAGGTTGTCATTGAATGGTGTCCCTTAAGTAAATAAAAGAAACAATAGAGGTCAAATAAAATTGATATATTTGGGAATTGAAAAATCCTTAAAATAACTGTATCGAGAAAGATTTAGATACCCTTAAGAGAATTCACTTGGCAATAATTACCTTTTGATATTTGAAAGATTTCGTATGCTGATATCCTTTAGGAAAAGCATCAGAAAAGAAATCACTTTTTAAATAAATGTATTTCATATCGTATATATCAATGAACGTAAAAAAATTAAAATATTTTTTTTAGTTTTAAGGATTCAAGAAGGTAGGGTCGTACCAAGGCCGACTGAGAAAAACGAGCACTAGTGAATTAACTTATTTTTTTTTTATTCACTTATTGTGTTTAAAAAATGTTGATATGTGAAGAAATGTTATTTCCTCCATGATTTCTTTTTTGTCTGCGTGTCTGTATGAATTCCGAAACCAAGGTAACTCAAGAACGGAAAGTCGTAGGAAGTTGATTGTTGGATGCTTTGTCACAGTGTGCACGGGAGAAATCGACAATCTGACATTAGTTAAAAATCTTCTTAGATGATCTTTTCTGCTTCTGTGAGCGCCATATATTCTGCTGCAACAGTTAAAAGGGCAACGGTCTGTTCTCTTCTTCTTAATGGATAATGCATAATCAGTGTAACCACATTGCAAAGATATTTTGAACCCTTTGACTCCCTTTAGCTTCTAATTTCAAAAAACCCTGAAATCACATTCTAGATATTTGTGTGACGAATTTTACTAACTAAAAATGAAGTAAATATCTTACCGTTCTTAATAGATAATGCATATAGTAGGTATTCTAAGCCCATCGTAAACCCATTTTAACATTTTTGACATCCTTAGGGATCGAATTTTAAAAAATTCTGAAATACCTTTTTAGATATTTTTGTTTATAAGGTATTATAAGTAAAAAGCGAGAAGATATCTTATCGTCCTTAAGAGATATTTCATAATCATTAAAAACGCACTTTACACCCTTTGATTCCCTTAGGGGTCAAATTCCGAAAATCCTTTCTTAGTGAGCCCTTATACCTATAATAGATGTAATATTCTTTTCGAATTTCATGTTTCTATGTGCCGAGGTTCTGGCTGATTTGATGATGACTGAGTGAGTCAGTCAGAAAGTGAGTGAGTGTATCGGGTAAAGAATTATATTTAAATATTTAGATATTTAAATTTGATATATATATAATACGTTGAGAAAAAAATGACATAATTTACATAGATCTAATTTTTGCTCTAAAGTGCTTCATATATAACTTCGAATCTATTACGATCGCCATAGAAGGTTTCACTTCTGCCTTGTTGTTTTAAGCACACACGACTAATTCTTTGTTAGTTCCTTACTAGACCGTTTATTTATTAAATAATGAATAAAATGATTTTGACTAATATTGGAGACTCTTGATTTTTAATTGCAATTTTTGTACTTTTCTCGAAATTTCTCAATAAGTTCTGAAAAGATTAAAAAAAGGCTTTGTCTTACTCCCATACTAATATTATGGTAAAGTAAAAAAACATAACAAAATAAAAAAAAAATCTGGAAATACTAAATAATCGAATATATTCTCAATCCCCAAACTGAATAATAAATATCTTTAAATTTTATTGGCTTTTAGTAGCTTGTTTTATTAGACAGGGTGGCACTGTGCCGAGTGCCGACCAATAAATCTAGAGGGTAGAAATAAATGGATTTAAATCAGCGGAATTATTTAACCCTATCAATAGAATATACCATGTCATTTTACAAACTTGTACTTGAAAAATTGATGAAAATGAAAGAATTCAGTAAAGAATTTTCAATATATTTTTTTTTTACTAATTCGAGCTTAAAAAGGCCTGAAATGAGAAAAAAAATGTAAATCATGATTTTGTTCAAATTATCTGATATCTGAGTTTTTCATTTATCTAAGATTCTATAAAGAAGTAGGTATAAACTTCGTTCTGGTCCCTAAATGGTGGTATTTCCAAAACTAAAAAAATAATAGACTCTCTAGCTAAAAACTAATAAGTAAAAATGTGAAAATAAAATGGGTATTTTAAAAAGTATTATTAACTCATTGTGGGGAGCTGAAATGACTTTTAATTTACATTGATAATGTTCAACTTTACTTGAATTATGGTAGTACATACTAATTTAGTTTACAGTAATGATACTATGAAAATATACCTATTTCAAAATATGCAAACAAGTGCAATTTGGACAGCTTGTCAAGGGTTCCATATCTTATAACTTTTCCAAAATACTTGAGATATCAAATTCGTTTTTATTTGTCGGAGAGAATTAGGAAATTTGAGTAATTTTTTGAAAATTTTAAATTAATCATTTTCTAAAGACCGTCAAGAACAAAATCACATAACAATGACTAATTTGGGGCAATTTCTCACACCGTTATTTTAAAACGAAATGAATTTTATAAAAAATTAACCTAATTAAACTTAAATAGATCTTTAAAACATAACTTGTAAGTTTCAAGTTTCTATCATATTTTGTTTACAAGCCACAATGTTTTGACCAACATTGTAGCTAAATTAATAGGGTTCCGATTTAGTATTGAAAAGAACCCTAAAAAGTGTAGAGAGAGAGAGAGACAATCGAACTTGACTGAAATTATAAAATCATAAAATGAATTACTTGCTACTTTAAATGGCAAGAGAGTGAGTAAAGTAAGTGAGTGAGTGAGTTTTTACTTTCTTTTCCATTTGTCAATTGTAAAATTTATCAAAACTAATTAATAGAATATGTAGCCTTGATGATGTCGGCGAGGCCACACATTTACGAATTTCTATCTTGAAAATACCTATGAAGAGAAGGCCTATATTTGAACTTTATACACTTTTGTAACTGAACAAGCGAATCTGAAGGTGTGCCATTTTTGAATTTAACAGGGAGTGATCAAGCGTGTGTTGGGCAAAGTAGGCTTATGGGTAGATTACTACTGATTTTATTTCTTCGGAGCATGCCGTGTTAGTTCAATAAAATAGAGAAAGCGCGGACACGTTTCTTTCTTGGGCCATGGAATAAAGATTCTGGTAGCCAGAGGGGCCGATAGGGAAATTGAGTTCCGGAACTGGTGTCTGAATGAGACTTGGGGTTCACCAAAATAAAATCAGAAGGGTCAAAACAGAGCCTGAAGTACGATTTGTGATAACATTTTTTTTTCTTTACAATATAATTAATAATTATATTAAACATATATTATAACAAATATTTAATAACAGAGGTCTCATTATCTTAGATCCAACCTGGGTGTCCTGATAAACACCCAGTTGTCCTGTTTGTAGCTTGATTCTAGTATGGTAAGAGAGGATAAGGCCCCTCTTCACCGATTCGATGTACATTCGCGCAGGAGTGAATTTGGGCATTGGATGGTTGTTACTGCGTTTGAATATTCCACTTTAAGGACCAATGTTAATAATTAAATCAATAATATGTCTAGGTTATAAAAAAAAACATCTTAAGCGCCCTTTCCAGTTAACAAATCATAAATTAATTTAGTTTCCCTCATCCACGAACCAATATAAAAGTCTTTTGACTAGATTGTGTACAAGGGAGGCAATTTCATATTTATTTCATTTCATTAAATAAAGTCTGCTACCCTTTTGTCAGAAACCTCCATCAATCATAGAATTTCGATCTTTAACGCAAGTGTTACACACCCCGGTTGAGTTTGGCCATTAAACAAAACGCTTCAAGTGAAAATTTCCATTCGATTTCAAAAGACGAGGTGTTTTCTGCCAACAACAACACTTTCGACGGGGATATATAACAACCCAGGAGATTGATTTCTTTCAACGCAATCAACGATGTAAACATTTGCCAAAGGGTATAAAGAAAGGTGAGTTTTCACACCTTTAATAGAGTTTCATTCTTGATTTGCTCGACACAATATCATTCAATTTCCGCTTTCGTAGCTTGTTTAAATAATGGACGCTATCGACTATTGTTTAATTTCAGTGTAAGGTTTCACCTCATCTCTTTCCATTCACTGCTTCCAAGTAATTGCTATTGACTCTTCACCCTTAACGGTTAACACACTACATTTCAGATTGTAGGACAACGATATTAACGAATGCTATCTTTATATTTAATCCGGCACTATTTTTTTCATCAAATAGCAAATTTATTTCCTATAGATTATGGTAAATTACGTAAAATTTCAAGGACAATTACGAGGTTCGAAACTAGTATTGGACTCACCCATTTTTTTTTTAATTTGCTCATCGTATTTAAAAATGCCTGAACGTGAAGACAACTAATTTTCCCCTATGTTAGTTTTTCTGTCTGTGTCTAGATTCCAATACTACCGATAACTCAAAAACGGGAAGGTAAAAACCTTTCTGGTGCAAAGATTTTTGTATTTCCAAAGCGGTGAACAGATTAGATTTTGGATTCTCTAGCTTTAGAACAACCCGTTCAAACAAACATGCAGAAAATATCATTTTTTCTCAAGATAGTTAAAATAAAAAATAAATTTCTAATAGTTTATTATATTTAAGTTAATTACTATGATGGTCCCAGTCCCTCCATTTACCATTTACCCTTTGTTAGTTGTAAAAAGCATTTACTTTGCGACATACAACCGGCCCTTAATAAAACAGAAATTATAAAATTCATTAAAATAATTTTCCACATTTGTTTTGCCAGAAATCAAAAATTGTGTGTATGAATGGATAGTTAGACCGAAAGCTGGTTTGATCTGCTTCAGTTCAACTATTAGCAGAAGTGAAGAGTTTACTAGAGGAAAAGAGGTAAGTTCTCGTTGCTTTCCTCAGAAGCTCAAAGATTTACCTCAGCCACCTTCATTTTAGCAGTCATAAAATAAGACTAAGAAGGAAGATGAAAGCAACAATTTACTGTAGCCCATACCAGTCAATGTTGTGCATTGTATTCACTACAAAAGAGATGGCAATGGGCAGTCGGAAATGACGAAAATCGTATTAAAATTTTAATCGGGTGATTATTTTAATACAAAACAATATTTTAATTTAATAAGTTTGTAATTGGTATTTGGCTCTTCGCACTCTGGCGACCAATATAGGAACTCACTCAGAGCCAGACACCATAAGCATTGTCAGTTCATTACAAAAAGAATAGTTATACCTGTTACAGGAACTAGACGAATGTTTTATTTATCTTTATATATATAAAAAGAATATATTATTATATTACTGATATAAAGGGACATATATTCTATTCATCTTTCAGGTGAATATCTTTGTACATACTGTATATACTGATTTTATCTTATATTAATAAATATAATCTTTCAGATATTGAAACTTGAATCGTTTTGTGTCTTACCCTCGAATCCACTAAACACGAAGTTACAAGTTTATAAAATAATTAGAGAAAAAGTGATAAATTCTCGTTAGACTTAACGTGGCTGTCATCTGATTGGCCATCCCAGTCTCTCCATTTACCATCTACCCTTTGTTAGTTGTAAAAACCATTTACTTTGCGACATACAACCGGCCCTAAAACAGCTCTAGCTGGCGAGCGTACCGAGTCTTGAATTCCTCCATTTTACATAGTAGGTATATGAAAATACAAAGTGACGAGGGTAGCAAAGTAGATTTTAAAAAATCACTCTTATACTTGCTTTGAAATGTTATAGCTAATTTTGATTAAATTTCTGAAAGGCTGTTATCACTTCGGAAATCAATCCCAAGTACCCAAAAATATTCAACGGAATAGTCATTACCACGTTTTGGAATTATGAAATTTTTTTCAAAATATTTACCCAATTCTCTTTAAACAATTAGGTGTGACTGTATGCACAAATTTCGCAATAAACCTCTTATTATAAAATACATCTAATGTGTATTATTTACCCAGTAATATCAACCGTAAAATAAAATATAAAATAAATTATAAAATAACGAACTATTCGTGAGTTTTAAAATTAAAAAAAAAATTAGTAAAAAATTAATTATAAATTTTATTGTCGCACTTTGTATAATATGTATGTTTTTGGAATTATAAAAAATTTTCAAAAGTCAAAATATTTACCCAATTCTTTTTAAACAATTTGGTGTGACTGTTTGCTCAAATTTCAAATAATTCATAAATAAATAGTCATATCATGCAATATTTTTTATTTAATTGATACCTTAATAAATAGTAATACATATGTACATCAAATAATATTTGAATTTTTGCTCTCAAATTGGCGCCGACAATGATGAAAAGGTCTGTTGAATTGTGTAATAATGTAATATCTAAAATAGATATATCACCAATATTTGATTACCTATATTTCGCTATAAATTATAATTTTGAATTCCAATTCTAAAATCATTATCAAATATTATGTATCTAATACTTAATTCCACAGGGTTTAAATAAACAGATTTGACCAGAAATAGGGCATTAAACCCTAACTATTAATGAAAAATGTATATCATTTTACTGTTTGTAACGGCTCGCAAGAGAGTAAATGGGAATGGTAATAATTTTTGTTATTAATGCAATATCGTAAATATATATTTTATAGTTCAATATTTGCTATTTTTTAATTCCAACGAAAAATATGAATATCATGGCAAACCGATTTAATTCAAAAGTTTTTATTTTGCCGAGAGTAGCAGAGTTGTTGATTCATAAAGAGAAACAAAGAGGTTGTCGTTTGCTTGATGGAAATAAACATACATCCATATATATCGCTTGGCTCTCATCATCATTCTTTTTAATTATAAATATTATTTTTCATGGAGTCAGTATCGCGTGGATATTGAAAATTTTTTCTTCTTTCTCAGCTTGTTAGCCAGGTAGAATTTTTTTTAATTCTACCTGGCTAACAAGCTGAGAAAGAAGAAAAAATTTTCAATATCCACGCGATACTGATTCCATGAAAAATAATATTTATAATTAAAAAGACTGATGATGAGTGCCAAGCCTTCGAAACTATAGTCTAAAACAAATAAATAATATATATATACAGATATATAATTTCGATATATATGTATGTATGTTTATTTGCATCAAGCAGAGGACAACCTTTTTTTTTCTCTTTATGCAAGCCGATTTGTTATTTCGTTTAAGCAACACTGTTTCTAAATGAAATACATAATCAAAATCTTGTTTTCGTGAAAAATTTGAAGCTGAAATGATTATTACAAATTTTTACTTTTCAATCAAAGCCCTTTGAGTCGATAAAAGGTGATTTAGAAAATCTCTCTCACTCTCTCTCTCTCTATCTCTATGGCGTGTGTTACCAATTATAATTTTTTTAAAAGACCTTTAACAATTTTGAAAAAACAAATTAAGTTGACATCTAAGTATAAGGTCAACAAAAAAAGTTAACTATATGGTAAACAAATAAAAGTGATTTTTTGAAGCTGCGTTTGAGAAATTTCGAAAAGAAGCATTGGTGCAAAATGTCAATCTATATATATATATATATATATATATATATATATATATATATATATATATATATATATATAAAATTAAGGTTTTGTCTGTACATTGCTCCAAATCCCGGCAAATTTTGGTTGCACACGTTTCAAGCAAAGTTATGAACGAAAACACCTTCAACAAAATTCCTGTCTGTCTGTATGTATAATATGTCTGTATATCTGTCTGTTTCAGTGGTTTCCGAAAAGTTGCTCACGATTCACGTAAAAACTGCTGAAGGGATTATTATGAAATTTCATATTTACATCAGATGTCTTCTAACTTACGTTTTTAGCTATATAAAGTTTTGATATTTTGACCCCAGAAGGGGGTTTAGGAGGGGGGAACAAATGAAAATTATCAAATAACTCCTAAACTATTAACCCTACGGGAAAATTTTATGATAAACAAAGTTGTGGGGATGTGATTTCTGACAACTTTTGTTAAGAAAAATTTCCCCAAAAACCCACCCAAAAAGGGGGGGTGGGTGAAAAAATGTAAATTCTTGCCCTTGGAGCAAACTCAACCAAATTTTGTATACATAATCTCTGTGTCTCTAGAGAGCTAGAAATGCAAAAACTAACCACCCAAAATGCCGGGGGGGGGTCAAAAAATGAAAATTCTTTCTCTTGGGCCAAACTCAACCAAATTTTGTATACATAATCTGTGGATTACTAGAAAACTAGAAATGCAAAAACTGGGTGCGGGGGTGGAATGGGGGTGGGGTGAGGAGTGAGGCGGAGTAGGGTGGCAGGTGCAGGGGGCGGTGCGGGGTGGAGTCCAGGGGCTAGGCGCGGGGGGGGGCAGGGTTGGAGGGCACGTGGTGGATGGGGTTCGTGTCCGAGGTGGGTGGAGTGCGGGTTGTGGTGTGGGGGCGAGGGTTGGGAACGGGCGCGGAGGTGGGGTATATATATATAGAGTGAATAGTTTTCCTTCTTAAAGCCGGGCATGATCATTGAATGGGCTTATTTTTTGGTCCTATATTATAATAGATTTATCCTTATAGTTTGGGATTGAAAGAGTAAGGCCGTATAATATAAGAGGAAATTGTTGCATGTTTTGGTTAAACTTGTCACAATAAGTAAAACTTATATCCTCCAATAAAAGCTGCTTTCTCTTTGATATGCTGGAACAAATAACAAATAACATTACAAATAGAATAAGATACGTTGCTGAAAAGACAGATCTATCTACAAGCAAAGAAATATATTAAATATTTATTTAAAATTATTATATGAGGTTGTAATTGAACATTTTTTACTGAAAAGTTTCAACTTTAATAAAAATTTAATTTTTTTAATGATATTAATGCAAGAAGGTGCAATTTTTAGAACAAATCAAAAAGTCCATTACTAAAAAAAATAATTGTAATTCTCTTTTTTTAACCGACTTCAAAAAAGGAGGGGTTCTCTATTCGACTGAATTTTTTTTTTTTTTTTGTTCCTATGTTACCTCATATCTCCGCCAATTGTCAACCGATTTTGAAAAAAAAATTGCATTGGGTCCAGTCTAGCTTCCGATTGGTCCCATTTTTTTTCGTTTTTTTCATAGGTATTAGACCTTTTTTATTAGGTTTGTTTAGACCTAACCTCTTTGTTTATGAACCGATTTCGATGGTTCTTTTTTTATCCGATAGGGGGTGTCTTAGGGATGGTGTCATATTAATTTGGTCAAGTTCTGATGATATGATCACTATTAATAACATCACTAAAAAGAGAAAAATAAAAATAATTTTTAAGAAAAAAATAAAAACCGACTTCAAAAAATTAAATGCAACAAATAAAATACACTAAAAGGTATAAAATAATTATTATCTTATTTAGTTACAACTAAACGACGAAATATTAACATGAAATTGCTTTTTGAAGTTGGTGCCAAACATATACCTTTTATGAATCGCACTCGACGGATCTTACTTAGTACGTTTGGCGGGTACGCTCGCTTATAGGTATAGTTTGTTTGGCACCGACTTCAAAAAGTAATTTCATGTTAATATTTCGTCGTTTAGTTGTAACTAAATAAGATAATAATTATTTTATACCTTTTAGTGTATTTTATTTGTTGCATTTAATTTTTTGAAGTCGGTTTTTATTTTTTTCTTAAAAATTATTTTTATATATAATCGAATCTAAAAATATTTCAACAATCTAATAAAAATCTTTCTATACTTATATTCTTTTGAATTCTATGCGATTAAACTATTTTTTATTGAGATCTTTCTGACGGCATTTTCTAATAATAACTAGATGTTAAATAAAAAAAACTTTTGCGTGACAGAAATGAAAAGTTTGTGAAATTTGGAGCGGGCTATTCCACAAGATGCGCAAACTAGCCCACAAGGGGTTGAGAAATTTTCAATAAATAAAAATTAAATGGTTTTGAAAATATAGTACCTATATAAATCCAAATTCATATTGGCCAAATTATGTTTGACCTGGTAATACTATCTACTCTCTTGGGTATTGTGAAGTGAATTCTAGTGGAAATATTAAATTGCAGCTATCAGAATCCCCCTTTGTGTAGCACTAATTACTACCAGTGGAATGCAAGCCGCATGACTATGATGGTTTCGAGACTATTGATCCCAAACCAACGTCCAGCGAATAATCCAAGATGCTTCTTTATTATCTCTAGTGCAGTGGTTTTTGGCATATTTTAAATGCCGACGATGCAAGAAATAAGGAATGTTTGAGATGACTACACTTCTTGTATTTGACCTAATTGAAGCTAACAAGCACCTATAGGTTTTAACAGACCTTGCATTTCCGAAATGAAGAAAGTATTCATGGGATGAGGTGGAAATATTGACATCATGCTATGTTAGTATCTATTATGTATCTTTAAAAAAGGGAAAGACGTTTATGCGATGTGTCAACGATACACGGGTGTCTGCCAAGCAAACTGGTGGTACCAGAGACGTAAGAACCTAGAGAAGGCCAAAAACCAGAAATAAAAATATTTAAATCCAAAATCCTGAATAAACAAAAAAATTAAAAAAAATTGTCATTAATCATTAAAGTATTATAGTTATTGAGTGATTTTTATTTATGTAAAGTTTTTAAATAATATTAATTTCATATAGCGTTATTTTAATCATTCTCAACTTAAAAATTAATGATAATATTATACAGATTTTGATTTTCAATATTTAATATAATATTCAATAAAATAAACAATTATAATTATGAATAATTTACAGTATTTATGATGTGTTTTTTGTGAGCCTATGTGCATGAGGCTCAGAGATTTTTTAATTGGTATTTTTATTTTTTTAATTACCTAATATGGATTCAATATTATCGAAAAAAATATAAAGCTATTTATTTTTAAAATATTTTGAATATTTAATTTTAAAAAATATTAATTTAAAGTATTGGGATTATTTAATGATTTTAATTCATCTTTGTATGACAAAGGCCATACATAAGATCTTAAAAGGAGGTACGTTGTCCACCCTGTCACCTGCTATATAGGTGATGTTAAATAAAAATTCTCTACAATATTATAGAATAATTCTCTTTTGAAAAGTGATAGTTCCGTCCTATGTGAGTAACGAAATTCATTCTGGTCTTAATTTGTTTGCGGTACATCTGATATTTTTTTTAATAAATAAAATTATAAAAATATCAATTTAATGAATGTAGTAATTCATTATGAACAAAACCAATTGTGAATTAGTACTTTATCATGTCAGTGGCATTCTTAGATGGACAATTTGTATAAAATTTGTTTCGCCGTACAATGATATCAGCACCGATTTAAAAAAAAAAACAATAAATTTCGAAAAATATTCGGCGAAACAAATTTTGTAGAAATTGTCCACCTAAAAATACCGCTGACTTAATAAAATACTAATTCACAATTAGTGCTGTTGATATTGAATTACATCTTCAAAAGTTCCCCAAGGCCTCCTAATCATTTCCAAAAATATTATTAAATAATAAATAAGGGAACAACAATCCAGCAACCTGTATTGCGAATTATAAATTAATGAAGTAGATTAATAAGTAAAAAAAGTTATTTAAATATTAATTAACAGGAATAGCAGAATTGATAAAAATAAAAAACAGAGTTTTTATTAAATGGGCCAGACGTTTCGTCGATTAATTTCGACTTCTCAGTGGCTCATTCTATCACTCTTTGTCAAAAGACAATTACTATGCGACGAAACATCCTTTAAGCCTTTTTATTTAAACTATAATACATTGTTGGATCATGCCCCGACTGCTCAAGAATCTTGAACTTTTACACACTTGAACAATCAAAATTTATCACAAAAAAATATGTTTCTACTCTTTAAACACTCCTTTCTTTGTCTGTTTAAAGAGTAGAAACATATTTTTTTTTGTGATAAATTTTGATTGTTCAAGTGTGTAAAAGTTCAAGATTCTTGAGCAATTGGGGCATGATCCAACAATGTATTATAGTTTAAATAAAAAGGATTAAAGGATGTTTCGTCGCGTAGTGGAATTGTCTTTTGACAAAGAGTGATAGAATGAGCCACTGAGGAAGTCGAAATTAATCGACGAAACGTCTGGCCCATTTAATAAAAACTCTGTTTTTTATTTTTATCCAATTCCCTGCTATTCCTGTTAATTAATGCTTATTATGGATACGAGTGATCTACCGTTATTTAAATATATTCAAAGAATTTGATTAAATTTATGAATGTCTAATTTTCTAATGAAATAATGTTATTCATATTTTAATTAGAACTATAAATGATATTCAGTGGATTTCATTAGCCTCCTCTAAAACCCACTGATATGAGTCCAATTAGATAGATAAATACTGCTTACTTCTTAGAAGAACGTACCTAGTATGACACAAGTGGAATGGGAATAATTCCCTTACTCAAACTTCGGTGCATTTATACACCTTCACCCCGCCAAGATGTTAGGGTTTTTTATATGAAATAATTAATTAATAAACATATTTTAAAATTGTTCAAAAATGTTTATCAATTGACATATCATTTCGGCATATCGTAATGATATTTTATGACAAAATACAATAAATGTGTCATACACAATTAGATGTTTTTTTACATTCACATTTATATTCATAGAATATAATGTGGAAGTATTCCGATGCCCTGTCTGGGTCCTGACTCTTTGAGAGATTGTATCTTAGAGATGAAAAAAGTTAATTTCATTTTGTAACTTCTAGGGTGGGTGGAATCGATGCCCTTAATAGTTGGAAACTGGATTTGGGACATAAAACCAGATATTGTGGTCCCCAGAGGCCAAAAATCCATTGGTGAGTGAGTACGTATGTATGTACGTATATACCCCCCCCTGCAACCATAAGTCTCAGAGGTACGAAATTCGAAACTTAAGCTCGATATAGACTAGAAGGAGAAAGCTTTTGGTTGAAATCGGAAAACCGGAAGTGTACATTTACATGAAATATTTTTCGTTTTTTTTTTTAATTTCTCAAAAACGGCTCTAACGATTGTTTTAAAAATTAGTGTATTTATCAAGTGTCATGGGTTATTAGTTGTGTCAAATTTTTAATCCGATTGAAAATTTGACACAACTAATAACTCTTGACACTTGATAAATACTTTAATTTTTAAAAAAATTGTTAGAGCCGTTTTTGAGAAAATAAAAAAAAATGAAATAAAGGAAGGGGGTGTAAATTAGAAGTGTCACGATGATTTCAAATAAACGAAAATTTGAAAGTCGTGTGGTGAACACACCAGTTGATTTGTTTTTGAATTGTTAAAAATTAATTAGAATCTGGACTCACTTTTGCAGAATTTTCAAATGAAAAATGCGATTAAACAGAAAACAATCGAATTGTTATATGAGAAGTACATACTTGAAAAATTATAGGTAATAAACTTAAATTTGACCAAAAAATTTGGGATTCATAAGCTACAGATTCCTATCAAGTTAAGCTTTCGAAGCTAACACTGTTCTGACAATAATTGTCAAATCATCAAAATTTACCGAAAGTGTAACGAGAATTGATCACTTTTTCTCTAATTATTTTATAAACTTATTAAATTAAAATTTTGTTTTGTATTAAAATAACCACCCGATTAAAATTTTAATACGATTTTCGTCATTTCCGACCGCCCTGTCCTTGCTTTCATCTTCCTTCATAGTCTTAGTTTATGACTGTGATAAAATGAAGGTGGCTGAGGTGAATCTGTGAGCTTCTGTGGAAAGCAACGAGAACTTACCTCTTTTTCTCTAGTAAACTCTTCACTTCTGCTAATAGTGGAACTGAAGTGAATTAAGCCAGCTTTCGGTCCAACTATTCATTCAAACACACAATTTTTGAATTCTGGCAAAACAAATGTGGAAGATTATTTTAATGAATTTTATCATTTCTGTTTTATTAAGAGCATATGTTTGGCAAATGTGTGTTTGGCTTCCTGCCCTTTGTACGCCTGGGGGACCGTCCTCTTTCTTCTTAGCCGTGTATTAAGTCCTTTTTGTTCATGATAAAAGCATGTAATAAATATTGTTTTTACGGGTTGTCGATTGACAGTGCATCCCCACTTCTACTCATATGCATGTGTGAATGTAAGTTGCAAATTGGAGCCAGTTGAAAAAGATAATTGCGAGAGTTGGTTGTCGAATGAAACTGTTGTATAATTGTACGATGTAGCCCTTTTTATCCCTAGAAATCTGTAAACCCCTTTTTTGTAAATAAATATATCATCATCATCATCATCAGCCTGTCGATATCGACAATCCACTGCTGAATATAGGCCTCTTCCATCAAAATGGAAGGGGGTTGGCATTAAGTCACCACGCTTGCCAGACGGATTGGTGACTAGGGACCAGATTATAGCCGGTCAAATATCAACGCAGGGACTCGGACTCGAACCCGGGACTCCTGCTTAGAAGGCTAGTGTCTTTAAGCTCTCGGCTAATCCGATTCCCAAATAAATATATATTTTATATAAATACGTGTGTTATTACAAGACCCTAATGACCCAATAAGAACGAAACTCTCCCCACACAAATAAATTTAACTTGTACCCAACTTCTTTAATTTACCAGTTACTGTGTACGGACAGACAGATAGACAGACATATTAGCAACACTAATGGGATCTTGTTTTACTTTTGTGCCCTAAAAAGAGTAATCAAAGTTCGGTCGTGCGCAAAATAGTTAAAAATATATTATTTATAAATTTAGCCTGCTCGAAATAGAAAAAGACCATACAATGATTAATATCCAAGTATCGGTGGTAATCATGAAATTATTAATTAAAAGTTTCTCGAAATAGAGTAGCTATATCAGATAAATAACCACCATTAGTCTTTCAGGTTTTCAAAGGCCACACGATAATTATCAGGCATTGTATTCACATTATTGCAATGATTTTTTTTAGAAAATGTAAAATAATGGTATGAAAATTAAACAAATAAACTCCATTAACTTCATTAAATGAATTACATAACTATTTTAAAATATCAAAGAAAATTAATTGTGACTCATTGTATCAGAGCTTTTTTAAGTTTTTGACTTGAGGACTCCATTTTATCTAAAAATTATGCAAGAAACGCGGAACCTTTATAATGCATATAATAGAAAATACTTAATAGAAAAAATGTGTCAATCGTTATTATAGTATTAAAAAAGAATTATTATTAAGAAAATTATCAAAAAATATTAAGAAAAACTTTCTTTCTCTGTATTTAGAAACTTAAGTAACCGTTGAAAATATTTCTTTGATTTATTAGAATATGGATGCCAGTTGCTTATTTTCAAGTCTTCAATTTTTATGGTTTTATAATTTTTTGGTGCCAAAATTCTTTAAATGTACATACCATATATTATAATACTGTAAAACGGGGTAACTTTGGGACACTTTTTCAGGGTTTTCATGACTCCTGTCAATATATATTACGTTAGATTGTTGAGGCCATGGTGTTATATGAAATTAACTTTCTTTTTTCAAAATAAGAACATGATTTTACTCTAAGATCATTAAATGAATTACATAACTATTTTGAAAGATCAAAGGAAATTAATCCTGGAAGCCTCTACCCTCACATTGAGGATGTTAAATATTACATCAATGAATGCAAATTTTCTGCACTTGGTGTTTCGGAAACATGGTTAAAGTCAAGGGACGCCAACAAATCTGTGGAAATACCAGGCTACAGACACATAAGAAATGATCGCAATCGGATTAGAGCTGGTGGGGTATATCTTCTGGCAGAATTGAAATACAAAATAATAGCATCTTCAGCTGGTATACCTCAGAAATCTGTTGAGTTCCTCCTTGCTGAGGTGAATGTTAAAGGCTTAAAAATTCTAATTGGTGTAATCTATAGACCCCCTTATAAAAGCATTGATATTCTTGAAATTGAACCTATTTTAGCTAGCCTTGTATTCCAATATGATCAAGTGGTGCTGGTTGGTGATTTCAACTTTAATATTACACATAATCTTGCTGGCTATAGAGAATTTAATGATATGGTAACATCACTTAATCTCTCAATCTTGGACTCTGGCCCAACTCATATTACAAGCCATTCCAGCAACACAATCGATCTCTGCCTAGTTAACAATCCGGACAACATCCTAGCTTATGAAACATTTGACGTCCCCGGGATTTCAAATCACAAAATGATAATTGCAGTTATTAAGTCTCCTTCATTTAAATATAAAAATAAAGTTTTTGAAAAACGAAATTTCAGAAAAATTAGATTTAGAAAAACTTAATAACTCGGCAATGCAACTTGATTGGTCATCTATTTATAGTTGTACCAACGCTAATACCATGTTGAAGTTTTTCAATGATAATTTGATTGAATTAATGGACTTGGTAGCCCCGGTCAAAAAATTGTTTCTAAGCGTCCTCGGATTCCATGGTTTAACAACAATATCAAGCGGTCGATTAGAAAACGTGTCTCTCTTTATAAGGCTTGGAAAAAAACGTTGTCGGATGATGACTTTGAGCGTTTTCGCGCACAGCGAAATAAGACAAAGGTCTTGATAAGAAATGCCAAACGTGAGTTTGCCGCTACCCAACTGGACTCAACAACTTGTGGGACCACTGCGCTCTGGCGTAATATAAGAAAATTTGGTCTCAGTAAAAGTTCGGATGAGCAATTAACCTCATTTACTCTTGACGAATTCAACTTAAATTTTGTAGGATCTTCTGTTGGTAATAATAATACTTTTACTGGTTCATCAGACCCTCCCGGCTCCTATGATTTTTTTTCGTTTTCTTTCAAAAATGTTTCTGATGAGGATATTGTTTTTGCGGTTCACTCAATTAAGTCTGGTGCTGTGGGTTGTGATACCATTCCAATTTCATTTATAGTAACTATACTTCCTCTAATTCTACCACACCTTGCACACTTGATAAATTTTTGTATGACTTCATCTACCTTCCCTTCTGCTTGGAAACATGATATTGTACTACCCTTGCAGAAAATTAGCTCACCCAAATCCCTGTCTGATTTTAGACCTATTAGTGTTCTCCCTGCCTTGTCCAAAATATTAGAAAAAATTATTAACTGTCAAATTTTATATCATTTCGAAAATAATAAATTTTTAGACCCTTATCAGTCTGGCTTCCGTAAAGGGCATAGTTGTACGACTGCTTTATTAAAAATTACAGAGGATATTCGAAAAGAAATCGACGTCGGAAAATGTACAATTTTACTACTTCTTGATTTTAAAAATGCATTCGGATCAGTCAATCACTCGATTCTTTTAAGTAAACTTGCTTCCCAATTTAATTTTTCATCCTCAGCTTGCAAATTAATATCTTCATTTCTAAGTGATAGGACTCAAGCAGTTCGTTGTGGCTCAGATTTTTCATCTTCTCTTTCTCTTAGGACAGGGGTGCCCCAGGGATCCATCCTGGGACCTCTATTATTTTCTTTATCTATTAATGATATCTCCTCTTCTCTTTCTAACTGTAATCATCACCTATTTGCCGATGATTTTCAGTTTTATGCTCACTGCTTGCCCAACCAAGTTGTACAGTCTATTTCATTAATTAACCTAGAGCTTCTGTCACTTTCTTCCTGGGCCACGAATAATTTAATCTTTGTTAATCCTGTAAAAACGCAGGCAATTATCTTTTTCAAAGAATGCCTGCCTACTGTCTTACTGCCTCTTATTCTCTACAATAACAATATTATTCCATTTACTTGCTCAGTTAAGAATCTAGGATTGACTGTTTCGTGTAATTTATCTTGGAAAGTCCAAACAACTAATATATGCCGTAGTGTTTATGGGGCCCTTCACTCACTGAAGCGACTCTCATATCTCACGCCATATAATCTTCGCCTCAATCTAAGTAAGAGTTTATTAGCTCCCCTTTTCCAGTACTGCGACATCATCTTTTCGAATTCCCTCGACAGTAAATCGGGCAAAAGACTAGAAATAGCTTTGAATTCATGCACCCGCTATGTCTTAAATCAAAAAGCACGTAGCCATCTTTCGGACCAGGATAAAAAACTTATTTTAAACACAGATCTTTCTAAATTTTTCGCTTGGCGGTGTTGTGTGATTATTTATAAGCTATTAAATTATGAAAAATTCATTTGCCCGTCTTATTTAGAAAATCTATTTGTCGTCGGTCGCTCCACCAGGAAGACAACGCTAGTGCAGGTGCACTATAAAACTAAACACTTCTTTCGTTCCTTCAAATTGGCGGGCACAAAGCTTTGGAATGAACTTCCATCCAAATTTCATGCAAACCCGACTCTTGGTGCTCTCAGGTCTTCGTTCTTTATGGATCCCAATAACTGATACTCCTTACTCTTATTTCCTTTATGTCTTCTAATCTTTCTCTACTCTTTTTTTCTCTTCTTCCCCTTCAAAATTTGTGTATTTGTGAAATCTTTTGCCAACATTGTAAAATATTGTTGCTAAATTATGTATAAACACTAGGTGGGGCCTAAGGTCTTATGTTTGTATACTTTGTGAAATAAATAAATAAATAAATAATTGTGACTCAGGCACTACTGATACAGCGTATTAAATTCCTAACTGAATTTAACATCTCACGACCCCCCCAAAAAATCTCAAGATCCCAAAGCACAACACCCACTTCTCGTCTGTGAGAAATTGACTCATTAAGACCATTATAAGTCATCAATCAATCTCTGAAAGTTCAAATTGTCGAGAGTAGAAGTATAGTTAAAATATCCGAAGAAAATAACTGCTGAATCCAATGTGTTAGGGATGAAGTTTTGATTTCATACCCTCGGAAATTTAATTCGACTGCCAAAATGCTATCCGTGCCATTGGCTTTTGGCAATCGGGTTCAATTTCTGGGAGTGTGAAATCAACCCTTCTGGAAAATAATAAAAATCATCCCTAACATATTGGATTCAGTAGTTGACAATCTTTTGTGTTTCTTTGTAAATCTACCTATCTGTAAGTCTGCCATCCTAATATTTAAAAACCATGATAAAAAATATAATTTAATTTAAAAAAAATTATCGTTTACTATAAAATTATTTTAAATATATTTTTTAAAGATAATTTTGAATTAAAAGATAATAGAAGGCCATGTAAATACTTGCATTTATTATTATACTGTAAAGAAAGAAAAAATATTAATTACCCTGAACAAATATAGACAATGAAAAAACTTGCCTTTAATGGTAAAGTACTTATCAGCTAGTTGAAGTTAATTGAAAAATTAAAACAAAAAGTTTTTTTTTATTTTAATTTGTAGAGAAAGTTTTTCTATTTCATCCTATATACTATATAAGTAGGTACTATAAACTTTCATTGTTTTTTTTTGTTGTTTTTTTTAATACTATCTTCGGAATATAAATCTCAGAATCATAAAAGTAAGTAACATCATCGTAAAAATTTTATCAGAACATAATATACCTATAAACTAAAAAAAATCAATTATCACATTCCATCTTTTCAAAACAGAAAAAAAAGTTTTATTACTTACTCTAGTAGCTCTTAATATTCAATTATGTATGACTTTTATTAATGCACAATACTCATTAATCATTATTAAGATACCTAAGTCGACTATTTATTTAAAAAAAATATTAGCTGTTATTAATTCATTATTACATGTCAGAAGTGTTACATTCACCCTCTCGGGAGTCGAATCCCAGTGCCAAAATCTTTTAGAAATAGGTTTCAATTTTTGAAAAAGTTAATACAACCTTCTGACATGTAACAAAAATTATTCATTTTAAAGAGGATTTAGTAGAATAGGAATTTTATTTGGAATTTTAAATCTTCTACTATTGACAAATTAAACCTTTTATATTGATTTAAACACTGACCTCCAAACTTCACATTTAAAATTGTCTCTTTATGCTAGAGGTTTATCAAAGAAAAGGATATTTTATTTCATTATTCATCACTTTATTTATTTCATGCACGTACGCTAATATCTAGTCAGCCATGTATAAAGCCTTGATTACGATCATCTATAGATCTAGGTTCTTTAACTTACTGGTTAACCTTGCTGAATATCTTAACTTAAAAGTCATGATTAAAACTAAACTTCGTTTCTTTCCTTCCCCCCTCAACAACACCAGTATGAAAGCTTATAGAAAGTTTGTTCTGGTGTCTTTTTTCAAAATAAAGAAACTGTTATATTTTAGGATTTCTCTCTTCAGAATTTTCAGATGAAAAACGCAAAAAATCAGAAAAAAATTTCAGTCTTTTACCCCAAATCCTTTGCTGAAAAAAATTTCCAAATCACCAAAATTTTCATGGATCGTACCAAATGTCTTGGAATGATACTACTTTTTTCATCAATCATTCTTTTTAAAAAACAGCAGCGACTCATGCAATCACCAGAGATTGTCATTTATTAAATCTTAGCTTTTGTGGATAAATTTTATTACATGTCAGAAGAGTTCTATAGATCGCCCTTTAGAATAAGCAAACTCTCGGGATTTAATTAAAAATTTCTTCACAGAGCTGGTATTTTAGGCATTCGGGTTCAATTACCGAGAGGATGAATAGGTACAACCCTTCTGACAAATAATAAAATTTATCCATAGGTTTTAGCAGAAGACAAAATCTCGTGATTTTATTATGCTTTTAAAATCTGCTACTATTGCAAATTGAACTTTTATAAAACCTCAAATATTCTAATATATCACTGAGGGAACTAAATTAATTAAATAGCTTGGTAATCAATACATATTTTAAGTTCTCTTTTTTTATATAAGGAGAAATCAATGAAGATATCCTCTACAAATAAACTTATATTGATACATATTATGTATATTGAGTGACCAGCTTACTATTACAACAAAACATAATTTACCTACATCCAATCGGGTATTTGAACCCATGAGAAATAACAGATAGAATATTTATTATTAAAAAGACTGATATGATGAATGTCAAACTTTCGATTCTATCGTCTATAATAAATACATTATATATCGTCGACGTGAACATTGCCCACAGACAATATTCAATTTTTATTTAACAATAAAGATCCAACACCTAGAGAATTATGTAATAATATTGTTTATCAAATTAAATGTCTAGATTGTCCTCCAAATTCTAGCACCTATTTAGGGCAAAGTTCACGTTCACTAAAAATTAGGGTTTTTTGAACATAAATTAAGTTTTCGAAATAAAAAGAACAACACAGCACTCTCCACCCATGCAGCTGAACATAGTCATTCTTTTGATTAGGATAATGCGCGAATATCGGTCAAGATTGATAACTACTATAAAAGATCCATAGCCGAAATGCTATATATAAAAATAGCAGGTTTAAAGACTATCAATTTTAAAAGAGATTGTATGTTTCTACCCAATATTTGGTGCAGTAGTCCATGTATACAGCTCGTAAGGTGCGGTGATTTGTTTGTTTTTTGTGATGTTGGATTGCGAAAAAATAAGAAAAATATTGTTCAATTAAACAAAAAAAAAAAGAAAGAAAAATCTGACCAACATGGGGTTTGTGCCATTCTAAGCAGAATAAATCAAAGTTTTTTTTGTAATAAAAATAAATATATTTTCAAAAATGTCAAACTTCAAAAAATCAATGATTTTTTCAGGAAAACTGAAAAATCTTATTCAATATGAAGTTGAATATTTTTTTGTATTTTTTCTGGAAAACACGTTTAAAAAAAAGAAAATATCAAAAAAAACGTTCCGATTAGTCAATTTTTGAAATAGTTATGAACATTTGAAAGAAAAACACCATTTTTAAAAAAAATTAATAACTTTTTTTCGGTTGAGTAGAAAAATTTGAAAAAATTCTGAAATTTTTTTTCGATAGGGTAGAAAAAGATAAAAAAGTTTCCAGCCAAATCGAAGGGGGTCGGGGGTCAAAAGTGGTCGATATGGCTCGGAATGCCCCATATATAGCATAGATATGTGTGTATTTATTTGCATCAAGCAGAGAACCACCTCATTGATTTCCCCTTATGAATCATCACCTATGCCACTCTTGGCAAACTAAATATTTTCATTTATTTTTTTATTTTATTTTATTTTATTAATAGCTCTTGTTAAAATGTTCCCTAAAGGATTAATTAAAATAATTTGTAAAAGCTTTTTACAGAAATAAAGATATATGTATTCTATAATCGAAAGTAGTACCTTTGATGCTCAGCTTATTTTTGCCAAAGGTTTTAGTAAAATATCATTTCCTTTCAATCAACAACATTGTGGCTGTATTCTATCGAAAGTTAAATACAAAAGACAAAGCGTCAAATTAATTAAATTTGTTTTCTAACTAACCGATTCATAGGGACAGATATCGAAAAACTTTGGAGTCGTTCCGAATACGATAAATTAGCAATTATGAATATAATATATTAAAACTTTAATTCTGAATTTATTTTACGATGACACTGCGGCGGCTCACGCTGGGTATGCTATTTTTTATATATTTATTAATTTATTTTTCAAAGTAAATTAAAAAAAATAAATAAATAAAAAGGGTAACTTATAAACAATAATATAAATGAAAATAAGAAATTTGAGTATTGTGTATTTTGATATTTACTAATTTATGTAAATTTAAGACTAAACAGTAGGAAATAAAAATAACAACTTTTTGGTTTTCTGAAATTTTTCTACACTTGTGAAAATGGACTAAAAAGAAAATATATAAATTTTAAGAAAAAACACTGCCTGAAATGGTATATTTTTATACATAGACCGCAGAAATGAGGTAATTTGAAAACCCAAGAGGAAAACTGATGTGCTGTCCTCGTAGCTATTTAAAATTAAAAAACGTTTCTTGTGGAAAAATCTTTTCTTTTATTAATTAGATGGATATCATAATGTCCATGATACTAATTTCGGCAGAAACCATTCGCCATCTTCATTTAGACACTTGATAAATACACTAATTTTTAAAAAAATTGTTAGAGCCGTTTTTGAGAAAAGCAAAAAAAAACGAAAAATATTTCATGTAAATGTCCACCTCTGGTTTTCCAATTTCAACCAAAAGCTTGCTGTACTCTTTCTAGTTTAATATCGAGCTTAAGTTTCGAATTTCGTATCTCTGATTTATGGTTGCGAAATGTATGGGGGGTACATTCTTACGTACGTAAACATCAACTTCCGGTTTTTCTATTTTATCCAAATTCTTGTTATACTTCTTGTAACCTCTAGATAGCTTTAGTTTCAAATTTCAAGGCTCTGCGGCTTTCCGAAGACGAGATATGAACGATTAAAATATTTATTTTACGACACTCCTAATTTACAACCTCTTCCTTTAATTCAATCGGATTAAAAATTTGACACAACTATTAACTCATGACACTAGATAAATACACTAATTTTTAAAAAAATCGTTACAGCCGTTTTTGAGAAAAAAAAACGAAATAATTGGGGTGTAAATTAGTAGTCTCGCGATGTCTTCAAATAAATGAAAATGTGAATGTCCTGTGGTGAACACACCATTTGATTTTTTGTTTGTTTTATGTTAAAAATTTAAGGAACATTTTCTTTTGAAAAAAAAACAAAACATATATTTTCTTCTTTTTAATCCATTTTCACAAGTGTAGAAAAATTTCAGAAAATCAAAAAGTTTTGTTTGTTATTTTTTTTCTTCTTCTTTAAGCGCCATACTCGATTCCGAGCGTCGGCAATTATGATACCTACTATAGAAAGTAACCTCTCCATTGTGATTTTCCTGAAATTTTTTTTCACAGAGGTTGTTTCACTTCCCTTCCCCTAGATTTAGTGAGGCGACTTGCATTTTTGACAAAGATGAAAATTGTTCTGACTTAGGGCCGGTTGTATGTCGCAAAGTAAATGCTTTTTCCACTAACAAACGGTAGATGGTAAATGGAGGGACTGGGGTGGCCTTTCAGTGGCTGTCATCTGATTGGCCATCCCAGTCCCTCCATTTACCATCTACCGTTTGTTAGTGGTAAAAAGCATTTACTTTGCGACATACAACCGGCCCTAAGGCGAGATGTGATCCCGAGTAAACTCGATCAGAATTCAGACGCTTTTTAGCCATTGCTCTATCGGTGCCTCTCGTTATATATGTGTATATCTTAGCGAGATGAAATGAGACAAGGGGGGGGGGGGGGAGGTCTAAGTAAACGTGACGTTCGCAGTTCATCAATTTTATTTTAATTTATTTCTTAACTTTTTTTAAATTTTATTATAGGGTGGTCTAGCTTTTGTAACGTTATATTTGTTAAGGGACTTCCAGAAAATGGGACGCAGCGTGACGAAAGGGGGGGGGACAAAAAGTAAATTTTGCGTGACTAATGAATGGCCCCTAAGCTGGTCCGCAGAACTTATAAAAGTCCCCACTTAAAAAAGTTTGAGAAACGCTGATTAGGATAAGAGGTTGAGTGATTGTAAAATAGAGTCTGGATTTGAAAAAAAAGCCAAGCTTGCAAACAGGTAAGTCCCTGACATTTATAATCAAAATCAATCGTATCATATAGCTATTGGATGTTTGTGACAAAGCATTTGTATAATTATAATTATTAGCATTCTTTAATAGGAGTGCTAAGTGAGGGGATCCGGGGGTTCCTTTTGCCACCTCTTGCTCTTTCACACCGAATGTTTGTCCCCCGGGGTTCGGAGGGCGGGGTCTGGATCGAAAGCACTCTTGGTTACCCTCTTGAAAGGCCTGAACCTGGACCCCTGGACCCTCCAACCCCTTTTGACTCTCTTTCATGCCAGATACTCATATCCTAGCGAGGTTATCATTCTCCATACAGGCAGATATCGATTAAATTAAACCATTTAATTATTTGAATGCAATAGCCTGTTGCTATGGAAACCCTGAGATTCACACCCAAGTATCGGTGGGCCCTAAAACTGCCAATTTAAGGTATTCTAGGCATATGTAGAAGAAATTAGTTAGACATAAATAGAAATTATAAGGTTGCCCACTAGATGTAAATAAATACATATATAGGTATCACATATAAATAAATCGAAGAAATTCGATCTAGAATAAGAATAACTCAAAAAGATAATTTATCCAACGACCATGCCATTACTTCTAATTAATAAACCAAGTGCGGTATTGTTCAGTGAAATATGTGGGTTATACTATATCTTAAATAAATATTAAGAGTAAGCTTGAAATTAATTTGACTTGTTTTGAATTAATTTCATTGGCTTATTTGTTTATTTATTTAAGGTGAAGTTTGCTGTTTTAAATAAACAAAATTATCTCAGATTTTATTAAGTAAATAAACCAACAAACTGAAATATCGTCTATTATTTCAGAGTACATACTTGTACGATAATCTTATCCGAATATTGTTCTGTGGTTTGGGACAAACATCCACAACGATTAGAGAGAAAAATTGATATGGTACAAAGGAGGGCGGCTAGGTTTGTTTTTGGTAAATTTGATAGGTTTAGTAGTGTCACTTCAATGATTAATGAATTAGGATGGTCTAGTTTATTGGAGAGAAGGGAATGGGCTAAATTGAAAGTGATTTTCAAAGCCTATAAGGGTTTTAGGAGTTGGGAGGAAATAACGAATAGATTTCAGGAACCAAGTTATTTAGGTAGAGCTGATCATAGAAAAAAGATTCGTAAGCCAAGATTCTTGAAAAATATCGGTTTACATTCATTTGTAGGATCTGGCATTGATTTGTGGAACAGTCTGTCTGTTATTACTTGGGATTATAGTCCTCTGCCCCCTATGATTAAATCAATTATAAATTTTGTCAAGTCCTAATGTCCTAGAGTTGTGCAAAATTTTATTTAGTTCTCACAAGCAGAGATTAGGTGAGGTAGAGAGAGGTCATACCATCCTTGTTAAGGTTTTGACCAGGTTTCCTTAACAGCTTATGGCAAATGCCGGGATGGCTAATGCGTCGCTTGCTCCTGGTATCGGGTTTTTGCGCGGAATTTTTAAATTACTTTTTGTCTTTTGATGGAAATCTATGGTCATGTTATTTGTTAATGAGCATACATTTCTATTTTTTTTTCTTTTTTTTTTTTTTTTTTACTTGTTTATTATTTGTTAAATTGTTGTAATTAATTTGTATTGATGTTTATTAATGTATTGTAGCTAGATTGTATTGATGTTTGGAGGACCTAGCCACCGAGGGCTTGTGCCTCTAAGCAGGTCGAGAAATAAAGATTTATTTATTTATTTATTTGAATGTACCCTTTCAGTTGGTATGCTGGATTAGTGCAGCTTCGCCTTTTCATATTTAGAAATGAATGAAAGGAAAAAAGTAATTTTTTAATAAATATTTTTTTCTGATGTCTCTTTATGTTGCTGGAGTCGAATATCCACAAAAAATTGCGTTTATGTTGGAGTCACGATGAACGACAAGAGCGTCGATTCTAGCAGCGACAAAGGCAAATCGAAGAAAAGAGACGTATTCTAATTTAAAAAAAGAGCTATATGAAAGATGGGTGTCGTGCACACATAATATTTAGTTTCAAGATTTTTAATAGTGGCGGATTTATGATTTTGCAGCCGGTAGGATGAAATATTTTGCCAGGGGTGGATTTAAACTATTTTGGGCCCTAGGAAAAATCTTTATTTCAATCCCCTACGTAAAAACATAAAATATATATTTAATGCATGTATATAAATAGTAAGAATCAATTGCCTCTTTAGCCTACTAGAAATGGTAAAAGGGTTTAATTTTTTCCTCATCACATATTCAATGAAATCTATTGAAATTTCATATAATATGTAATATTTTCTTTTACATTTTATATCAAATAGGTTTTTTAGAATATTTGCATTTTAAAGGGTAGTTTATTTGAAGTACTACTACCAGTGGCGTCTATGTGTCTATGTTACCTCATATCTTAGCCAATTGTGAACCGATTTTGATGATTTTTTTTGCATTTGGTTCAGTCTAGCTTCCGATTGGTCCCGTTTTTTTCATTGGTATTGGACCTTTTTTGATATGTTTGTTCAGACATAACTTCTTTGTTTATGAACCGATTTTAATGATTCTTTTTTTATTGGAAAGAGGGTACCTTAGGGGTGGTACCATATTGATTTGGTCAAGTTCTGAAGATATGATTAATTACGAAATAACGTAAATCTCCAATTCTTATCACCAAATAATTGAAATTATAATAAATAAAATCTTTTATGAAAAAAACCTTATAACATTCATTTAAAACCCGCAAACGTTTCGAGAGAATTTCTATATTTATGAATTGAATTTTACTATCATTTACTAATTCATTCGCCCAACGCTTTCTCTTACGAGATGCATGCAAGGTATTATATTAAGTCACTATTAATAACATCACTAAAAAGAGAAAAATAAAAATAATTTTTATAAAAAAAAAATTAAACCGTCTTCAAAAAAATTAAATGCAACAAATAAATAATAATAACTTAAAATAAAATAAAATACACTAAAAGGTATAAAATAATTATCTTATTTAGTTACAACTAAACAACGAAATATTAACTTGAAATTGCTTTTTGAAGTCGGTGCCAAACAAACTATATAAGCGAGCGTACCCGCCAAACGTACTAAGTAAGGATCCGTCGAGTGCGATTCATAAAATGTATTGGCATCGACTTCAAAAAACAATTTCATGTGAATATTTCGTTGTTTAGTTGTAACTAAATAAGATAATTATGTTATACCTTTTAGTGTATTTTATTTTATTTTTAAGTTATTATTATTTATTTGTTGCATTTAATTTTTTGAAGTCAGTTTTATTTTTTTTATAAAAATTATTTTTTTACAAAATCTTTAATTTAAAGTGTCAAATGAAATTGCTTCCAATGTATTGTATTCTATTGTCGAAATTGCCAAATCATTTAATTTCTTTTCCGACAATGGTTGATCTTATATAATTTGTTATTTTTTGAGACATGAAAAAGATCTTTCGGAATCCGCATTAGAAATTGCCATGGTCTTAAAAATTCTTAAAGCTATTGCAGTGCCCGTCGATAATTTTGTCGCAGACAGGAAATGCTGTTGTAAATTTTGTTTGAATTCTTAAAGGAATTCTCTTTTTTTAATTAAGGTCACTACAGCCAGATGTACGAGGGCGATTGAGATCCTCTTCGTACGCATCCGGACCCGAATTGCTTTTAGCACCTCCCCCCTCTATATATCCCCTTTCCGCTCTTTTTCGCCGACCCCTGGGGTCTTCGTCAAAATTATATGGTGATAGGAAATGTGTTATAAATACCAGAGTTCACAGTTAATTATAAATCTACTTGCTCTTATGGAATATTCCCAAAAAAGGTCACGTGGTTTTCGAAGTCACTCCCTTAAAAATGGGAGTGTTCTATGATTAAAATATACTCCTACTCATTAGGAAATTGACCAATCGGGAACTTTTCTTGTGGAAACGCCCAGAGCAGACAGCAGAGATGACAGACAAGCAAGTTTTGAGTCAGTCAGAAGTTGGCAGTTCAAATTTGAAGCCCAGTTGAGGTGGAGTGTTGAGTTGTGGGGTGGACAAGTTGTCAATTGGAGTTAAGAGATGAATTTAAGCTCTCCAGCCATCAGCAATGGACAAATGTATACTTATAATTACCCAATAAAAAACCAATATTAAATAATCTCTTCTTTTAAATACATATATTTAATACACATTTTTAAGTGGGAGATAAATTTAACCGAATTTACCGCGCGGAGAATTTACCACTGCTCGAAGCCCCTAAAACCTTAGTAAATTGGATATTGAATTGTATATCTAAGTTTCTGAGATTGGCTCGTGATCCCGGCTTCTTTTCCTTCTGCTTTGTTCTTTTCACGATGGAGGGGCCAGCCCATACTGGCCTTTAGGGGATCCACCTTCTGGTGTATCTCCTCCTGACATCAATATCATTAAAAAAAAAAAAAAAAAAAAAACACCCTACTCTCCTACTTCAATTAAATCATCAAATCAGCATCAGGGCTTAAACAGGTCGAATCGCTTGGACACGTTACCAGACCATTCACGGGGAACTTCTTCGAGATAAATCAACAAATCGCCAACCTTTCTCTGGTCAAGAAGGGTTGCAACCAAAAACTTAAAGTGTTGTCGTAACACTATATCTACATTCGTAAATTAAAAATAAGTTATGGTAGAGAGAATCATAGAATTTTAATTTAAATCAACGTATCCCACCTTCAACATGCGTGGTCCATGAGCACATGTGCACACGTGCGCCTGCAAACAGCCGAGACAAATAAAGTTTCCCGTCTAAATAAAAATTCATAAAAGCATCAAAGTCGAAATTAGGTATACCTCGAAAATTCTCCGCCGTAGGATTCAGCCTACTTAGACTAATAGCAAATTCGCCACTGTTGAGTGTAGATTTATTTTAATATTTTTCTATTAAAAGTCATGTTGTATTTAAGGGAAACTTTTTTTAACCGACTTCAAAGAAGGAGGAGGTTATCAATTCGACTGAATTTTTTTGTGTCTATGTTACCTGATTTCTTCGCCAATTATGAACCGATTTCGATGATTTTTTTGCATTGGGTTCAGTCTACTACCCGATTGGTCCCGTTTTTTTTTCATTGCTCTTGTACCTTTTTTGATATGTATGTTCAGGCATAACTTCTTTGTTTATGTACCGATTTCAATGATTCTTCTTTTATTGGAAAGGAGGTACCTTAGGCGTGGTCCCATATTAATTTGGTCAAGTTCTGATAATATGATCAATGACAAAATAACGTAAATCTCCAATTCTTATAAGTAAATAATCGAAATTATAATAAATAAAATCTTTTATAAAAAAAAACAATCTTAAAACGTTCATTTAAAACCGGCAAACTTTTCGAGAGAATTTCTCTATTTATGAATTGAAATATTTTTATAATTTTTTATCTTTCTCTTACGAGATGCATGCAAGGAATTTTATCATAAGTCGCTATTCTTAACATCACTAAAAAGAGAAAAGTAAAAATAATTTTTATAAAAAAATGAAATCGACTTCAAAAAATTAAATGCATCAAACAAAATAATAAGAACTCAAAAATCAAATAAAATGCACTAAAAGGTATAAAATAATTACCTAATTTAGTTACAACTAAACGACGAAATTTTTACATGAAATCACTTTTTGAAGTCGGTGCCTAACAAACGATCTAAGCGAGCTTACTCGCCAAACGTATTAAGTAAGATCCGTCGAGTGGGATTCATAAAATGTATATGTTTAGCACTGACTTCAAAAAGTGATTTCATGTAAAAATTTCGTCGTTTATTTGTAACTAAATTAGAAAATTATTTTATACCTTTTAGTGGATTTTATTTTATTTTTGAGTTCTTATTATTTTGTTTGATGCATTTAATTTTTTTGAAGTCGGTTTTATTTTTTTTGTTTTTATAAAAATTATCTTTGAGTTATTATTTATGTATTTACAGTTTTATCAATATTTTCTACTATATATATGTTAACCTCTATGATAAGTAGGTATAGGTAAATTTAAAATATTTTGATGTTTGAAAAATTAAGTTCTTTGTTAGGGTTCTGTACAACTGTAAAACGGTATCCTATTCGTATAAATATAATATATATATATATATCTTTCTGTCTGACCTACTGTCAGAGCATCGTACCTTGTAAACTATCAATAAATATGATAGTATAAAAAATTTAAAAATTATTAGTAGGCACATGTCTTCGATTTCCCAGATATCGAAAATTATATTACAATTTTAGTTGACTGATTATTTTTGGGGAATGTCGAATTTTTAGTGGGATACGGAAGATGAAAAATATTTTTTTTTTATCATGAACAATTCATGGAGAATATCCCCTAGCTCGTACCAAAAAAAGTCAACCATAGAGAATAAAAAAAAACTCACATTTTAACAAATCTTTACTTACTTACTCTCTCGGTAAAACAAAAACTTTTCAATTACATATCTTTACATTTAAAGGTCCCTTGGACCCCAAAATGTAGTTTTTAGAAAAATGTATTTGACAAAATAATTAATATCTCTTGAAATATAAATATTTCGATGTTCAATAATAAAGTTTTATTGTAAATCTAAACGCTGTGAATTTGCTCAATTTTTTTTATCAAAATAGTTTCAGTTGTTTTTGAGATGTTACAAAAATACGAAGCAAAATAACATTTTTTTTCGTACACGATTTTTATTCACCATATCCCTCGTCTAGTAAAGTGAAAATCAGATCGTCCATAATGCATTCATCTTTAATAAAAATTCGCTTCTACTTAAGCACTATCTTTTTGGCATTTTATCTAAAATATATATAAAATGTTGAATTTTAATTAAAGCACAGGAGGTAAGTAAATTCGATCAAGAACTGATTACATCAGTTTATTTTTAACCGACTTCGAAAAAAGGAGGAAGTTATTCAAGCGAGAGTTTATTTACATTAGTTTACAGATAAACACAATTTCATACAATTTTTGATATGTTTGATTAATATTTTCATATTTATAGGTGTATTTATAGGAACAACAGCCAGTAATATTCTTTCTTTTGATAAATGAAAAAAAACAGGCTAGAGGAATTAGAAAAGCGATTCCTTGCTACACAGTAAATGAGTCGAAAATCAGCATCCTTAATGAAGCGATTCTATCGGAAAATAAGCAGCTATTCATCTAGAAATTATCTCCATTTAAAGTTCGCATTTTATCTTTGCGATATTCTATTAATTAAAAATTTCCTAGACACTCGTCCCAGAGATAATTTAGGACTCTTTAAATTTTTAATGTATCTAAATAGACTTATGAGTTTGTTCCTTATTTCAATTAAATTGTTACCACGAAGTTAATTCACTGTCGGTAGAACTCATACCTTACCCATTATCTCACACAATAATTGCAAGATTATAGCTTCTTCTATAAATTTGATTCTACTAGAGAATTTGGATGATTAATTATATGACTAGAATGGTCAACTTTGACATATTTTTTCATGTTAATAATGACCATTTATATATGTAATTAGAAATCACCTCTGCCTTTAAATCAAGCCCGACTCTCTGCAAATATTTGACCAGCTATAATCTAACTCTAAACCAATTTACACACACCTCCATACATAAATACAAATAAACAACTAAGACTGATGACTAAAATGGGCACCTGGGAATAATTACTTTAATTAAGAAAAAAACCTATTGTATTAAAGTCACTCGAAGATCAGAACCGGGCAGATCGATTTGTCAACTCAAAACCCCCCTAATCTCTGATTTTCATCGAAATCGATAGAGGCTTTTCGAAAAATCGTTTCTATAGAAATACATAGGTAAGTACATATCAGTGGCGGGCGGTGACTTTTCAACCAGAGGATGCTGTCCATATAAAATAATTTTTAAGAAAAATAAAAAAACCGACTTCAAAAAATTAAATGCAACAAATAAAATACACTAAAAGGTATAAAATAATTATTATCTTATTTAGTTACAACTAAACGACGAAATATTAACATGAAATTACTTTTTGAAGTCGGTGCCAAACAAACTATACCTATAAGCGAGCATACCCTCCAAACGTCCTAAGTAAGATCCGTCGAGTGCGATTCATAAAAGGTATACGTTTGGCACCGACTTCAAAATGTAATTTCATGTTAATATTTCGTCGTTTAGTTGTAACTAAATAAGATAATAATTTATTTTATACCTTTTAGTGTATTTTATTTGTTGCATTTAATTTTTTGAAGTCGGTTTTTATTTTTTCTTAAAAATTATTTTTATTTTTCTCTTTTTAGTGATGTTATTAATAGTGATCATATCATCAGAACTTGATCAAATTAATATGACACCATCCCCAAGACACCCCCTATCGGATAAAAAGAACCATCGAAATCGGTTCATAAACAAAGAGGTTAGGTCTAAACAAACCTAATAAAAAAGGTCTAATACCTATGAAAAAAAAACGAAAAAAAATGGGACCAATCGGAAGCTAGACTGGACCCAATGCAAAAAAAAATTTCAAAATCGGTTGAGAATTGGCGGAGATATGAGGTAACATAGGCACAAAAAAAAAAAAAAAAAAAATTCAATCGAATAGAGAACCTCCTCCTTTTTTGAAGTCGGTTAAAAAGTACCCTTCATTTTTTGAAATTTTATTTTAATTTTTTTTTCCTTCAAATATCATCGAATACGGCATCATTTGTGTATTTTTAACCGACTTCAAAAAAGGAGGAGGTTCTCTATTCGATTGAATTTTTTTTTTTTTTTTTTTTTTTTTTTTTTTTTTGTGCCTATGTTACCTCATATCTCCGCCAATTGTCAACCGATTTTGAAAATTTTTTTTGCATTGGGTCCAGTCTAGCTTCCGATTGGTCCCATTTTTTTTTCCATTTTTTTTCATAGGTATTAGACCTTTTTTATTAGGTTTGTTTAGGTTTGTTTAGACCTAACCTCTTTGTTTATGAACCGATTTCGATGGTTCTTTTTTTATCCGAAAGGGGGTGTCTTAGGGATGGTGTCGTATTAATTTGGTCAAGTTCTGATGATATAATCACTATTAATAACATCACTAAAAGAGAAAAATAAAAATTTTTAAGAAAAAAATAAAAACCGACTTCAAAAAATTAAGTGCAACAAATATAAAAATACACTAAAAGGTATAAAATAATTATTATCTTATTTAGTTACAACTAAACGACGAAGTATTAACACGAAATTACTTTTTGAAGTTGGTGCCAAACATATACCTTTTATGAATCGCACTCGACGGATCTTACTTAGTACGTTTGGCGGGTACGCTCGCTTATAGGTATAGTTTGTTTGGCACCGACTTTAAAAAGTAATTTCGTGTTAATATTTCGTCGTTTAGTTGTAACTAAATAAGATAATAATTATTTTATACCTTTTAGTGTATTTTTATATTTGTTGCACTTAATTTTTTGAAGTCGGTTTTTATTTTTTCTTAAAAATTTTTATTCAAATTAAACATTAGATTTTTTAAAAATATGTAAAATAACGGATACTACTTTTTATGAGTATTTATGAGGGTATAGGAGCCAGAAATTAATTCTTGTGACTTTTTTTAATTTGTCTCTACCCAGGGACTATTGTTGTATCGCTTTTCCGGTGGGCCTGGCAGTCCCGGCTCGTGACTTTGTGTAGGTTTATTGGTTTATAATACATTTTTCAATAATTATATATATATTTTTTTTATTAATTTCTATCAGGATTTATAAAAAAAAAATAATCAATATTTACTGTTTTTATGTGTTTTTTACTATAAAAAAAATGAAAATTTGTATACAAAGTCACGAGCTGGGCCTCTCAAACAGCGGGGGATAGGGGGTCGCGAAATTTTTTTTTCATACTAAGGGATCGCGCGAGGGCTGATCCGCGATTGGAAGTAGCTGTACACCTCTTTGGAAGTATTTTGGAAGTACTTGGTAATATTTGGAAATATTTGGAAGTACTTGGAAATATTTGGAAGTACTTGGAAATATTTGAAAGTACTTGGAAATATTTGAAAGTACTTGGGAATATTTGGAAGTGCTTGGAATATTTGGAATTACTTGGAAATATTTGGAAGTATTATTAAACCATTAAACCAATTATTTTACATTAATTAATGTATACATTGTATTTTGCTTCGATTCCGGAGATAACTTCTCCACCATCGAGTGTCCTTATTTATCTTTAGTCCTTGTTTTTAATAAGAGGAAAAATCTAATTAGATAAAAAAACCTCTTTTCCGATAATTATTTCAATTCCATTATTCCCCAATCAAGTCGATTGGTATCCTCTCCCTCACCCCATCCCATTCTCATCAGTACTTGGAAATATTTGGAATTATTTGGAATACTTCTAAATATTTGAAAGTACTTGGAAATATTTGGAAGTAGAAGTGGAAGTAGGTGTACAGCATATTAGGTCGCGGTTCACCCCTCTGGGTCGCGTCATGGAAAAGGTTGAAAAACACTGCTGTAAAGCGGTAGCCTGACAAGTGCCCATCCGTTCGAATCGAACTTGCCTAAGGCACTGCCCTCAGATACCATTCAAGTAGTTTTTTTACAAAGGAGGAGGTTCTATAAATTGAACATTGAGACTATAGTGATTGAAGTCGAATATTTTCGCGGGAGATTCATGTGAAAAAGAGTAGGACCTAGAAATTCTAGATAAGAATATTTCCTCTAAAAATATACGTTATGAGATGTGATACTTTTAGAGAAGCTGGCATGTGATAGATGAAATGGAAGATGGTGGTTGCCTCAATTCAGTCCTAGGCCTGTTTACTTACTCTATGTTGTTTATGGTAATCGATTTATTCTCAGCTCATTCGAAAAATGGTTTTAATGTAATCTATATAATTTTAATGTTGTCGAAGCTAAATATGTTATCTTATTAAAATTCTCAATGGATCAAATATCTACATTTTAAAGCTATAATAAATTTGTAATGCTAGGTATCCTAATTGAGTATACTCTTTCGTGGAATAAGAATAGGTAGGTATTATCTTTTTAGCGAAATATATTTCAAGGAAATAGGCATTATATTTGGGTACTAACTTTATTTTCATCAATAAACTTCTTATATACTTAATAAGATCCGAAATCACCTCTCTCTCGAATATGGATCGGTTACCTTTGGAGAGAGTATATGCGATAATGAAAAATTTCGCTCGTTTTATTTTTAATGAATACTATCATGTCATGTAGTCCTATGAAACAAAGTCAAGAATTTACTCAAAAGCGTGCATTTACTAATTATTGATTACCCGACTATATATTTCATATTTAACTGCATATTTTGGCTAGATGAGAAAATTGCCTGCTGGTATGCTGGTATTAGAAAATATTTGGATCATTCTTTTAAATTTATACTTTTTGACAGTAAAAAGTGTGCCACACCTATAAAAGTTAGAATTCACTCTCGCGTTTTAGAAGAAAGTTGCAGAAATTTCAAGACTAGGTATTTAATGCAGGCAGGGCTGAAAGAGATAAAGGTCATAATATTCTGGAAAGATGGAATTAGTAATTACATTTAATTAAGTTACAAGACCCTCAAAATTGTTATTTAATGCAAAATGTTTAAAAATGTTTAATAATAGAATTGAAAGTAGGATTAAGAAAAATAAATCTGTCAGTTACGACTTTGCCTTATTTTTTTTTCATTCGATATCAGACATGAAGTACATTCCAATCCGATTTTTTCCTTCTGATTTTATTAAATTGTCCAACTGTTTCTATTTATTTATGTTCGTTTATAGGTGGATAGAAGAAAAGAACTCTAAATTTCTTTAATGGATCACAGTTAGAATTCGATTCGAACCGGACCAAAATAGATTTAGGAAATTAAATTTAAGCCGAGAAAATCAGACAGGGGAAAATTTTCCCTTGATTCGATTACTAAAAAATTTATCACCTTTTTCTTCACGATTTATTAATGATATCCTCCAAATAAATAGTAATAAAAACAAAAAAAAAACTATATGTCTGATGTCTAATTCTGCGACTCAGAATCTTCTCAATTTTGTTTGGAAATTTTTATTTCAAATCTAAATAATAAATAATTAGTTTAACTTGTGCAGTTTTTGAATAATTTTGTATTTACTTATTGTTTTAGATTTTGTCAAATATTAATTTGTTCCTCTGGAGTCTAGAGATTCCTGAAATTTCCGAAAGACTTCCTCTCGAAGTCGCGATTTCTTTCGGATTAGAAAATATGTTAAAATTGCCTGGTTATTCAAAACGTTCCGCCTTTTAATTTTGAAGTTGTAACGATAATATTTTATAATTAGAAGCCGAAATGTTATGAATTTACTAGGAAATTTGAAAATATCAAAACTAAGATATAATGGTGCCTGCAAAGGCATAGCCAGAAAATTTTCATAGGGTGGGAGGGTCAATCCACAAAGCAAAATATTTAGTAGGAATTTTTTTTATTAAAACAAATATATACCTAAAGAAATTAAAAAAGAACATAATTCTATATTAAACATAAGGTCCCCCCTTACCTCTCATTTTCGTATTTTTTTAAGAAAATACTTTTAATTTATTCTAATAGTATATTATATTACAGAGCTCGAATATAGGTAATATTTAATTTTATATCTCTCCTAAAAATTAAATTTTTGAACCTCTCCAAAAATAGTAAAGTGATGCAAAGGGACCCCCCTTACGTCTCATTTTCAGAATTTTATAAGAAAATAAAGTTTCACTTTTAATAAAATTTTAATTTATTCTAATATTATATTATATACAGAGCTCGAATATAAATAATATTTATTTTTATATCTCTCCTAAAAATTAAATTTATGAAGGACTTCAAAAATGGTGATGTGATGCAAATGGTACCCCCTTCCTCTCAATTTCTGATTTTTTTTTAAGAAAATAAAGCTTTACTTTTGAAGAAATTTTAATTTATTCTAATATTATATTATATAGAGAGCTCGAATATAATATTTATTTTTATAACTCTCCTAAAAAATTAAATTTATGAACCACTCCAAAAATGGTGAAGTGATACAACGGGTCCCCATTAATTCAAATTTTCGGATTTTTGTAAGGAAATAAAGTTTTTCTTTTAAGGAAATTTTAATTTATTCTAATAGTATATTATATCAGTGGCGTAGTCAGAAAATTTTCATGGGGGAGGGGAGGAAATCCACAAACCAAAATATGTAGGGAGAATTTTTTTTTTATTAAAACAAATAGGTACTTCAAGAAATTAAAAAAGTATATAATTTTTAATTAAGCATATGAAATATATTTAATTACAGTTAGTTTGCCATAAGAAACGGTTTGTCGTTGTCGTTACTCATCTAATGAGCCCTGCCCTGGGGGGCCTATGCCCCCCCCCCGACCCCCACCGGGGTTACGCCTCTGGGTGCCTGTGGATACAACCCGCACGTTAGAGTGTTCAATTAGAATGCATATGCTAGATTTAACTAGGGGCCATTTAATTTTTCTAAAGTCTAACTTAAATACATTATACATTGTCTTAGAAGTTAGATCGTGTCATCGTTATTATACCATAAAGTAATCATTTTTGAGACTAACTACCCATCTGAATTTGATTCTATGTAAGGACGACTTAAAGTAGATTGAATATTATTATACCAGTTGTTAAATTGTCTTCGAACTGGGGAAGATTATTATATGTCAAACAAAGTGCCTTAAGTGCATTCCCGTTAAGAACACCGGTCTTAACATTTATAGGCATAAAGTTATCTGAGAAAATATTTTTTTCGCCATAAGAAGAAGAGTTTTAATTTCCTTTCCAAAAGAATTGGCCGCCCGGCGGGTTTCAGATTAAATAATATTATAGATAAATATATCTGAAAAGCATTTAGTGAAAAATTAGAATAAATAAATCGAGATCATATATGGTAGGATGCTTATTTTGGAATGTTGAAAATGATTTCAAATTCAATTTCCCATTTCTAAGATAAAATTCAAAATGTAAATATTTATTTAGAAATTATGTCAAAAATGTAATATATTTTTTTTATTGTAAAATCATAATAAAAGCGCACTAAATGAGTTTGCCAAAGAGACAATATAAGCCTTTCTCGTTAAATATAAAATTTTCATTTTCCTTCTATTGTTTTCATTTAAGCGCGCAATCTATTATTTGGTCGATGTGGAGATACAGCTATTCAAATTATCCGAAATAACGTTACCAATATTATTATGAACAGGGCAATTTATTAAAAGCTTTTTGATGAAAGTAACAGAGTTGATGAATTCATTAGAATAAATCGAGGGTTGCACCGCAATTGGAATTATCAGGAATTATTTTGTAATTCAGTAGATAATGCCCCTACATCTTTTGATCTTTCTACTTGGAAATAAAAGTGGAAGTGGAAGTAGGTGTATAGGATATTTTAGGTCGCGGTTCACCCCTCGGAATAAATCAAAGAGAGTGTCCTCTGCTTGAAGTAAAATAAATATGCATACTTCATAAATATTCCAAAGGCTATTTAAATTAATGGTCAAAAAAAATTTAATAAAAGCAAGAAATTTCTCAGACCATCAGTTAGTAAATATAAATGAAATTTGATTGAGTAGCTAGGAGCTCTGCAAAATAAATAAAAAACTCGCCGATATATTATTCTTCCATCTTGACCCTTGAAGACCCTGAAGAAGAAGGGAAGATCTTTTGAAACAACGGTTTTTAAAACAGATGAAACAGCTTTCCAAATTTTTTTTCGAAATAAATAGTTTATATTTTTTTACAAAAAATAAAAATTGTATTCAAATAATTAAAAAATGAAAATACCCATTTTTTGATCTATAACAAGACTATTTAACTTTATTTAGTCGAAGCATGGTCCGAATTGAAAATATATATTTAAGACCGCATCAGCTTCTGTTCCTAAGATTATAAGTTTTATTTTAAAAATGTCTAACTTGTTAAATAAGAAATAATACAGAATTCGAAATTTTGACTCATTAAATTGTTTACCATTTCAATTTTCTACTAATTTCACCGTCATTAAAAGGTTTTGTGGCATTCACTAACTCCATACTACGGTTTACGAAGCTGCAATGGAGGAACTTAGTTCATTGTAACAATTAAAAAAAAATCGTTTAATGAATTCATTTCTTTTTATATTATGCAACATTAATGTTAATATAGTTGTCAAATGTTTCATTGTGTAATGCAGTTTTGTGCATTTTAATATTTTGTGACAAGCAAATAAAACACTGAATTTTATTCTTGCTTTATGTAATCAAATAGTCAAATTCACATCCATTTTAGTACACTCAGAAAAAAAAATTAACCTTCAAATTTTTCAAAAATTTGTATCTCATGATAATAAATTTAAAAAACATGGAAAACATAATTAGTAGATATGTTTATATTGCATGTAGGAGGGTTTTGTCCCCTCGGGAGTCGAACCCAAGCACTAGTACGCTTTCCGGGCAACTAGTCTAGACCTCTAGACCCTTGAGACACTCACCTCCAAACATGCAATATATATGAAAAAATAAGCTGACGTGTTCTGATGTGGCCATCCACTTGACTTTACCATACAACCTGGCCCCTCACTTATGTTTAATATTCAATAAAATTATTTAAATTCATGTAGGAGGGGGGGGGGTTAGTTTTTGTATTTTTAGACTCCCAGGGGCCCACTGATTATGTATACAAAATTTGGTTGAGTTTGGTACAAGAGCCTAGATTTTCATTTTTTGACCATATATTCCCCCCCTCCCCTTTCTGGCGGTTAGTTTTTGCATTTTTAGACTTCTGGGGTTTCACTGATTATGTATACAAAATTTGGTTTGGTAAATGGTGAAGATTTTCATTTTTTGACCCCCCCCCCCCTTTTGGGCGGTTAGTTTTTGCATTTTTAGACTTCTGGGGGTCCACTGATTATGTATACAAAATTTGGTTGAGTTTGGTACAAGAGCCTAGATTTTCATTTTTTGACCATATATTCCCCCCCTTTCGGGCGGTTAGTTTTTGCATTTTTAGACTTCTGGGGTTTCACTGATTATGTATACAAAATTTGGTTGAGTTTGGTAAATGGTGAAGATTTTCATTTTTTGACCCCCCCCCATTTTGGGCGGTTAGTTTTTGCATTTTTAGACTTCTGGGGGTCCACTGATTATGTATACAAAATTTGGTTGAGTTTGCTCAAATGGCATAGATTTTTAATTTTTAACCCCCTCCACCCCCTTAATTTTTGGGTCGACATGCACCAAAATCTAATCAGATTTTAATCTCAATGAACCAAAACTATTTATGAAATTTGGTTTCGATATTCAAACTAGTTTTTGAGCTAGCTCGTCCACAAAAATTTGTTAACACACAGACTAACAGACATTCAACCAGACAACCAGACAGACTAACAGACATTTTGACAAAACATTTATTATCTCGAAAAATATAATTTTTTCGATGTTCACTTATTAGAGATTTTTTGTAGAGCAAAATGCCATGGTTTTGCTCAATTTTTTTAATCAAAATACTTTCAGCCGTTTTTGAGATATTTCGAAAAAAAGAAGAAAAAAAACATTTTTTCATGCAGGATTACAATACTTGACAATCCTGTATGGTAAAGTAAAATTAAGAAGGCCATTTTGGAATGCCCATATTTATATAGATCAAGCAAAGGACACACTGATTTATTTTTGTAACAAACTATAATAATAAAAGACAGATGACACTAAGTCGCAAATCCACGACAGGAGTTTGCAAAGTTTTTTTTTTGAGTTCTTGTTGATCAAAAGAAAGTTTTATTTAATGGGTTAGGAGAGTGGTAAAAGTAGAAGAACAGGCGGTGGAAGAGAAGCCACTTCATTGGCTTCCCGACCCAGATCATTACTCTTAATCTATTAAGGAAAAGAGAGACGATGCTAGAAAGAAAACATCAGCCGGGGGCAACTTTTTACCTATGCAATTTATTTGGGCTGATAGTTGGACTCTACTTAAGTCTCAGAATTTATATCTAAATAAATAATTGAATTGTTTACGTGCTTTGGCAGCTTTTCTTTGTAGTTAGGGAAGTTGTGAACGCCCATAAATAAAAACTCTGATTTTTGCAAATCTTTATGTTCAAGTAATATTGTTAACTTTGAAAATTAGTTTTTCGTAATGCTCGTAAAGAAAAGTGGAAATGATTAAAAATAACAGTTTTTAAAACAGTGTTACAATCTTTATTACTTGACGATTTTCGCAAGTGGTTACATGCCTATCTCATTGACTATCTCCACCAGATTAGGGAATTCCAAATACAAATGGTCCAACAAGTTGGCTATGGTGATGTTTATCTAACCGTGAAAGAGTCTCTAATGTTATTGTATTTCACCCACTGGAAATTGATTTTATTTTATTAGAAAACCTACTTGAATACATAAAAATTAGCAAGGATCAAAAGATTTAATGATCCAAGAAATCAAAGGATTAATTAAAACTAATCTCGTAAATTTTGTTACTGTCTTCTGAATGACATTCAAAATAGCCCAAGCAGCGATGATGGATTCTTTCAACAATTGCAGATTTATTGGAAAATCAACGAATTTAAACTATGTTAGAATGAGATGTTGAGTGAACCTAGATGGGAAGCGGAATTCCTTCGAAGGAAATATGCTAAATCAGGGTTCTCCAACCCGAGCCCCATATGCGGCCCAGCACTGCAATAAGTGTGGCCCAACATAAAATCATAAACTTCCTTAAAACATTGATATTTATATGTAGAGATAGAAAATTTCTTCTTCTTCTCATATTTTCATTTTCTAAAATATTTATTATTTCAATAATTTATATGCTATGATACTAACCAAGTCTATAGTTATCATTCTATTACAGCCAGGAATTTGGGGTTTCTAGAACAATCACAATTAATTGATAATTTCTCTCCCGTACTAAAACTTGTCTGGACTTGTCTTTTAGATTTTTGCACGTTCTTACATGTCAATAAGATAATTGATAGTCAGGGATTATATCCGTGACACTTTTAAAAAATAAATTATCATTTCTCATATCCTTCTTTAATCCCATTCGATTTAAAACAGGACTATCCAACCCTTGGCCCAATAGAAAGTCATAAAATTCCTTAAAATATTGAGATTTATATGTAGATACTGGAAAACACCCACCAATTTGGACTGATAATTTTTTTCTCTAAAATAATAAATCTGAAAATCTACTGTGAAGTTTTCGATAAATCAAAGTGCTAATTTTAAATTTTGAATCTGGAACTAGATTTCATGATTTCCGTAAAAATAATCATCATTTTGTTCTATTTTCGACTTATTTTCTCTATCTCAATTATAACCTGTGCCTCCAGCGATGTTTCTCATCAAAATATAACATGGGGTTTTTGCCATTGAAAAATCAATTTTTATTCCGGCCAAAATAGTGATTCAAAAAATTTGAAACTCTATAGACTTTATCATTATAATAGTAGCTATCCCTCAGAATTTTTACAGATTTTTAGCTAATATAATTTTGGAGTCTGTAACTTTAACTTAGTAACACTAAGATATAGCAGTATTTTATCTAGCTGTAATTCCAAAATTATAATATCTAAAAATCCGTAATAATTCTGATGGACAGCCAGCTATTATAAGGATAAAGTCTAGAGAGTTTCAAATTTTTTGAACCATTACTTTGGCCGGAATAAAAAATTGATATTTAAAACCCCATGTTATTTAGATGAGAAACTTACATCGCTGGGGAAATAGGTTATAATTGAGATAGAGACTTGAAACTTAAGGATATTTTTTTTAAACTTATTTCGAACCATATGAGCCCTTGTACGCGTAAGAATTCGAAAATACCTAAAATAAGAACCACCCTAGTATGTAGATATGTATTTACATATACGAGAAGCTATTTTCAAGTATAAAATTTACGAAAAGAATAATTAGAAGCTCACTATGAGCTAAAAAATAATAAAGTTCTTATTTCTACATTATTAACTATCTTTCTTTTTTTTATGATAATGATGAGAGAAGGAGTTACACCAAAAAGGTGCAACCCCTAAAGGCCTGGGTTGGCCCCTCCATCGTGAAAAAGAAGAAGAAAGAATTTTATGGGTTGGGCGGGGGTCGAAGGTATCTGTGGATACGGGTCTTAAATAGCAGAAGGTTATAAGTCGCGGGAAAGATGGTGGCAGGGAGCGAGTTCCAGTCTCTGGAGGTCATAGGGATAAAAGAGTTGGCGAAAGCCCTTGTTCGACTTTTATCCAATTTGACAGCGAAGGGGTGCTGAGCGATAGAAAACCGCGTGTTTTTCGTAAAGAGGGCATTAGGGGGGGATAATTGATTTAAGCTCGACTGAACAGACACCGTGATAGTATCTGTAGTACAGGGAAAGGGCAGAAACGGTTCTTCGGTGAGCCAGGGAGTCGAGTGAGTTGGTTAGAGCCGGGTCTCCTATTAGTTTAATTGCTCGCTTCTGAATTGCATCCAGTGTAGCAAGAGAATGTTTGGAGGCACCCCTCCACAGATAAGAGCCATATTCGAGACAGGGACGAATTTGAGCCTTATACAGTATAAGAAGTTGACTGGGAGTATAAGAGCGTCTATTAGACCTAAATAGGAGACCAAGCTTGCGCGCTGCAGCTTTCTTGAATAACAAATATCAATAGAATTATAGTATTTTAATTTATTTATAAAATTAATTGTGTCGCTAATACTCTCTTAGGAACTGATGATGGCATTATTTAATTAAAGCCGAAACGTTTTCTATAATTGGGAGTTTTTTATTCAGCAGAGGCTACCCATTGGCTGAATCCTCTCCATTACTTAATTTTATAGTATTTTATCCGCGCTTCGAAACAATTTCTTTTTCATCAAATGTGGCCCGTGTAAGCCAGGTTGGACACCCCTGTGCTAAATCCAAGAAAGGTCAGACCCAATTACAATATAATGACGAAAAATTCAAGAGAAGTTGTCTTCATGTAAATCTGAGTTGTCAAGGATAATCTTTATTACATGATAGAAGGGTCCTGTGCACTCTCTCAAGAATCGAACCTGACTATATTATCTATAATTTGAACTCTAAATATAATATAGTCGCATTAGATAATCAGAATTTATCACACAACTTGAATTATGGAAATATTACATAATACTACATATTCTATCAGTGTGCGTAGAATTTAGGCTCACCCGGATTCACGGAGTTCGGATGGTGATGAGAGTTAGTGGAAGAGGGGGGAGTGCAGAGGACATGTATAGGGTTGACGGGGTGAATGATGATCGGAGCTGGGTCTATTTTCTTTATCGTCAAGGGTCAGACTCAAAAATATTGTGTTTTGACTTCTTGTGGTCGGTAGCTAATGAAATGTAAATTATACATTGGAAACATCACTATGGTAGTATCCTCGAATAGATCAGATAGATGGTATTAAAGTTAGAAATTTTGTTTAAATCACACATAGTTAATTAATTTTTTGAAAACGAACAAATAATGGAGGCGACTGTGAGTCTGTGGTTGGTGTCGGGGTCGGTGACCTGAAGTATGCTGGTTCGAGACCAAGTCTCGGCAGATATTTGCAGCCGCCTCCTCTTTGAAAGTAATGGCAACCTACCAAGAGTATAATTACCTAGTCAACCTCTCCAAACTAGCCGTTTGGATGCGGCGTTAAAAAGTTGGTCCCGTATATCTGTGTAAAACAACTAAACACACTCAGCACAGGTATATGTGGAGGCGCCGACGCCCGTTTCGGGCATGGCACTCTAAGAAGAACAAATATAAGGCTGGCAACTAAGTAATTGCGGATTTCACTCACAGATGGCTTCAGTTGAATTTTTAGGTTTGCTGGCGTAGTCAAATGTGAAACACATTTTGTTATTTGATAGTTGGCAATTCAGCTGTCAATCAGTAAAAAGTTAGTTGCGTAGTTTTCGTTTGGCGTTCGTTGAAAAATGGAAAATCAAAAAGGAACATTTTCGTCATATTTTCGCTTTTTTTATTTCCGCAAAGGGAAAAACGCATCGCAAGCTCACAAAAAGTTCTAGTGCTGTTTATGGCGACGAAGCCTTTAAAGAACGGCAGTGTCAAAATTGGCTTGCCAAATTTCGTTCTTGGCGATTTTTCACCAAAGATGAAAACGCCTGGTCGTCCAGTTGGAGTTGATGACGACCTAATCAAAGCAATAATCGATTCGGATCGTCACAGTACAACACGTGAGATTGCAGGAGAAGCTTCATGTGATCATATACATGCATTGAAAATCACTTAAAACAACTTGGCTATGTTCAAAAACTCGATACATGGGTTCCTCACGAACTGAAAGAAACGCATTTAACGCAACGCATTAACAGCTAGCAGATTTGCTAAAGAAGCGTAATGAAAATGATCCATTTTTAAAACGACTGATAACTGGCGATGAACAATGGGTTGTTTACAACAATATCAAGCGGAAAAGATCGTGAGAGCAGGCAGGTGAACCAGCTCAAACAACATCAAAAGCTGGTATTCATCAAAAGAAGGTTTTGTTATCAGTTTGGTGGGATTACAAAGGAATTGTCTACTTTGAACTCTTACCACCCAACCGAACGATCAATTCTGTTGTCTACATTGAACAACTAACGAAATTAAACAATGCAGCTGAAGAAAAGCGGGCCGAATTGACAAATCGAAAAGGTGTTGTATTCCATCATGACAATGCAAGGCCACACACATCTTTGGTCACTCGGCAAAAATTATTGGAGCTTGGTTGGGATGTTTTGCCACATCCACCATATAGTCCTGACCTTGCACCATCTGATTACTTTTTATTTCGATCTTTACAAACTCCTTGAATGGTAAAAATTTCAATAATGATGATGATGTCAAATCGTACCTGATTCAGTTTTTTTGCTAATAAAAACCAGAAGTTTTATGAACTTATCTATGAACTATTCAACTTGTTCTGCGATCGTTCTCAAGTATGAGTACCCCTCCAAAACAAGTTATGTCATGAGCAAATTTTGCACCAGTTTAGTCAACCTTTAAGCTAGTATTCTGAAATTTTCACTTGAATTAGGGGAATCTGGTATTTTTCCTCCATTGAGATAGATATATATTGATATATTTTTTTAACTGTCCCTAGATGTCGATTAACAAAAATCTTTTCCCTATTGGGAAATCAATAATAAAAAGTTATCATCAATTTTAAACTGTTATATACTAATTAAAATTCTTAAGTCTTCTGAATCAATTAACGATAATTGCCTAACTTCAATTCATCTCTAAACCTCCGGAAGCGATAAATATTGTTAATTTACCATAGCTAATAAGATTATTTACTAAGATAAATCAATTGCGACAAGCGTAATTTATTTAGTAATTATTAATTTTTATTATTGCAATTGTTACCTTTAACGTGTACTTGAAGTTACAGCATTTTACTTCGTAAATCACTCACCTGCAAAGAAATATAACACAATTATTTTTTTTTGAAAATTATTTTAAGAAGGAGGAGTACGTTCAGAATAATATGTTTGACAACTCATCCCACAACTACAAGGTATATACGTTTCGCGTAAAATCATGTAAAATGATACATCGTTCAATAATAGTAAATAATAAAAGTTATTAAAAAAAATCGAAAACGTATAATCTCGCTTTTGTGCAACGTGTTAATGTACATAAAATTATCAAGATAAAATAAAATTTTTAAAGTTTACAAACAGTGTAAAACTCCAAAAACCGCATAATTGATACCTTGTAAATCGGGGGTGGGTGTAATTAAAAAAATGTTTAAACTTATTATAATACCATTGATATATTATTAAAAAATTAATAATAAATCATATAAGTATATATAATGGGAATGGGATTTTTCAAAGTAATATTCTTTAAATATGTTGACTGTTACTGGCAAATATATATATACTATATATATATATATATATATATATATATATATACCCTGAAGAACAAAATAGGTCAATGGCAAAATGAAGAATCAAAGTAAAAAATCTTTGTGCCAAAAAGTTCCTCTAGCCAAATAGAAATTAAAATATTATGATGAATTTTGTGATTGGGAGCTCCTTTATTGCCAATCCACTAGTTAAGCACCTCTCTTAATGGGACGAGGAATCTTGTTACAAATGTGGAGACCTAATTTGTGAGCTATTCACTTGCTAGATGTTCAGGTTATTCTTTTTTTTCTTTTTTATACATCCTGTATATCCATCAATTTTAAAGAAATTAAATTACACATAACATACATTAAAAAATATATTTTATTTTCACTTTTATCATTTCATATAATTTTTTTATATTTAAAATATTATTTTTTTCTTTAATTATCTTAATATTAGCTGTGGCCATTGCAATTTATTTTTAGAACGTTCTCGTAAGATTAAAATAAATTTAAAAAAAATCAAAAAATGCTTCTGTAAATAAAAACAATCAGGGTAGATTATAACTTTTACATTCCATAAAATATGAGTGTATTTTATATTGAATTCATCATCTAACATTTTGGCCACAAATTTATCTTGTTTAATTGTAGTTATCACTTATGCACACTATGCGACTTTTACTTAAATTTTTATTTCTGATTAACATTTTTTAATTCAAGAATTGTTTAATTCAAAATATACTATAATAAATTAATTAAGTAAACTCAATTGCGGCAGCTACTTAAATAACTTTTAATATTGTGAAGGCCTCAAAAGAAAATATATTTTCTACATTTTTTAACTGGAAGTACTAAAACTTGAAATCCTAAAATCTAATCAGATCTTGGTTTTGAAAAGATAAAGATTTTTCGACTATTTTTCCGATCTTAAGCAATCAAGATTTAAATCAGAGTTGAAATTATAGTTGAAAATATTTTTTCTTCGCTTTTTATACATTTCTCAATTCAATAAATGCAAAAAAAATTGGATTGAATTTAATTTATTTCGGCCGTGATAGCTTTGGCAAGTCTACTTGTTTGCCTCCGGGAATAATATCCCTTGATTGAATACATTCTTAAATCCACCAATGGTCTATAAAAGACATTCAAATATACAACCATAAAAACTGGACAAAACTATTTTCATTAGAAAATAACTTTGTAAAATGCCTCAGCCACAATCAAAATGGTTAGAACTGTTGAGCCCTTCTTCTAAAGGAGATGTTTCGATTTATTCTGACTAGCATAGGTGTTCGCTAAAATTTAATTCGGGCCTTTCCACTTAGCTCAATGGCGTGCAATTCTCTCTCGGTCTCCTCTAATAATGAAGCAACTTGGATCGTCAGATGTTTAGTTTCGTTCAAGTAGCTCTCACTTGTCCAGTGCCATAATAATTTTTCAACAAGAGAGCGAATTAATTCTGGTTAATATATGTACTAAGATTCCTAAAAGAGAGCTGTTTATCTTAAACAGCAAGTCCATCTGTTAAGAAGTATAGAATATGGACAATTTGACTTATCCCAGCCAACCATCCTGCAAATTCTCTTACAAAATACATGAGCTCTTAAGTAATACTTTAAAAGTAATTAGAGCTCAACTAGAGTTTATATTCTCATGTCGTAAAGTCGAATTTGAAATATTAAACCACTGATTTAATATTTATTGAACTTCCTACATAAAATGAATCTTAAACTTGAATTCCACAAGATAAATTATCACTCTATATTTACATAAATAAATATATCTATAAACTAGGCTATTTAAATGCTTTAAAAATAAATGAAAATTGTATGTTTTACAGTCTTCAAGCAATTTATGCAAGGCTGTGTGCGGAGAATGGTCTGATTCGTTTTAAGTAAGTAATCAGCAAATCATGTTTATATTTTAAATAAAATCATGAAAGGTTGGCGGCTCCGAGGTGTAATGAATAATTTTTATGTCAGAAGGGTTCTATTCATCCCTTCGGGAATCGAACCTGAATGCCAAAAATGAATCAAGTTTTTTAAAAAAATGTGCAAAATGTTGAAAAAAGAATACTTTATTCATTTTTTAAATTTGGCTTTACTTCTGAGGCCAAACCTAATCTGAAATTTTTCTGACATAATTATCCATAACAGGTCTGAATTAGTATTTTTTTTTTTTTTTAAATAATTTTATTTTTAAATATTTATATTATTAGATATATAGCTGATAAAACTTATAATTTTGTGATTGAATTTATTAAAGGTTAAATTTTTAAATAAAATTTCTATCTTCAATACTTTTATTAATAGATTTTACTTTCACTTATATAAGCATTATTATATATTTATGTGCGATTATTGCATTCCTTCACAGAGTTCTTCATCTTTTCTATTTGGAAGCCTATAAAAGTTACATACATTTGTCACTTCTAGGTGAAAATAAATAATGCTCTCAATGTATGGAGAACTTCTCGCGTCCCCAGAGCCTAAAAAGTAACCATAACTATATTAGAATACTTGTTCATAAGAACATATAATTTTTTTTATAATAAATACTGAAAAATATAAATACTTTTTAGAGAATCGGTAAGCGATTTGAAAATGTTGGTGATTTGAAAATTTTGGATTTGCTTTAAATTAAAAAAAAAAAAAAAAAACTGAAACTCGGTGCAAAGAGCATTATTAATCCAACCTTCTTCCCAAATTTTAGCTAATTAGATACAACCGTTCAAGATCCCTATATAAACGATTTGAATTTTTTTCATAGTCTGTATAATTCAATCTGTAGCTAAAACTCCCCAATAACCAATCAGTTATTACTTTTGAAATTACAAATATTTTGGCACCAAACTAACTTATCAAATCGTATTCCTTTTAAGCTACCGTGAGAATCGAAATCTGGGCAAACAAACAACCACTAGTAATCGAATTTGTTTTGTTACTTTCTAAAGCTTATTGAGCCTACTAATGATGGACCAACTAGTTAAGAGGGATCTTTATACAGCTGCACACGTTCAACAGTATAATGTTTGATAATTTCGCTCTGTCCTGAGGTATTTTTTAAATTAATAATTTTTCGAGTTAAATACATAATAAATCAAAAAACGGAATTTGTTGGTAGTCCCTAATTCCATGCTAATATAAACATTTCACCACGCAACTTTCTAGAATTATAATAAATTAGCCTTCTTTCTCCCTCGTAATTAAATATACTTATATTTCATTTGAGACTTTGTTTTTTTTATTTATTTTGTGGCCTTTGTTGATTACTTAGGCAGGATAACATTTATTATTTTTTTAATGACTATTTATTTATATTTATGTCTGTGATATGCGTGTGTTTACTCTGAAAAATATAGGAGTCACGTGGAGATGTGCTTCTCGTGGATCTCCTACTTAGTACTAATATTGATTAGTTACAGTAAGATACTATTCCATCAGAACAAATTAAACCCGGAAGTACAATGGATTTAAAAAAGATATTGATAAAAATAAGGCAAGTTGTTTTTTATTTTAATCATACAGATCTACTTCTATTTCGGACTAGAGATAGGGTTTCAGATATGTTCTGGATCGTCACATCCCTAGGAGACCGATTATAAAGGCTACATTTTAAAAAGGGTCCCCGGTACTTTAAGTCCAATTAATGCACTCGACACACATCTAGAAGCACACTAGAAAAATTCAGCAACTATAGATGTTGATAGACCTTTAATAAAATTTACCAAAGATTATCGAATAATTAGGGTTGTACTATTCTTGGAAGTTCGCTCAAAGTTTAATGAGATGGTATCTCTGATGGTTGTTTAGAGCAGTGTCCTAACCTTTTATACTACGGCTCAACAAATTTATTTGTACTGGCAACCGCGATCAATATATTATAAATTTTTTTATATTTTCGCGATAAATAATTAGGTTAATATTTATATAATTATTTTTACATTTAGTGACCCGTAATAATATCAGTTGCTGGGGTTGGGTCTTGACCTAAAGGCTGGGAAACACTGGATTATTCCCCGAAAGAAATCTTTTGGGAAAATTGATTATGTGTCTATTAAATAAAATAGAACATTTATTTCATTCAATAAATAAATATTGGGAATTGTGATACATAATAATTTTATGATTTTTTTATAGTTAATTAATTTCTTTTATTTTCTCTTGAGTAACAATTTGGTGGCCGCCATTTGCAAAATAATTGTAATTACAGAATAATCATATTTTTAACCCTTAGCTAGTTATGTTATAAGTTTTATACATCATTCTTATTTGTAAAGTCGCTCTACTTGTTCACATAATTATCTTATTATCTCTTTGGAGGCTTATAAGTACTCTGAAAACCACAAGAGCATATAAAACGTATACGTAACCTAAAACGATTCTGTTTCGATTTGACACCTACTCTGTTAATTTCAATAAATCACTTTGTTTTATCTGTGTTGTACATCTGAAAAAACCACAAGAGCATATAAAAAAATCGAGCTATATTTACCTATAAGGTATGTTAGTATACCAATGTACCATCTATTTCCTCTATTCTCAATGAGAAAGCAACCATTATTATAAACTGAAAGTATACGGGCTAATACAGGGTATGGCCAAGTATTGTAATCGTGCATGAAAAAAGTGGTTTTTTCCTTCTTTTTTTCAAAATATCTCAAAAACGGCTTAAACTATTTTGATTAAAAAAATTGAGCAAAACCATGGCATTTCGCTCTACAAAAAAGCCCTAATAAGTGAACATTGAAAAAAATTACATTTTTCGAGATAATAATTGTTTTGTCAAAATGTCTGTTAGTCTAGTTAGTCTGGTTGTTAGTCTGTGCGTTACCAAATTTTGTGGACAAGCTATCTCAAAAACTAAAGTGAATATCAAAACAAAATGTCACACATAGTTTTGGTCCATTGAGATTAAGAGTTGATTAGATTTTGGTGCATATCGACCCAAAATTAAAGCGGGTGGTGGGGGTTAAAAATTAAAAATCTAGGCCATTTGAGCAAACTCAACCAAATTTTATATACATCATCAGTAGGCCTCCAGAAGTCCAAAAATGCAAAAACCAACCGCCCAAAATGGGGGGGGGGTGTAGGGTCAAAGAATGAAAACCTAAGCTCTTGTACTAAACTCAACCAAATTTTGTATACATAACAATGGGCCCCCAGAAGTCCAAAAATGCAAAAACCAACCGCCCGAAATGGGGGGAAGGGGGGTCAAAAAATGAAAATCTAGACTCTTGTACCAAACTCAAGCAAATTTTATATACATTCTCAGTAGGCCCAGAGTAATCTAAAAATACAAAAACTAACCCCTCTCCCCTACATGATTATAAATAATCTTATTAAATATTAAATGTAAGTGAGGGGCCAGGTTTTATGGTAAAGTCAAGTGGATGGCCACATCAGAACACGTCAGCTTATTTTTTTATGAAATTCAGAAATTTCGTGGAAGTTTATAACAATTACCTATAGTTAAAAATGAAGGATCACTATCTTGGATTGTTATTTCTGAAATTAGGACCTGGTGAACAAAATACACCAAGGTAGAAATTAAGCTTCATGAAACTGCTAGAGTAACTAAGGGTTATTAAAAAGTTTTATAGATTTCACTAAATTTATCTAAAACATAATATCAAGTGATAATTTAAGACTCTTCTAGGTCAAAATTGACTTTAAATTATCCAAATGTGGTGGATTTCCCAACATATTTTCAAGCATCTGAAAAAAGAAGATAATAAAATATAAAAAGCTGGTAGGCAGTAAATCATCTGCCATGAATTATGAGGGAATCGCTTGCTTAATATTGGACAAAGACCCCCGAGGAGTCTTTAGATTTTGTGATATATTATCATTTCTATATCACACGTATTTATTATGAATTTCCTATTTCCCTAATAAATCATTCATTATTTCCGTTTTGTCCCAAAAGTTTACCCGACAATATTTTCACTTAATAATTTTGAAAATCGCATCTTGATTTAAACGGAAAATAGACGTCAGAAGATAACAGAATCGTTCATTCATCGATTTTTGATTAGTGGTTTCTTTCAATATGATAATCATGATTTAACGGTGGAAATAAATACGCATGACCTCCGAACAAGTTTCTTTCGACTTCGATTTCTTTAAATAATCTATGATGGGTTCTTGAAATTAATTTTTAATAACATGTCTAAAAATGGAACCTGACGGTCATGAATAAATACATTGACATGTTAGGAACCATTTTAAAACTAAAGTAAGTGCTATATTGAATCAATACAAGATTAATATTTCTAGTAAAAGAATCACCGATTCTATTAAATAGCACACTATAGAAGTGTTCAAAAGTGCATTTAGTTCAGTTAATACCGGTTAATAGGTACTATTAAAAAATTGTTAGTGATATTCATAGATACTTAAATATTCAGTAAATAAAAGAAATTATTAATAAAGTTTTCGAAAAAGGGCAACAAATAATTTATTTATTTAAGCCGGATCAATGGCGCGAAGTAAGAGGCCTACTTGTACTTTTTTCTTTTATTTGAAATGTTCAGAGGAGCAAAGAAAAACGTTTAAAATTTCAAACGCAAGCTGAACGCAGTTGCATTTTTATTTGACAAAAAAGCCGAAGGCGGGCTTCGCAACTGGTATATATATATATATATATATATTAATTAAAATCATCTGGTTTCTTTCCAGTTCTGTTGATCCTTGCAAATGAAATTAAACTGACAAAAAGGATTGTTTCCATTCTTCTTGACAATGCTAGAGGCGAAATTTAATTATTTCATCTGCTTTGATATCCTTAGTAAGTTTTTTTATTGCTTTAAATCATATCTTGAAAATAAGGGACGCTATTTATATTGCCCGTTCTTATTACTTGGCATGCCTGAGAGGGAAGTTGTGCCTGCCTGACAGACACTTCTAGTATTGAATTGACTCAAAAAAACCTTTTTTTCATTGTGTTTAAAAAGCCCGAAACGAGAAAAAGCCTATTTTTCAACTATAATTTCTTTTCTATCTGTCTGGATTTTGATACCCACAATAACTCAAAAAAAGGATAGTTATAGAAAGTTCACTCTTTTTGTACTATATTTGCGATACGGAGATGTCATTAGATTTTGGACTCTGTAACCTTAGAGCCCCTAACTTAAAAATTCAGCAAATATCCGAATTTTCGATTTTGATTTTTCTTTTTTATACTTTTAGACCATGTCATAATATATGGTAAGTATAAAAAAGCTATAGTCTTAAAAGAATATTCACTTTTTTCCATTATGGTTATTTTGAAAGCGTCTTTGAGAGTAAGTGAATACTTCATTTAATGATTGGTCCATGGAAACATCAAGCATATGGGCCCGGGTCTTTAGCATTCCCTAGTCTTTCGGATAAATTCTTCCTATGACAGAGAAAGTGCTCTTTTAGAAAATACATCTAAAAGAGAATAATTAGTTATATCAAAGGAAATTAAGTTCCAAGAGATTCTAAATACTAATAAACTGCACTATTCAACTTTCATTTACTTCAAAGTCTATAATTAGAAATACAAATTTTACTAGCTCTTCAAAGTAAAGTTGCATTTTCTGCAATTATGAGTTCTTTAAGCTACAAAGATTAAATTTGAGAGAGTTCTTTAAGCTACAAAGATTAAATTTGAGACAAATGAACTTATTAATACAAACTTTGAAGTCAGATTTTACTTTTTAGGCAACAACCCAACAACTTCTAAAGAACCTCTGGCCCACGATAAATATGAACCCAAACGATGAATTTCATTTTTCCCTTTATCGAATTTATAAATGTCTGGAAAATGGAAAAAAATTCATTTTTAAGCATGATTTTTCCAGTTCATTCATGTCACAATGTTTATACATCTGTATTGATATCTAGAAAAACTAATCGGACATACAATAAAAATACATAATTTAAGAAAATTAGAAGAGGGTGCCATCGATTAGATCCGAGATAGAATGAATTATTTTTAAGTATATTTAATCAGAAGAGTATTTCCCCCCCCCCCTTGGGAATCTTACCCGAGTGCCAAAATTAGCAATCCGAACCATTAGCTATTCTATGAGGCGAACTTCTTTGACATATCGTCAGCCCTTTGCAAGAACTAGCTAACTCAAAAAATTCATTTTTGATATACTTGGTGACTATTTCATAGCTAAAATACATAAGAATTGTTATTCTTAACTGTAACAATAATAATGTGTAGTTATATTAAGCATTTTATTCAGATAAGCACTTTAAAAATGCCTGGCAGGGACATACCGTAAAACGTTTTTCGCCCATTTCTCAAGAACTTGAAAAATCGGGTTAACTAGTTCTTGCAATGGGGTGACGATATGTAAACACGCTAAATATTTCACTTTAAAGATTTAAATCATGTGTAAAATTTCGCAGTCTAGTAATTCGAAATTTAAATTATAAGAAAAAGTTGAACTTTTTCAAGGCTTGGTAAGCTGTTTGCAGTGTCGGTGAATTAAAATATGTGTCCACGCGACTTTACCATATACCTGGCTCATCTTTTATATTTAATATTTAATAAAATAATTTATAATCATTTACGAAACAACCCCAGTCCTAAGACTGGTTTGACGCAACCACCCTTCTCCACTCGACTCTGTCCCGCGCCAGCTGTTTGACCTTTCTAAATGTCCCGCATCCCATATCCCCAATTATTTGGTCGAAATATTTTGATCTGGGTCTTCCCTTTTTCTTTCCCACCTATCCCTCCAAGATATCCCTAAGCAGTCCCCCATGTCTCAGTGTGTGCCCTCATCATTTTATCTCTTCTCTTCTTCAGACTCTTCCACAAGGTTCTTCTTTCTCCGATTCTTCCAAGAACTTCTTCATTTGTATTTTTATCCATCCATTTGATATTCATCATTCTTCTGTAGCACCACATTTCGAAAGCCTCTAATCTCGTTCTCTCCGCTTCTCTAATTGTCCAGGTTTCCCACCCGTACATGGCTATGCTTCATACATATTTCTTCAATAGCATCTTCCTGTTTTCTAAGCTGATTGAGGAGGAGCATAGTAGTTTTTGTTTTGAATTAAACCCCATTTTTGAATTGCCCAAGCAAAAATGGGGTTTAATTCAAAACAAAAACTACTATCCTCCTTTAATTGAAAAGTTTTTGTTTTGCCGAGAGTAGCAGAGTTGTTGATTCACAAAGAGAAACAAAGAGGTTGTCCTCTGCTTGATGCAAATAAACATATACACATATATATCAAGATGATATATCTGTATATATATGTGTATATGTTTATTTGCATCAAGCAGAGGACAACCTCTTTGTTTCTCTTTGTGTACTATCCTCCTCCTCAATGAGCTTAAAAAACAGGAAGTGGCTATTGAAAAAATATGTATGAAGCATAGCCATGTACGGGTGGGAAACCTGGACAATTAGAGAAGCAGAGAGAACGAGATTAGAGGCTTTCGAAATGTGGTGCTACAGAAGAATGATGAATATCAAATGGATGGATAGAATTACAAATGAAGAAGTTCTTGGAAGAATCGGAGAAAGAAGAACCGTGTGGAAGAGTCTGAAGAAGAAAAGAGATCAGATGATGGGGGCACAAACATTGAGACATGGGGGACTGCTTAGGGATATCTTGGAGAGGGACCACTGATTACGATTTCGAATACAATAAAATGAACATATTCTGTACTCTGTTAAATAAAGTGTAAATTTACAAGATTTCGTATAGTAAAAAAATACTATATTATATTGGTAAAATCACGTTATCTCATTGCAAAAATACAAAAATAATTTGTAACTTTACTTTTTCTTCTAATTAGGTACAAGGTTGTAAGATTCCAATACTGCTACTATTACTAAAAAGTTTTGAGCCCGAACTTCTCATTTTTCATAGTAAAATCGGAGACGAAATTTTTTTATAGTGTAGTATGTATGGTAAAGAAAAATTGATTTATTAAATGATAATTCGAAATAAAACTGTTCAATTGATCGAAAATTTTAAAAAATGCCATTTTTTGAATAATTTTGCATTTTTTTAACAGAAAGATCTGGACCTAGAAGGCTCAAAATCTAACCAATACTCCGCATTGGACATACAAATATTGTAGCAGAAGAACGAACTTTTTATGACTTTTCGTTCTTAATTTATCGTGGATATCTTAATTCAGGGAAAAAAAAACATGATCTAAAATGAATGTTCTCCACGTTCTAGATCTAGACATTCTTCAACACAATGAGCATAAACATAAAATAAGCTGACGTGTTCTGATGTGGACATCCACTTGACTTTACCATACAACCTGGCCCCTCACTTATATTTAATATTTAATAAAATTATTTATAATCATGTAGGGGAGAGTGGTGAGTTTTTGCATTTTTAGACTCCTGCGGGCCCACTGATTATGTATACAAAATTTGGTTGAGTTTGGTAAATGGCCAAGATTTTAATTTTTTGACTCTGCACCCCCTCCCTCACATTTAGGGCGGTTAGTTTTTTGCATTTTTAGTCTTCTATGGTCCCACTGATTATGTATACAAAATTTGGTTGAGTTTGGTCAAATGGCCTTGATTTTTAATTTTCAACCACCCCTCCACCCCCCTTAATTTTGGGTCGATGTGCACCAAAATCTAATCAGCTCTTAATCTCACTGGACCAAAATTACATGTGAAATTTGGTTTTGATATTCCCACTAGCTTTTGAGCTAGCTCGTCCACAAAATTTGGTAACACACAGACAGACAGACAACTAGACTAACTAACTAACAGACATAATGAGAAAACAATTATTATCTCGAAAAATATAATTTTTTCGATGTTCACTTATTAGGGCTTTTTTATAGAGCGAAATAACAAGGCTTCGCTCAATTTTTTTAATCAAAATAGTTGCAGCTATTTTTGAGATATTTCGAAAAAAAGAAGGAAAAAAAACACTTTTTTCATGCACCATTACAATACTTGACCATACCCTGTATGGGAAAGTAAAAATTGAAATTTTTGAGTAAATTCAATACTAGGCTCGCCGGCGAATCGACGGAGTAAAAATATAGTCATGGCAGATATATAAGTAGCTTAAATTAAGGAGGTTGAGTGTTCGAATTTCTTTAAAATTCGAATGGCAAAAGGAATGCCTTTTCCAAATTGAATATAAGAGTTCAAGTTGTCAATAGAAATAGATTGTAAATTACTCGGCAATAATTATAATATTAATTTAGTATTTTACCGAAAGTTAAAAAACTCAGCTGAAACTTTTTAAACCAAATTTAAATAATAATATTTTAATCATCATCATTTATACATGATGTATACGGAACCCTTGGTATGTGAGCCCGATTCGCACTTGTCCTGGTTATTGAATTCTCAATTTAATCCTTTCATGATTGATTTCACTGAAGCATATATGTCATTAGTATCTGTCTCTCAGTTCCATTGATCGTGTTGTGTGTGTGTCTTAAGGCAACTTCAGATTCTCCTCCATTGACTTTATGGTTTGTTTCCATTCGACGTCACCGAGAACCGGGCTGCTAATTGGAGAGGATTGTGGTTTGCCTCGCCAGTAATAAGCTTTATTGTTTGCACCGGGGCTCATTATCAGGCTTTTATTTTGTAACTCAGCACTAAGCCTGTGTTAAATAAGACTTGCTATTGTTTTGGATGATTTTATCGGGTGAGACTAAGCATGCCTGGCGGAATTAGAAATTTAATTTAATTTTATATAACACCTTTCCGCTTCTATATCAAGCCATTCTGACGATCATACGAAATGTATGAACTAAGAGTTCTTCCCCTTGCGTTAGAGAAATTCAATTAATTTTTTAATGATAACATCAGACTCATCATGGATCACAAATTTTCCATTTGACTTTAAATTAATTTTTAATTAAATTTAATAAATATGAATTCTTTTTTCGGATGATAATAAAAATAAATTATATATTAAGTTCTGTTCTATAATAATATAAAAATTTAAAAAAACTAAAAATCACGCTTCTAAAAAGAACAAAATATTTTAATCCTTATTCAAAAAGTGTGGGGCGCAGAAACATGTACTTTTAATTTTTTTTTTTTTTTTTTTTTTATAAATTTTATTAAACCAATTATTTTACATTAATTAATGTATACCTTGTATTTTAGCTTCGATTTCGGAGATTGCTTCTCCACCATCGAGTGTCCTTATTCATATTTAGTCCGTGTTTTTAATAAGAGAAAAATCTAATTAGATAAAAAAACCTCTTTTCCGATAATTATTTAAATTCCATTATTCCCCAATCAAATCGATTGGTCACCCTTCCTGTACTTTTAATTAATTTTTTTGATTATATATTACATTATTTTGTACTTTTTAGAAGCGTGATTTTAGTTTTTTTAAAATATAATTTATTTTTTTACTTTTTAGTCTTAATTATTTTTATAGAGAAAAATTTGCGTAATTTAACAGAATGAAATGTATTTATTATTATTTATTTTATTTTTTTTATATTTTTCATTCAAATTGAGTAGGTAAACATAATTTTTATATTTTTTTGATTATTTATGTCCATCGATTAAATTAATAAGTTGTTGTAGGAAATAAGGACAATAGCTTATGCAAATATTTTTTATTTTATTCCAACGTTTCGTCAACTTTCGAAACTCAGGAAACAAATTAACTTCTTTGCATATTTGTTTGAGCCCTGAGGAAGTCAACAAAGTTGACGAAACGTTAGCATACATTAAAAAATATTTGCATAAGTTATTGTCCTTATTTCCCTACAACAACTTATTAATAATTTTTATAGAGAAATGTTTGCGGAATTTAACAGAACGAAAGTCACATTAATAGATACATAGATAGATACTAGTACATACAGGTGAAGCTAATATAAAGCGTGTAATAAATAAATCTTTTAATTCAGACTTTCTCTCTTTCAACTCCTAAAATGAAGAGCTGACGATTATAAGGCAAATTTTCATTTTTGAAGTACTATTTTCTAAACTTAATTATTCTTATTTCTTCTTTCTTTTCATTAATTATTCTTGGCGAATTTAGCTTGTCTGTAACCTAGATTTCATTACTTTTTCGAACTTGGCCTGTTTTTTCACATAAGTGTTTTGGGTGGGTTTGAAACTGCTCGATACCTTATGCGATACTCGCTCATTGGGCAACTGGAGTCTCAAAATATTTTTGAATATTTGTGTTTAGAAATGTTTGAAACCCTTGAGAAAGTCACAACGCCTGAGCTAGAATTGTAGCTCGTAAGCTAAATAAGATATAAACTTGAAATTTACAAGTTATATATATTATATATTATATTAGTTATATATATTCATTTTGCTTTAAATTAAAATTTTAATCGAATAAGGGTGGATCTTTTGTGGAGTCAAAAATAAAAAATCATTTATCATGGAGTAGAGATATCGTTGTAATGATCTCATTAAGTAAATAAGGCTTATTTTTTTTAATTTAATTACTTTAAATTGAAAATATGAGAGAAACCCAAATGACAATTTTCGGGTGATTTTTGTTCTTGTCGGCGTTTAGAAATGGCTTATACATATATACGAAAATATAAATAAAATGTATGTATATTTGAATCAAGCAGAGGACAATTTCATTGATTTCTCTCTTTATGAATACACAACTCTGCTACATTCGGGAAAACAACATCATTTCGATTAACAATGAATTTGATATTTCAAGTATTTTGCGAGTTACAAGTTACGGAATCCTTAGGGGCAGTTGTATGTAGGTTTGTAAAGTCTTTGTTAAGTTGACAAACGGTCAAACCTTAGTATTCACCTTGTGCCCGACCGGATGGCCAATCAGAAGAAAGTGTGTATCATCTGATTGGCCGTTTGACAACTTAACAATGACTTTACAAACAGACATACAACTGGACCTTAGTATGCGAGTCTTACTAACACTTAGACATCTTTTTCTATGTGACTTGATTCCAATACCCACTATAACTTCAAGAACAAAAGATGGTAGAAAGTTCATTCTGGTTCATTTTGGGCTTTCTATTCATAAAATTTTCATTAAAAATGGAGAAAACAGAATCAAATTAAATGTTATTTAGGGAACTTTAATAGATGATTGTAATAAAATTTTGAATTCATATATTCAGCATTTTCAGTTTTGTATCTTTCTCCTTAATTGATCCGATTTATGGTTTTTAAAATAAAAACTGTCCGTAAGATAAAAAACTCACCCTAGATATGCCGAAATTTTCCAGCTATTAAAACATCCATAATTTTGAATAAATTCGTCATATCCCAAGAATATGGATATCCTGCGGCCCAAATCTGTGATTAAAAATGACCAATTCTGAGGTGTTAAATCTTCAAGATCTTCAGATAAATTCGCTAAATTATGTTTTAAATAAGTAATTGAGAGACTCGAAGTATTTATGTTAGTAAAAGTAGCAATTAATAAGTTTATACTGAACTCTAACGTCATAAAATAGCTTTGCGGTGTTCCCGAATGTTAAAGTTTTAACACATAATTCCAGCTCCTACTTAGCAACCATCTTTCTTAGTAAAGACAAAAGGGACACAAGGGAGATCATAATTCCAACGATCTCATATGGCTCTGGTAATAATAATATTGCCCAACTTTTGTCAGTACCTACTGTCGTTGCAATTTATTCTAAAGCAGGGCTGGCCAACTCACGACCCGCGGTCATATATGACGTACGAATTGTGTTTTTTTTAATCGGGTAGGTATTTCAGAATATATTTTAAATCAGATTAAATTAATTAAAAGAAATGGCGTTCCCTATAATTACACAAAGAATAACATAAAAAATAATCAGCTGAAAGTAATGGAAGGCAGCCCAATGATAATGAAGATAGAAAAAAATATCACATTTCCAAATAAGATGTATTGGACTGTCATTCTTTTCTTTTTTCTCCTTTCCTTTTAAACCAACGTTGCGGAGTCTTCTTCCTTCCTTCTTCAGGGTTTCAAAGGTCAATGAAGGGAACAAACAAGAAACATTCCTTTATTGACCCTTTGAAACCTGAAAAAGGAGGGAAGAATCCTCCGAATGTTTATAAGGAAAGGAGAAAAAAGAAAAAGACAGTCCAATATAATATACCTTATTTAGAAATGTGATAATTTTTTCTTTCTTCACTATCCTTGGGCTGCCTTCCATTACTTTCAGCTGAAAATTCTACCAGTCCGTCTCTTTCCAAAGAGAAAATTTCTTCAAATATATAAAAAATAATACTAATAAACTTCAACAAGAGAAATAGATTTAAAAATAGTCAAATTGAAAGTGTTTTTGCCGAGAGTAGCAGAATTTTTATATATTGAAGGAGACAATAAAAGAGTGTGTCTTCTCCTGGAATTATAAATTTTATTTATTTATAACGAGACTATAGTTTCGAAGGCTATGCCCTCTTCATCAATCTATTACAATGGATTCACAGGAATTAATTTTTGATATATATTATGACATAAATTAATTCCTGTGAATCCATTGACTGACTGATGGCAAAGCCTCGAAACTAAAGTCTCGTTATAAATAAATAAAATTTATAATTCCAGCAATGACACACTCTTTTATTGTCTCCTTCAATTAAAAATAGTCGCGAAACGCAAAAATCACACTGAAAAAATAGCCATTGATATTTGTTTGTTATTTTCAAATAAGACTAGAAATTTTGTTCAATGTATTTGACTTGACTAATATTTTTGATAGTTTAGCTATTTATCTTATGAAAATGACTCACTAGGTGAAATTGATAATGACCAAAAAGAGAGGTAAGATTAGAAAGATAGAGCTTCGCCTGTGTGTTCTAGGTTATTCATTTTAATTGAACGCTCTTAAAGCGGGTTGCATTATTAGGCGTTAAATATTAAACCTTATATTTTTGAATATCACTAAAATAAAAAAAAAACAACATTTTTTTTTTATTTTTAAAACTATTTTAAATTATAGTTATTACCGAGGGGCGAACCGCGATTGGAATTAGGTGTACACTGTCTTTGGAATTATTTGGAATTACTTTAGAATTCATTAGATAATCTATTGTCTTCTACTTGGAAATGAAAGTGGAATTGGAAGTAGGTGTACAAAATTTTAGGTCGCAGTTCAACCCTCGGTTATTACCATATAAACATTTTGTTGTTGGGTCATTCAATGCATGCAAGTTTTCTTTTCGTATGTGTTCGTTGTAGTATTGTATTTTTTTCACATTTACACTGATAGAAAATTTTCAGTGTACCTTTCCATTCTCTTACAATAAAAATCCCTAAATATGAAATCCGTTGTAAAGCCAGTTCTCGAAAAAAATATTAAAAAAAATTAAAATTACTTATTTGGGTGCGGCCCGAAATTTTTAGGTCGCCAATGCAAGCCGTGGTGCGATTTAGGTTGGCCAGGCCTGCTCTAAAGAGATATGTTGTTGATTCTTGCTGAAATAGAGGATTACTTGTCTTTGAATCCTTTTTTAAGTCACCAATTAACATGTCAGACAGGAGGAGTGAATTCGCCATTCCACATGTAATTAGAAATTCTATAAAACTCAAAGAAATATCGCCCCTAATGTTGATTTTCGCCAATACGTTTCTCAACTTCTCAAGATATATACATATAATATGTATAATGTTATATATGACCGAGTGTTTTTACCATGGCAACGTCGATAGTTTTTTTTTTTAGAAAATTTAATAATTTTTTCATGACCTCTTGAACAAAACCCATTTAGCCAGTGGGCAAGAAATACTTTTTATTTTAATATAAGTGTTAATGTGTGTAGGTGTGGACAGAGTAAATTGATGTTGGTGTCATAAGCCGCATAAATTTTTATAGTGAACATGGCTTGAGCTCGGGCTTCCTCTCCTCAGTGGCCAATGACACTAATCTCTGCCAAATTGAGTATTAAAACTATTGTATCTAATATGAGATCTGGAAGGCTAACTAATATATGAGTAGACCCAGACAGCACAGAATGTATGAAAAACGTTTATTTTTGGTGCATAGGCGGATGGCTTTCTTTCGAAAATAAAAATACTTACAAAAGACACCCTACAACGTATTCCAAACGTGTTGTACGTGTTTTCGATGTAACCCAAAGTACATTCTTTAGATATTCACTCAAAGACGTCCTTCTACGCCTTTTTGACATATCTTAACGTATTTTGGAGGGACCTCAAAAGTCATAGTTTGAATGTCCATTTAACACGTTCCCGTCGGCATGTACCACCGGTGATACATGAGCGATGGTCCTAATGGGCAGCGTGTACCACCTGTGGTACATGAGTGATTATCGTATCTGGCGACGAATACCTACTGTGGATCATGTTCAAATGCCATATCTGGACTCTATAACAATCTATTTTTTATTTTATATAGAAAAATATTAATTATCTAAGTTAAAAGGTATTAAATGAATGAGTTTCATTTTTACAAATGTCCATTATACAAAAATTCATGAAATTCTGTTTTACTTTTATCTATGTTTTCTATTTTTCCATTTTGGAGATAATATAACATGTTCTAGTTTACTCACTCCACCTCTGTATCTCTAATAGCAAAAACCATGGGAATGGTCGCCGCCAGATAGATAAAAACATGAGGTAGAGCGTCGTCCCATGGTGGAATATACAAATTTCGAGCTGGAGGAACGTGTTAAAGAAGTCCTTCTACGTCTTTTGAACATAGGTGAACGAACTTAAAAGATATACTCTGGATGTCCGTTAAAAAATGTTTTTCTTTGTTTTTTGAACGAAGATCAAAGTGCATTTCTCCATCATCATATATTAGTATCCTGTATTTTCTTATTGTTGGATCTTAGTGGGAGAAGGGGGGTTTAGAATATTAAATTCTAGTCCCCCCTCTCCGGATTAGCCAAAATTTTAGAGCTCGTAGGGATTTTTGATTTCTGAAAAAACGATAAGATAATTATAACTAGTAATTATAATTTAAATATAATTAATTAATAAAGTAAAGGGAGTGTAATTTCACAGTGAATGAAATAAAACTCAAAGAGGTTCATACAAACTCAATATATTTCGGATTCTTAGTCCATTATCAGGAGTTTACAGATTAAAAACTGATGATGGACTAATGATCCGAAATATATTGAGTTTGTATAAACCTATTTGAGTTTTATTTCATTCACTGTGAAACTACACTCCCTTTACTTTAGTAATTAATATCATTTTTCACCTAAAACCTACACCACTTTCCCTAAGTAAAAAAAAAATATAATTATATATAATATATTATGAAACAGGTTCAATAAGCTAAGGGGATTGGTGATGTTTTAAAAAGCAGAAAATCTTTAAAACTTATAATTGGTTTTAGTTATTTCTTATCTTACGAGAAAAATATTTTCAATCCCAAACCAATGAATAATATTATTATAATTTTCTTTTTAAGTGAAACAATTCTATTAGATGTTTAAGTCCCAAGTAGTGTCCTGAATAAGTCTTCAAGTATTATATACATCTAGATATACTTTTCAAATAAATTTTATTATTAAAATATAATTTAAAAGTGGAAATTGAATTTCTAAGAATCTCTCCCCATTTTTAAAATCCCTTATGCTAACATTTTTTGCATTTTTTTCTCATTCTGAAAATAGAATATTTTACCTCAGGTATATAGATGAATATAATCTGACCCACCTATCTAGAGAATTTATTATATATAACCGGGAGAGAATTTTTTTTCTTTTGACAATATTTTCTGTTTGTATGTATGTCGAGTAGTGTTCAGTGCATTTCATACGAGATATCATTATGTAGTTGGGAGATAAATACAAAGTGATTCAGACTACCCGTGCCAAACATTTATTTCGGCATCGGTAGGTGATTAGAACACAAATCACCTAACCAAATCATAATTAAACTGTCATTGGATGTCATTTTAGTTATCTGGAAGAAACCGGAAGTTTGTCAGTGAAAAAATTTCAAACGGTTAGTTATAGGTGAAATGAGGTGAAAGATAAATCTTTTATAAAGAAACAGCTATTGTTTTAAATAATTTGTGATTATACTAATTTTTTTTAATGAAATATAGGCTTATGATCATCACCCATTTAACAAAAATATTTCAATGAAATAATATACTGTAATAACCATTAGTATTTTATTGCTGATTGGTTCAAGGGCGGATCCAGAGATTTTTTATGGGGGAGAGGAGAATGTATATAAGGTGCCCGATGTATATAAGATCTACTTTTTATCTCGAAAGTGTGTCGCGATCGATTTTTTTTTCAATTTTAAAATTTTTTAAAAAAATACATGTTTTTTACAAATTTCATATCTCATATTTTAAGTTCATTAAAATAAAATAAAAAATAAAAAAAATTGTTATAAATTTCCTGTCGATTTGGCCGCCGTTTTTTGACCTCTGCGTGCGACGCACGTGTTGCACTCCCGCCAGGCACGGACCTGTATGGGGGCGATCGACCCCTCCGCCCTCCCCCAGGATCCGCCCTTGGATTGGTTTTCTGATGAGTTTGAAAATCTGCCATAGATGATTTCAGCCGAATCTTGATTTTAATGATTTTATTATTAATTAATTAGAAATTTCTTTTTGTTAGGTTTTTGATAGTTTTGCTTGATGATTTGAACTGATTAGAATTCCTATGGAAAAATCTAGATAATAGATTAAAATTTCAGTTCATTTAAAGCATTTCATTATCTTATTCTTTAAATTTTACAAATGATGTTATTAAATATAGTTAGAGTCCAAATCATAACCTGATCATCAAACCTACTAAAAAAAAAAAAATCAATCAATAATCATAATAATAAATTAAGTAAAAAATATCATTGCTTCATTGTTTTATTACATTCATTTTGTTATTTGAAATCATAATTATTTTTTTCATTAAATTGGGATAAGTTTAATCAAATATTTTTTGTCTAAAAGTTGTTTATTTTAAAAAGATCTATATGATATCCAATTCGACACATATTACCTTTTAAAGGGGTGTGACTGGTCGAGTGCGTAGCGTGCCTGTTTCATCATTGTGATGACAATGAAATGAGAAGCCCCAGTTTGACTGGCTATAATACGGCTCAAATAAAGTATTATACTAAATAATATCAAGACTCTCTGGTTAAATGAATTCCTCTAGTATCCGAGTCCAATATATATATATATATATATAAACAAATCTTTTAAAAAACAATCTTCAAACGTTTATTAAAACCCAAACAGTATGTTGCTTTATATTCATTTAAATAAAGTAACTTTTTTTCACGTTTATTAATTTGAAATTCTATTTCTCCCGAAATGTTTGAGTCTTAATAAGCAATTGATCGTTTTATTATATTATAAAACAATAAATATTTTTTTAATATATATATACCGGGTGAGTTTTTTATCTTGAGACAGTCTTATAACTCAAAAACAGTGCATTATATGAAAAAAAGTTTCAAATAAAATTTTATTTATATCAAGAGGGAAACTAAACTACGATATTGTTTGTCGACTTGGAACAAGCTTTCAAAGAGGTATTTTGAGGTCAAGTTCTGTTTTTCAAATAGAATCCTATATGTTTCTGTACATATTCTGAATTTACACAAAAAACTGAACAACTTTTATTAGAACTATTTTTTTATACGACATCAAATAACAAAAAATATTAAATCAATTGGATTTAAAAAAAATTCTAATATTTATTTTTAACAATCATTCAACTTAATTATCAAATAATAATGATCAAATATTTAATTATTAAATAAATAATTTAATAATTTTGCACACTGTTCTGAGACATTTCAGAGTGTATCGCAAATCTTCTGGTTGAATTCTAGTTCCAATTTCGTTATTTTGGTCTTTTTAAGTTTCTTCATAGCCTTTATATGCTCCATTTTTATTATGGTAATACAATACTACTAGATAGACACGAGAAATAGACTTTTTTAAACTCAAGACTTTTAAATAGATCTATTAAGTAGAAAATAATCTCTTAAATCGGTGTATAATGAAGTTTTAAGATCATTATAAACACTTATTTTCATTGTTGTGACTTTATAGATTTATTCATATGGGTAAATCTTATTTAATTAAATAATACAAGGTTTTATAGTTGTATTACATGTTGACCCCTCTTATAATAAACAAATCATGGTAATAAAATAAAAATTTTCTGACCTTTATTGATTAGAGATATTTCTTATTAGATATTTATTACAAAATGGTAGTTTAATTAAGATATAATAATATTTGAGATTAAAAATAAGTATGTAACTAGATTAGCCTCGTAAAAAGAGGTAGACTCTGTTTTTTTTATTCCATAATCAAAACTTTATACAGTACCTATAGGATAGATTAAATCGAAACTTAGAGAACAAATTAAACTATCTAGAAAAACTTTAATAAATTTACGATTTTAGAAAAAAAAAACATTTATTAATTAAAAAAATAAGAAAATTTTAAAGATGATTGACTTCGAACTGATATCGACACAGCGCAGTCGTCACATGAACCCCGCTAACGTTTGGGAAAATTGAGCTATGAAAAGATTACATTCCCCTAAACCTAAGCTATTGCGGGCTTTATTAAAATCGAAATAGAGACTTTTTCTGCACATAAATTTTATTCTCTTATTGAAAATTCGCGTTTCCACTGTCCTTCCCTTTCGAGAGACATTGGTGCGAAACTTGAGTGAGGTTTGGTTGCAAGCTCAACAAGCATTTTATAAATTAAATTGAAAAATAAAGAGAAACATTTTTTTACAGATGTCTGGTGACACCCGAGAATCAAATCAGGAATCTTCACAATGCCGGAGTGATTTTCTAACTGGTAGTCCAAAGGCTGAAAACAGGCCTGACACTTGAAGAAGATTGTTTATATTTTCAAGATTTTATTACTTAATGTTGAAGAGGAGTTGTTTCATTTATTATTTTTTAAAATTAATTTATTAATTAATTCATATACCTATACCTGCTGTCTATCATGCCTAACTTTTTTTATTTATAACTTAACTTTATATAAACATGTATTAGCATCATAAATGAAATACCAACTCTTGTAATAACAACTCATTAAAACTTTCTCTTTCCAAAATTGTTATAAGAAAAAATTTATATACATTTTTTTAATGAACTTTAAAAAAAATATTTTCTTAATTAAAAAAAATATATGTATTTAAGTAACTTTACACAAATAATACATAATTGTGTTAAGTAATTGTTATTAATTATACTTAGTTGTTATTGAACAACAAAAGTAATTAAATGATAAATGAAGCTGAGAAATTAAATATGTTTCACCGATTTTTGCCAGCACTCACTTACAGGCTTAATTTTTTTACTTATTTACTTATTTCTCTTATATTTCAATGGCATAAGTGCTTGGATCATCAAAGTTGGAAAGATTGAGTATATTCAGAACCCAGAATCGATGGTTATTTATTATTTTAAGTCGATCCTTCATGTCTTCAGCAATGGTTGCCAATAATAATTGAAACGTCGAAAATGTAATGTAGAATTGTTAAAAATAAAAAAATAAAAAATTTAATTATTAAACATTTAGACATTCCATTCTTATTTGAAGTATTATACTAATGGAAATATAATTTTTTGACAAATTCTCTCTTTGCTTTTGGAGAATGATACTCTGTAGGTATAGTATTTAAGTTTTGCTCAAATATAGATACATATAAATTTATCATTCCATTTTAAGTATGGAGGGTAAATGTCAACACTTATCTTGAATACATGGCCTATATATATATAATAATAGTATGTGAGTTGATATTTTTCTTTCTGGATATCATATTCCTGTGAATGACACGCTAAGATTCCGTCGTCAATGACACTTTCAAGATAAATAGATAAACAATCCGTTTCTCTATCCTCAGACAATCTTCTGTAAATGGAGCCAGCCATCCGTGCCTAGAGGATCTTGGAGCAGATTGGAACATATTCAAAAGCAGTTGGAGTAATAAATATGATATAGACATCAAATATTACTTACTTTTCTCCTAATGTCTCATGTAAGTAATCATTTCTAAGAAATTAATAATATGAAAACTCACTTTGATAGCTCTTTAAAAATTAAATTCCAAGTGTAAAGCTGTCACATATTCTATATAAGATACCTAATATTAATTAATAGGGAATGTGGTGTTGGTGCAAGATGAAACATCTTTAATAAAGGTAAAGTAAATGAATATTATATGAAATATTTATTTACTATGAGTTAAGATTTCTAGGTCACTTGTTTCAGTTTCACATTAGGATTAAAAAATAAAAGATTAAATTTTTTTCAATTTATATATTTCGAGCTGTAAGCTCATCTTAAGGAAAGTACAGAGTTATAATTCTGAACTTTCCTGAAGATGAGCTTACAGCTCGAAATATATAGGTATATTGAAAAAATTTAATCTTTTTTTTTTTTTTTTTTTTTTTTTTTTAATCTTAATGTTAAACAAGTGTAGGTAGAAATCTTAACTCATAGTCAATAAATATTTCATATAATATTCATTTACTTTTATCTTTATACCTAATATTGTTAATAATTCGAAATCATCTTGGTGTGTATGTAAATTTCTTATCAAAAGAACTATGAGATGAGATTCATAAACAGATAGCTACCTGAGGAAGCAAGAACGATGCAGTTAATACTCACTTCTCTTCCTAGTAAATAAATATGTAATTAAACTAACAGTCAGATTCTTGGAAATTTCTTTTTTTTTAATGAAAATAAAACTTCTAAAATAGGGTTAACTTATTCATCTCATAAAATATCCAGAGGATTGATTAGAAGTGCGTGTTTGATTTATTTCTGATTTGACTATTGATCAGAGCTGTCCAAACCGTGGCCCGCGGTCCACATGCGGCCCAGCACTGCAATGAGTGTGGCCCAATATAAAATCATAAGCTTTCTTAAAACATTGAGATTTATATGTAGAGATATATTTATTCCTTTTTTCGAAATATGAATGTACATTTGTACAATACGTGAAGCTTTTTTCAAGAATAAAATTCACTAAAAGCAAAATTATAAGCTCAACTATCTATATATATATATATATAAAATTAAGGTTTTGTCTGTACATTGCTCCAAATCACGCCAAATTTTGGTTGCAAACGTTTCAAGCAAAGTTATGAACGAAAACACCCTCAACAAAATTCCTGTCTGTCTGTATGTCTGTATGTCTGTCTGTTTCAGTGGTTTCCGAAAATTTGCTCACGATTCACGTAAAAACGGCTTAAGGCATTATTATGAAATTTCATATTTACATCAGATGTCTTCTACCTTAAGTTTTTAGCTATATAAAGTTTTGATATCTTGACCCCAGAAGGGGGTTTTGGGGGGCGCACGGATGAAAATTATCAAATAACTCCTAAACTATTAACCCTATGGCAAATTTTATGAAAAACAAAGTTGTAGGGGATGTGATTTTTGACAACTTTTGTTTAAAAAAATTTCCCCAAAAAACACCCAAAAAGGGGGAGAGGGTGAAAAAATAGAAATTCTTCCCCTTGGAGCAAACTCAACAAAATTTTGTATACATAATCTCTGGGCCTCTAGAGAGCTAGAAATTCAAAAACTAACCATTGTGGTGGGGTGAGGAGTGAGGCGGAGTAGGGTGGGGGTGCAGGGGGTGGTGCGGGATGGAGTCCAGAGGGCATAGCGGTGGTGGGGTGAAGGTGGTGGGGTGGGGGCGGGGGCCGGGAAAGGGTGAATGGTGCGGGGGAGGGGGTGAGTGGGGTTAGTGGGTTAGGGTGCGGAATGGAGTGTTGGGGTGGTGGTGTGGGGCGGGGGGTTGGGCATGGCGCGGGAGGGAGAGGGGGTGGGTGGGTGGATTGGGGGTGAGGGTGGAGTTCGAGGGCTGGGGTCCAGGGGGCGTGCGCCCTGGCTAGCAAGAGGGCCGCCGAAGGCTGGCCTTGCAGCTAGTATAAGATAAAAAATAATGAAGTTTCGAATATTTCAAAATTCTTCTTCTCATATTTTCATTTTCTAAAATATTTATTATTTCAATCATTTATATTCAACGACACTAACCAAGTCTATAGTTATCATTCTATTACAGGAGGAATTAGGGTTTTCTAGAGCAATTACAATTAATTGATAATTTCTTTCCTGGACTAAAATTTGTTAGGACTTGTCTTTTAGATCTTTGCACGTTCTTACATGTCAATAGATAATGGATAGTCAGAGATTATTATATCCTTGACCCTTTTAAAAAATAAATTATCCTTCTTTAATCCCATTCGATTTAAGCCAGGGCTGTCCAAACCGTGTCACAATATAAAGTCATAAAATTCCTTAAAACATTGAGATTTATATGTAGATACTGAAAAACACACAACAATTTGACCTGATAATTTTTTTCTCTAAAAATAAGAAATCTAAAAATCTAGTGTGAAGTTTTCGAAAAATAAGAGTGCTATATTAAATTTTGAATCTGGAACTAGATTTCAAGATTTCCGAAAAAATAATCATAATTTTGGTCTATTTTCAACTTCATTTTCATTAGAAATAAATTTTCTACTTGCAAACTTTCTGATTGAATGTTCTAGAACAACAATTAGATACCGATCTGAAAGAAAAATTTAATATTGTCTCTTTATTAGAATTTTATCTTATCTTATCTTATTATATTAAACGAGAAATTCTTCTATAAATATGTATATATAGAATCGGTTTCTCGAAAACGCCTATAACGATTTCGCTAAAAATTGGTAAACTTATTAAATCTCATGAGTTATTAGTCGTGTATAAATTTTAATCCGATTGAAATAAAGGAATTGGGTGTAAATTAGTTATGTCGCAAAATAAATATTTTAATCGTTCATATCTCGTCTTCGGTAAGTCGGAGAGCCTTGAAATTTGAAACTATTTATAGGCAAAAAGCTACCGAGCATTACTCGGAGCTCCAGGCACTATTAAATATCTATCCAGAAAAAATATAAACAAATAGTAATACATGATATCACTTTTTGTATGTAGGTATGTATTTACATATACGAGAAGCTATTTTCAAGTATAGAAAAATGAAATTAAATGCTCACTATGAGCTAAAAAGTAGTTCTTATTTCTACATTATTAACATAACTATCTTTTTTGAATAACAAATATCAATAGAATTATAATATTTTATCCGCGGCCCGAAATATTTGTTTTTTCTTCAAAGGTGCCCAGTCTCAGCCAAAAGGTTGGACACCCCTGCTATAGATATAGATGAAGAAAAAGGATTATTGTATTTTTAACGAGAAATCAATGAGTTTGTTCTCTGTTTGATGAAAATAAACATATATCTATATATTGAGCTCGACGGTACAGGGTACGTACGCCTTTAGTCGAAAGTTTTAGTTATTGAAACCAGTTAGCCCTATACGTGTATCAAGTCTTTCCATCCGGGTCTCTTTTAGATTTTTAATAGTGTGAAAGCAAGTACAATGTATATACTAAATACTAGGTAAAAACCATTTTATGTTTAAGATAACTCTTGAGGAGTCTCTAACTTTTGTTTCTTGTTAATTTGACAATTTTAAATAAAGTTTAAAGAGCAATTTGAATGCCAATTCAGTTATTAAGCCCCTTGTTGTGTCTTATTGATTACCAGAACCATATCGAATGCAGAGGCCAAAAAAGAGACTCAGTAAGCTTTGGCAAAAAGCTCCATATTGATTGAAGTGCTTCGTCACATTTGGTAATATATCAAATCTCATTCCCAGAAATCTATTTTGAATTGATTTAAACGCATAAAAGAAAATGTTTATCGTAAATTAAATACCGAGAAATTAATTTGTTTAAAATTAAAATTTGCTGTTGAAAAAGTTTGATGATCATTCATAAAAGTGAATTTTCTTCATGGACGAGAATATACTTCGGATAAATCCTAGGTCCCTTCATTATTCATCATCATCATTGAGTATACAGTCCTAAGACTGGTTTGATGCAACATTCCGTCTCCACTCGACTCTGCCCCCCTCCAGCTGTTTGACCTCACTAAATGTCTGGCATCCCATATCCCCAATTATTTGGTTTAAATATTCTAATCTGGGTCATCCCCTTCCCCTTTTCTTTCCCACCTCCCCCCCCCCAAGATATCCCTAAGCAGTCCCCCATGTCTCAGTGTGTGCCCTATCATCTGACCTCTTCTCTTCTTCAGACTCTTCCACAAGGTTCTTCTTTCTCCGATTCTTCCAAGAACTTCTTCATTTGTAATTCTATCCATCCATTTGATATTCATCATTCTTCTGTAACACCGCATTTCGAAAGCCTCTAATCTCTTTCTCTCCGCTTCTCTAATTGTCCAGGTTTCACACCCGTACATGGCTATGCTCCAACATATGTCTTCAATAGCAACTTCCTGTTTTCTAAGCTGATTGAGGAGGAGCATAGTAGTTTTTGTTTTGAATTAAACCCCATTTTTGCTTGGGCAATTCTTGATTTAATTTCGTTTTCGCTCCTCCCATACCATGTTATTTTACTTCCTAGGTAGCGGAATTCCTTAATTCCTTCTAGGTTTTCTTGGTTAATTTTGATGCATTCCTGTCTCGTTTTTTTTTTTTTTTTTTTTTTTTGTACATACACCTTGGTTTTATTCTTGTTTATTTTCATTTTGATTTCTTCTATTAGGATTTGGTTAATTCCATTCATTCCTCTTACAACAGATAAGCAAATACTTTACAAAATTGGGTTATACAATTGATGTTAATATATACATTTTTCTCTCTCTCTCTCTATCCCTCTCTAATTACATTAGTAGCATTGTTAAAACTTTATACAAATCTATATATATATAAAAATTCAAAAAAAATATTTAAACTGAAAAAAAGCCTCTCGAGCCGCCATTTGCTCAATGCTAGAGTCAAGTCTGAACATTCTTAAATAGGAGATAAATTAATTAGTTTTTAAAATGTGCTATTTCCTTCCAGGCGTCTGATTGGCCTGCGCATCACAACCTCAGGCGCGCCATCGTCCGTCCTCTTTGGCTTCTCCGCATGGTTATTCGCACGAGAGCCAGGAAGACTTCGCTTAACCCAACACACGAGCCTGCAAGAATTCAATCTTCGATTTGGCCATTTGGTGAGTAGCTTTTAACATTTATTTATCTCTCTTTCAGTTCAATTATACCATTTATTAATTGCATGCACATATTAAATGTCTTTCACCAAACTACTTATTATTTATTATTATTATGAATAAGCCCAGAGGTAGTGAGGAAAGAAAAAATTAACACATAAAATAAGGTGTAATTTATTGGAATCCTTCCTCCTTTCCTTTCAAACCGACGCGACGTTTCGGAGGATTTTTCCTCCTTCAGCGTTTCAAAGGGTCAATGAATGAAACCCTTAAGAAGGAGGAAAAATCCTCCGAAACGTCGGTTTGAAAGGAAATGAGGAAGGATTCCAATTTTTTCTTTCCTCACTACCTCCTGGGCTGCCTTCCATTACATACAATTAAAATTTCTACCAGTCCGTCTCTCTCCAGAGAAAATTTCGTTGCAAAAAAATTATGAATAAGTTTTCACGTAATAATTTTTTTTTAATATATAAATAATCTAAATTCATCTAATGAAACGATCATTTTGTAGATTTTACTCACAATCACACTGAATTTGATGCTTAATAATTTCATTTTCAATGGATGATATTAATTAAATTTACTCTCTAAATCTTTAAAAAAAAAAAAAAATAACTTAAAATGGACAGGTTGAAATTTTGATTAAATCTAAATCATAGTGAGTTTCATAAAAACAATACTATTCAAAGCCTCACCCTTACAAATATAAAGAGCTAATTTGAAATAGATTTATTTAACTCTAAATTACAATGATTCCATATGATATATTATATAAAACTAACGAGTATTATTTGATTTATTTTAATAATTTTTATTTTATTAAGATCACTTTGATCAAAAGAGTCTTCCGATATTTTTTGTTTTGTTTTTTAATTATACATCTTTCAAAAGGGGTAAAATTTTATTTTTCTCTAGTATTTTTCTAAAAAATAAATTTTTGAAAAACTACTTCTCACTAGTAAAGTTTAGAGAACTAATATCTAAATAAGATTCAATTACAATTATTTCATTATTATTCTAAATTATATATTAGGTAAGTATTTGTAAAAAGACTATAATGTTATTTCATTTTTTTATTATCTTTATTTATTTTAACGCAAGTTTTCCAAGTACATTTGAAAAGATAAAGTTTATCAGCTTTAAAATTGAGAGTTTTAATTTTTCTAGACGCGCTTTTCGAATCAATACTTTTTTTAGATAAGTATTAATAATAAGTGCAATTCTTCTAATTGGGACTAATTCGAATTTCGAAATAAATCCTTATCAAAAGAAGCAGATAATTTCATTGCTTCTATAGAAAATTTCATTTGAAATAAAATGAATAAATATGTAAATTACGCACTTTTTAAGAGCACGTCGTGTGGGGCATTTATCATATATAATTTTTTGCATTCATTATAAATATTAAATTAGAATTTCAATTGAAAAACTGAAAAAAATCAATGTGATGTTAGTAGATATAGTATATCTTTAGTTCAATATCGCAAAGCCCAAATGCTATCTAACGGTTTCTCGTCTCAATCGGCTATGCTGGATGCATAAGTTTTAGGCGTTTTTAACAGCATTTGGTAGGTTTAGACCAGCATTTCTCTAACTCTTTTGTCCACGACCCCCTTTTACACTGAAAAATTTCAAAGGACCCTCCGATGTGTAGATAAGCATCCCGGAGGGAGGTTTAATTTAAATTCAGAAGGAGTTAATTTCTTTTATTTAATTGAATTGAAACAGTCAAAATTTTGATTAATAGCAGATTTATTATTAGTATCAATAAAAATTAATAACTTATCTTTGGAACATCTTTGATCAAATTATTCCATGTAGGTATATGTTTTATCATTAATTTAACTACTTTGTACTTGAGACGTTGCGCATATCAAGTGAGAGCACACCAAGATTTATGTACCATTTTGTAATTCATATAATTTTGTATATTATGATAAAATCCACAACAACTCTGCCTGCGGACAATTTATTTATAAAATTAATTGTGTCGCTAATACTCTCTTAGGAACTGATGATGGCATTATTTAATTAAAGCCGAAACGTTTTCTATAATTGGGAGTTTTTTATTCAGCGGGCTACCCATTGGCTGAATCCCTCTCCATTACTTAATTATTTAATTTAACTAAGTTTGATTAATCATATTTTAAATTTATAAAGTTTTTGAAAAAAATTCATCCGTCATCAATTTTTCTGAGACCCCCCCCCAAATATTTATTTGAGGCCCCCCTTTGAGAATCACAGCTCTAGTCCTTTCCAACCAGCCTTGATGTCATTCGCATTCACTATTAGATTCACTAGTATTTACCTAATTTTTTTTTTCATTTTTTTTCGCTGTTATTTTTTGTAATAAAATATTGTTTTCTTTTTATTTGATATCGAAATAAAAAAAAAACTTGGAACAATAATGTTAAAATATTTGACAAATTCTTATATTATATTTTTCCTATGAGGAATTCAATTTGTCATCTGAAATATATTTAATTACGGTTAGTTTGCCATAAGAAACAGTTTATCGTTGCAGTTAATCATCCCATGAGACCTGCCCTTGGTGGGATCAGAACCCCCCCGTGGCTACGCCTCTGTATATAATCTCTACTAAATATACTTTTGAATAATGATGACCTGCGACCTACAATGTAAAAACAAAATCTGGATAGAATATTAATTTCAGGATTTTTTAAGATTTAACTCTAGTACTCTTTGTCGATTTAGAATTTTTTTGTCCACCAATGATTTAAGCTGTAAGGCTGAAACTTGACTCAAAGATGCTACTAATACAAATTTGCGTATGAAATTTCAGTTTCTCAGCTACACCTGTTCAAGAGAATAAACAAAAATGAGTATAATTACTCTATAATGAATTAATATAAGAAACTTTTATAATAATTATCTAGTATAATTAAATTTCTATTCAAACAAATTTAATATTATTTTTTTATCTACCTTTAAATTATATGATTTGCGCAGATATTTTCGCTAATTGGAAAATAACAAAAGAAAAACAAACCTGGCAATTAAAATCATTGGTTTCAATTTTTTGTTTGTTTTTAATTTCATAGATTATTATTAAAAAATATATATATATACATATATTTAATAAAAAAAGAAAAAAAGAAAATAATCAACCTTGTTATAATTGAGTTATGTTTTGCGCTGGATTAATGTCTGGTCCTTTATGGTTTAATGAATTCAAATAATTTACGACAGAGTGCCTTCATCCAGAGACTATTATGCAACCAGCGAAATCAAATAAAAAAAAATAAATGAACAAAAAAAACAAAACAAAAAAAACGAAGCAAATATTTTTTTTAATATTTCTGTCTTATCTGAATACGCCGCCTTTAAAAAATCGGATAATTATATTTTACTTGTTCTTGCTGGTGATTTATTTCATTTTAATTGAGCAAAAACTTTAGTTCTAAGATGCCTTCTAAATCTTTAACAATTATCGTGACCATCATATCAAGATAAATAATCAGTCTAAAGACCCGATCCCTTCAGTTATACTTTATTTCAGTTTCGTACATCCCACCCCATTTCAAAAGCCTTTTCTTTCAATAACTTCTAATCTTTTCAAATCTTAATTTTTCTCATTTCGTGCCTACCTCTCGCTCAAAATATTCCTCAATAATCCTCCCTGTCTCAAGGTATGATCTCACATCTGAGATTTTCTCTTTCCTAAGTTCTCATGCAAAGTTCTTTTTTTCTCTAATCCCATCAAGAACTTCATCTTTTGTAATTTCAGCTACCCTTAATCTTCAACCTTCTCCTAAAGCATCACATTTCAAAAGCCAATAATCTTTGTGTTTACCTTTTATTTCGTCTCATCTACTGAACCCGAGATGTTAGCTATCATTTTTATTACATGCCAGAAGGGTTATATTCACCCGATTGAGAATTGAACTCGAGTGATGAAAAGGAATCTGGGCTAAAGGGAGGCGGGCTCATCTGATATAATTATATAAGGCGCTAAAATATTTCACTCAATGATCTAAATCTTCAATTGTATCTAATATTTCGCGGATTAATGACTCTATTAGTATAAATACATAGCCATATCATATAGTTTAAATAGAAATTGGTGAGTCTTCCTAATTTTAAATACAACCCGTCTGACATGTAATAAATATTACCCATATCATGTAGCTTGAAAAGAAATTGCCTGGCCTTCCGAATTTTAAATACAACCCTTATTCTGACATGAAATAAATATTATAGCTATCAACTCGGATTCAGTTAGATACGTAGATTCGTTATTTTTCTTTAGTAGAGGTTTTACACTTCAAATTGAACATTTTACAAATAAAATAATAATAATAAAATGTTTAATTTGAAGTGAAAGACCTGTAGTAGTAAGTTGGTCACTTTACAAACCAGGCGCGGATCCAGACCTCTAATTTGGGGGGGGGGCAGTCGCCGGTATATAAGATTTACTTTTGATCTCGGAAGTGTGTCGAGATCGAATTGTCCAAGCAGGAGGGGGGGGTCAGAGACGCCGCCCCCCCTGGATCCGCGCATGTTACAAACAGCTTTTTTTCTTACGGGCAGACTGATGATCTGAAATATTGCGGGTTGAACCACTCTTATCTGAATTTGACCAAGCCGATATGGAAATGACACTCAAACTAACATCACTGATTTTAACAGATTTAACTTTAACAAGGTATTTATCAGCCAGTGAATAGAGTAGATTGAGTAGTTAAAGGCCAAATGGTTAGAAGAGAGTTTCTGCTCAAGGCATCAGAAAAGTCACCTGATAGGTAGTTGAGAGAAACAAAGCCGGAGTGTCGATAAAAAAGGCACCTGCCGTTTTGTCTGAATGAGTTCGGAAAAGATTGGAGACCAGGGAAAAACAACACTAATGTTCTCGACCAGCCAAATGGAAGTGACCTCAGCGATTGATGACCGTCTTCCACTCGAAATAAGACCCTTTGGACACTCGCTTTTTTCTCACTCTCACCATTAAACGATACAATAGCTGCCCTATACTATTCAAGTCTTTGTTATTTTTATTTATTCCGAACTTGGATTTTTGTTTCCATTTCAAGTTCTAAATAAAAACGTTTATTTTTCCATCAGATCAACGACATGCATTATTCAAGTAAGGACAGTTTACAGAGGTCTTTTCCGCGGAATATATAATTATAATATACAATTTCAACTTTTTTTTGACAAATTTTTAAAAAATTATTTATTGACTGACTTTGAAAAAAAGAAGGTTATCAATTCAACAGAAAGTCTCTTATTTTTTTATGTTTGAACATTTATTTCTCTTTATCATGTGGACCGATTTGGATGATTTTTTTGCATTGGGTTCAGTCTCGTACCCGATTGGTCCCGTTTTTTTTCCATTGGTATTGGACCTTTTTTGTTATTGAAGGAGACAATAAAAGAGTGTGTCTTCTGCTGGAATTATAAATTTTATTTATTTATAACGAGACTATAGTTTCGAGGGCTTTGCCCTCTTCATCAGTCTATTACAATGTATTTTTTGTTATGTATGTTTGCGCATAACTTCTTTGTTTATGGACCGATTTCGATGATTCTTTTTTTATTCGAAAGGGGATACCTTAGGGATAGTCATATATTAATTTAGTCAAGTTCTGATGGTGTTTGTTTGTCAATTGCTCTTTACCATGTGGACCGATTTCGATGATTTTTTTTTGCATTGGGTTCAGAATAGTTTTCAATTGGTTCCGTATAAATTTCATTGGCATTGGACCTTTTTTGTTATGTATGTTCACTTGTTCACGTATAGCTTCTTTGTTTATGGACAGATTTCGATGATTCTTTGTTTATTGGAAAGGGGGCACCTTAGCGGTAGTACGATATTAATTTGCTCAAGTTCTGATAACATGATCAATGACAAAATAACGGAAATCTCCAATTCTTATGTTCAAATAATCAAAATTATAATAAATAAAATATTTTATAAAAAACAATCTTAATACGTTCATTTAAAACCCGCTAACATTTCGAGATAATTTCTCTATTTATGAATTGAATTTTTCTATCAATTTCTGGGGAAAATTGGGGAAGTGAGGATGGATTGATGAGGATGAGAGGATGGAACCAATCGACTTGATTGGGGAATAATGGAATTGAAATAATTATCGGAAAAGAGGTTTTTTTTATCTAATTAGATTTTTCCTCTTATTAAAAACAAGGACTAAAGATGAATAAGGACACTCGATGGTGGAGAAGTTATCTCCGGAATCGAAGCAAAAAATACAATGTACACATTAATTAATGTAAAATAATTGGTTTAATAAAATTTAAAAAAAAAAAAAAAAAAAAAAAATTTTTATCAATTTCTGGGATTGATTGGAGGATGAGGATATGAAACCAATCGACTTGATTGGGGAAAAATGGAATTGAAATAATTATCGGAAAAGAGGTTTTTTTATCTAATTAGATTTTTCCTCTTATTAAAAACAAGGACTGAAAATGAAAATGGAAAACGACATAATAGATAGAGTAGAAAGGAAGAGATTAATATGGTATGGACACCTCAAAAGAATGCCGGAAGATAGGTGGCCTCATAAAATATGGACCTGGATGTCCACGGAAAGACGGAGGAGAAGAGGGAGACCGAGACGAACGTGGAACCAGGGAGTAGATGAGGCAATGACCAGTAGGCAACTACAAGAGCAAGACATTCTGGATAGAGAGAATTGGCGTGTTGGATGCGGGAAACGGCGCATGCTGTAGAACAAACCGCTTTATTATTATTATAAAAACAAGGACTAAAGATGAATAAGGACACTCGATGGTGGAGAAGTAATCTCCGGAATCGAAGCAAAAATACAATGTATACATTAATTAATGTAAAATAATTGGTTTAATAAATTTATTTAATTGATTAATTGATATCAATTTCTGATTCCTTCGCCCTAATCTTTCTCTTACGAGATGCATGCAAAGTATTATCATAAGTCGCTATTCATAACATCACAAAAAAGAGAAAAATAAAAATAATTTTTAGAAAAAAACTGACTTCAAAAAAATTAAATGCAAGAAATAAAATAATAAGAACTCAAAAATAAAATAAAATGCACTAGAAGGGATAAAATAATTATCTTATTTAGTTACAACTAAACGATGAAATTGTTACATGAAATCACATTTTTAAGTCGGTGCCATACAAACTATATAAGCGAGCTTACGCTATATTGTCATCATTACCCGCCAAACGTACTAAGATCCGTCGAGTGCGAGTCATAAAATGTATATGTTTGGCACTGACTTCAAAAAAGGATTTCATGTAACAATTTCATCGTTTAGTTGTAACTAAATAAGATAATTATTTTATACTTTTTAGTGGATTTTATTTTATTTTTGAGCTCTTATTATTTTACTTGTCTCATTTAATTTTTTTGAAGTCGTTTTTTTTAAATCATTTCAAGATCAAAAGTAATGTTTAAAAATTAAGAAATTTCAAAGAAAAATTGACTTATAACATTCTCGTCGATCTATCTATCTATATCTATCTCTTATCTATAAGCATCTATTCTATACTAGTAATAATATGGGTACACAACGACGCACGACGCGTGACTCCTTCCATTAGCCTCTGTGTCTCTGTTTGTTCAAATCCTTTATTTTTTTTGTCAAATATTTTTACTTTATCCAATACGAAGCATGAAGAAAGTATTGTAATCGATCTCGCGGCAAGCGTGGATTCAAAGGGTCCTCAGGTAAAGACTACGGAACCCATGGTCTCAATTAAAGTCACAAATTGTAGTATTCAATTAGGTTGAATTTTACCACGTGACGGTTTTCTCAAAAATTACATGGGGTCTCGTCAAGAGGCCAAAAAGTGCGATTTTTTCATTTAGTGCGTGCGGATGTATGTATGGATGGATGTATGTATGTATGTTATCGTTTTTTTGGCCCACGATTTTATCCACACCGTTGGACCGAATGAAATGAAATTGAAAACCTACCATTCTTTTAACAAAATGAAGCGCTGATTAGTTTTTGGTACATATCGGCCCACAAACATTAGTACTTTATTTCAGTACTTTTTTAGTTTTTTCTAAATATCTTGAAAATGACTAAACCAATTTTGATGAAATTTAATATCCTAATTAAGTACCGTGGGGACCAAAAAAGGTAAAATAAAGTTTTTAGTAAAATTATATTTTAAAGTATTTTACTCTAGAGTAAGATATTACTTTTTTATTAATTTTAAATTTTAAATTCTTTAAAATTTATTCATTTGATCGTTTATAATATAGCTCATTTAAACTTGCTTAATTAAGAATGAATAGGCTTCTCTTCTGAAATGCTAAAAATTTGAGAAAAATTTTTATAAGTAACCATAGCAACTGCGTTGTTTTCTTATCCGTTACCTTTGCTGAAGAGATAGAGGAGTCGACTTTAAACCAAAAAGTTTGAGTTGTTTGCCATAAAAGAATTTAGTCTTTTTGATTTTAAGTCGATTCTTCCACGTTTTCAGTAGAGGTTGCCATTAATAGTCAAAACATCAAAAATGGAATGTAATAAGGTTATTCCTCTAGTATTAGATAAGAATCGATCATTATTTTTAATTTTAAGTCGATTCCTTCATGTCGTCAGCAATGGTTACCTATAATAATCGAAACGTCAAAAACCTAGTGTAGAATTGTTATTCCTCAAGTATTAGATGAGAATCGATGGCTATTTTTTATTTTAAGTCGATTCCTCCATGTCTTCAGCAATGGTTACCATTAATAGTTTTTAAGGAATTTGGTGTTGGTACTTGGTGAAACATTTTTTAAAATTATTGGATAAAAATACTTGGTAGGTTTCACATTAATGTGAAACCTACCAAGTACTTTTATCCAATAATGTTACCATTAATAACTGAAATGTCAAAAATCCAATGTAGAATGGTTATTTCTCGACTATTAAATGAGAATCGATCATTATTTTTGAATTAAAGTCAACATGAACTGCAAATTGCAAGTGATATCTGATTAATAATAAAGGAATAAACATATTAATATTTCAAATGAATTTGCATAAAGTTTAGCAACGATTCGTTGCAGTTTATTTTTAAATAAATTTTATATTATTTTGAAATAAAATTTTTAAATTAATAATAGATTAATTTGAAAGGAGTGTGAAGTTAGCCTTAAAATTAGCTCCAATTGCATTTGTCTTTTTTTCAATCCTTTAATAAGATTTCATTATACATACAGTATTATACGTTTGGCACATCTAAGAACGTAGAAAGAACGATTTTCTGAAACGTTGGCTTAATAAAAAAAGATTAAATGACAATAAATTAAAGTTTCTTATTCGGAAATATTGTTTCATTATCCTGGGCTGTCTTTCCATTAGATTCCATTTATAATTTACCATCCCAACTCAGAGAATAATAAATTGTATATTTTTCAAAATTTTCTAAAGTTCTATCGAAACGACTTTGATTTGGGCTATATGAATTTAAATTAAACTTTACTATGCAACATAATAATATAAGTCACAATTGAATGTGTGTTTGTGTTTGCGCATACGATTATTGGATTTAACTAAAATATTAATTGTTTAGATTTGGATACATGTTACTCGGATTTATTAATCCTAATCTGCTATACAATCTTAAACAGGGTTACATGAATTTACCCATTTAAGTGTATTGGTTCATATCTGCATACGGTGAATGTGTCTGACGCGTGGTGTAACAGATACACGATATTTTAGATTTAGATAGAGAGACAGGTTTCTACGTGCACGCACAAAAGATCACCAAAATTCCAGGAAATATTCAATTAATCAAATTTATTTATATGGACTAATGAGCTGACTGAGCATTGGTCGCTCTGAGATAAGCAGATCTACTCAGTTTGCTTTATTAAGTCTTTGTTCTAATACCTCAAGTCTACCGATGCTTCACATATATATAAAAGATCTGACACATTTTAAAAATCAATTACTATTACAAAACAAAAATTAATACATTTTATGAACCTCAAGATAGTTTTTTTGGAAATTTTGATGATTTGTAATTTTTTCAGTAAACATTTTGAGATAGGTGAACTTAACACAAAGTGGCAGATTATTAATGAAAACTTTTCTGACAAATTTTCAAGATCATTAAGTACAGTCTTTCAAAAGCTTCCCAAATAACATTTTCTGATATCCTGCATTTTTCAATCTGAAGCTTTCAATCTAGAAATTCTAAAATTGAATCAATACCTATTTGTATTTCAATATACGAACATTTCTAACACTTTTCGTTCTTGAGCTATCGTGCTTATCGAAATCCAAATAAACAAACAAAAAAAATTATGCTTGAATAATTTTTCCCATATTAACACGAATAAGCAAAACAAAAAAATTGAACATTTTTGAGTAATTACGATTCCCGGGTGCGTTCGCTTACCAGCATACTCGGCTAAGCATTGTAAAACTTAGTATTTATTTGGAATTCATATTAATAAAAAAAAAAAAAAAAAAAAAAAACTCTCAGAGTTGAATGATTGAAATCTTTATAATACTATAAACATTTCATTTAATAAAAAATTATTTTATTGAGATTTTTTGCATTCTATTATATATATGTAGTTTTTCTCTCTTATAGAACTGGAAACCTCAGAAATTTATAAATTATAAATCTTAGAGTATTTTATATTTGTCTCTTGTTGAATTGAGAAATATTTTTGGATTTTTCATTTAAAATTTTATGAAGGATTTTATAACATACTTACGAGCTGTTGTGGAAGTGTTTCGGCACGCCTTCGCATCTCGGTCCTTCGTCCTGGAGGGCCGCATCTCGGGTTGGAATTATTAGGTGCCCAAAATTTATTACCTCCCAAAATAACCTGGCTTCAAATTGTATATAAAATGTTTTTTTGAATTAATAAAATTGATCTTGGATAAACGAACAAACATCAACAAAAATTCCTAATTAATTTGGGATATAGAATTTTAATTTTTCGCCTCACTCACTTTTGTTTAATTAAGGGGGAATTACAAAAAATCCTAAAATAACTTTTTAGATATTTGAATGTAGAACTTTATTAAGCACAAAGCAAGTAAATATCTTACCTTTCTTAATAGATATTGCCTCAAATATCAATAGGTACATTTAGCATATTTTTACCATCCTTTGAGGTTTAGAGGTCAAATTTTTCACATTTCTTAAATGAGTTTTTAGATATTTATTTGTAGAATTTTTTTAAACAAAATGGAAGTATAAAATATATTTCATTCATTTTGTAACTTAACAATGAAAAATTCAAAATTGTTTATAAAGAATAATTGACATGGAGGGGGGGTCGGATAGGCTAGGTGGTAGAATGTCATCCTGCTAACCAAGTGGACCCGGGTTCGAATCCGACTTGAGGCATCCAGCTAAAATCTGACCCCCGGGGTAGAGACAAATTTAATAAAATAAATAGTATCCTAAATTGGCTTATAGCTAGAAAGGCCGAAAAGCCAAAAAAAAAATAATAATTGAGATGAATATTCAAATTACTGAATTTTATTTAACCATCTTAATTCGATCATGAGATATTAATTTTTATTGGATAATATCTAATATACAGAGAGAGGGTAGAAATTTATTCATAAAAACTCATTTGTTTATTTTCATACATTGAATTAGTCTGGCTATTACCTCCCAAAACACCCTTTACAATTTAGCCTTTATACTTTTAGAGATAACATAAATTTTCCCACCTATTATACTATTTTGTAAATCAAAATATATACGTGTATAAATACTAACTCAATTATTGTTAAATTCTGGAAATTACAGGTTAATCTTTTTTGCATTTTCATAACTCAAGTAGGTCACTTGAAAATTCTCAAATGATCCACAGGTAGGCTGCAGTCGTCTATTCTAGACTATTTAGAAAGAATCAGCGCCGCCTGAGATTCGTTAGATATTCATTCGAATAGAACGTTCTGAGAGACAGGTTGCGTCTGCAGGCGCTAAATTTTAAAACTTGATTTTTGAATAAAAATATTTAAAAAATCTCAAATAATTGTAATCTTGAAAACAAACATAACATTTTTATTTATATATTGACTATTAAGGAAGGAGCCATCGCTTCATGAATATCAAAGAACTATTTTCACTTCTAAAATTTTCAATGGATACCTAAAAAATTCTAAGCACCCTGTACAATTCAGCCTTAACACTTTTACAGACACCATATAAAATTTCCCACATTCTCTTTAGGTAGTTGAAAATGTAAAAATGATTTGGTCCAGACCCAATAAAAAGTTAGAAATATCCCACCCCCCTCTTTCTCTTGGAATTTCAATATTTTACCCCCTCTTTCCACCCCACGCTCTTATTTCGGGAAGTTGATTTTTGCCGCAATTTTACATTACATTAAAGAATAAGTGTAGATACTCAATTTACTCCAGACCAAAATTATTAGATAATCAATATTTTGCCCCCTCTTGTGCCCCCCACAATGGAAAATAATATATATTAGATTTTTCTCTAACCAATACAATTTTGGCGCCAAGGAATTTTAATACTGAATTTGAGCCTTCTAGCAATTCGCGAAGTATTCAAAAAAAACCTTTTTTCTATCAGACACGGAAGGATTTTATTTTTTAGATTCCTTCTTATGAAAGGATTCGATTTTATTTCTCCATCACATTAAAAATCGGGTCTGTTTTCTCACTAAGACGTCCACTTGGACAAGTTAAATATGAACTATAAATTTCTTAAGCATTTGTACTGAAAAAGGTTTTAATTAAAACCGATAGCTTTACAATAGTTTTGAGCATTGTTTATTTGTTTTTATTTTATTTTAAGGAGGAAAAAGACACCTGGGATCCGAAACGGGTAGTGTCGGATTCTTACCGACTAAAAACTCCTCTCTTTTCACTTGCCCATTGCACTGGAATCGCTCTTCGCATTACTTCAATATTACAATGGCTGTCTATCTGTTATCGGGTTTCGTCTCCTTTTGTTGCGATGATAAGCCGAACCACTGTATATGTAATTTGCCAGTGGGCTTCGGATTTCAGCAGGCCTTTCATTAAGTTGTCTGCGTTGAAAAGTTTCTCTGTTGAGTTCGTATAATATGATCTTAGCATTGCCCATTTCGCGCATAAAATAAGTTGTGTTTTGATTGATCTTCCTCACCACAGTAAAAACAATCTCTTGAATTAGCTATTACTCGATCATAGAGGTATCGGAGCATTAACTTTTATGGAGTTAGGTGTTGGTTCTAGGTGAAACATTTTAATATAATGATACTTGCTCAAGTTTTGTTATTATATCTGAGCATTGTTTACTAATCTGCCTCATTATTTATAACCAGACTAAATATTCAACAATGTTAATGTTTGTTTAATCCACTCTTATTAAACGAGCAAAAATTGTCTATATATTTATATATCTATATACTAGTATATAAAATTAAGGTTTTGTATGTACATTGATCCAAATCACGCCAAATTTTGGTTGCACACGTTTCAAGCAAAGTTATGAACAAAAACACCCTCAACAAAATTCATGTCTGTCTGTCTGTCGGTATGTCTGTCTGTATGTCTGTCTGTCTGTATGTATGTTTCCGTGGGTTCCGCGAAAAGTTGCTCATGATTCACGTCAAAACGGCTCAAGGGATTATTATGAAATTTCATATCTACATCAGATGTCTTCTAACTTAACGTTTTTAGCTATATAACGTTTTGATATTTTGACCCCAGAAGGGGGTTTGGGGGGCGCACGAATGAACATTATAAAATAACTCCTAAACTATTAACTCTACGGCAAATTTTATAATGACCAAAGTTGTAAAGGGAGAGATTTCTGACAACTTTTACTTAAAAAAATTTTCCCGAAAAACCACCCAAAAAAAGGGGGAGGGGTGAAAAAATGTAAAGCTAGGTCTAGACCTCTTCAAAATTCATCTTAATTGACTTCTTCTTAATTAAAGTAATTATTTATAGATGAAAATGTCAATATAATATTTTGTTTACATTTCTTTCAATTATCTTTTTATTTATTAATTGGTTTTTTTAATTTTAAAACCCAAGAATAATTTATATCAAATATTATTATATATTAAAATTAAACAATTTAATTTTAAATTAAAAATAATTATAATATATAGCTTTTAACTGAAGCAAAAATTACCGAGCATCGGTCGGTGGCTCTAGGTACTATTTATTAAGTCAGAATATGTGCACCATTATTTTAAGTGTCATTGCAGATATTCAAGAGTTATTAAATTTCTGTTTATATATGGTTAAGTAAATTTATAATGACTCTTGCTATCACAGCTACATGCTATTGTTACCTCCTAGAAATTGTTTTACTTCATATATTCATAATTCCATAAGATGACATATAAGTAGGCTCGGTTTCTTCCGGCATGATAGTAACCCATTTTTCTATAGAATTATCTTTTTCAATATATTAAACTCAAGAATTTCAAAATAAGAACATACCCAGATAAGAACACCACTGAAATTCTTTTTTCTAGGTTATGTAAAAACTTAGTGTTTACTGAGGAGTCGCGGGATTTGAGGCAGTTACAAAATCAAAACATTGTCATTCCAGGCATGGAAAACCGTATTTTGTGAAGATAAGGTCGATGAACAGAGAAAACTTAAGAATTATCTTACAAATATTTTTTCAAAATGTTGGTACTGGATTTACATTCATGTTTTGATTAGAATTTTATAACAGCTGACCTTATTGGTTAGATATCATGGAGCTAGTAAAATAGACATCACTAGTGACTACAACGGTATAATTAAAAAATATATTAATTTTTACTATAGGGCACAAGCTAAAGAAGACGAATCAATCAAAAATTTAGATTAAAAAAAACAAAATAATTAAATTGAAAATCTTTCCTAAAAGAGCAGGTTTTCCAAAAATCATTTAGAAAATTTTCACTTGAAATTTAACACCCTAAACAAATTTCCAGAGTACATCATAAAAAAATTCTGTGTAGTTTCATATCCAATAACTTTGGTAAACTCAAACTTCAAGGAGGAACTAAGTTATATCAGGTTATTAAATGATGAGAGAATCCTTAACTAATTAAAGAGATAAGTGATATCGTAAGAGTACTAAGGAGGGGAGAATTGATTACACTTATATGGATGTTTCATACTATTATCGCTCTCTCCCTTAATCCGCGCCCCACTTACCAGGAAGGTTAAATTATTGTATTTGTTAATTAATGGTTGAAAACCCATTCCAGTTGTGTTATTATCTAGTATTTTTCAGAAAGAACGGCAAATGGTAACTTTCACCATGGCGCACAATGGGCTCAGGAACGGCCCTGGACGGACTGATATATAAATAAATACCTCAGTATTGGATGAAGGCACCCCAGGAATAAATAAGAGACTAGTTCCAAGAAATAATATTTATTGATAATGTTTGCCTCTTATAATATTATTTTGAAACTAAAACTCGGAGGATCTTTCCTCCTTCTTCAGGGTTCAAAAGAGTCAATGAAGGAAGCATATAGTACCTACTCACCCTTCTTGCTCCTCTCTCAGTGTTTATTGGTAAGTTGGTATATATGGAATATTTTAAGACTTTCCATCATCAATATAACACAGTGTAATGAAATTTTGAACCCTGAAGAAGAAGGGAAGATTATCCGAAACGACGGTTTCAAAATAATTCTATAAGAGGAAAACATTTCCAATAAATATTAATTGTTGGAAGTAGTCTTTTGGACTGCATTCATGAACTATATAGATCTGATTTTATTATTACTATAATAATTTAATAGATATTAAAATCTTTAACGATTGATTGATTTTATGTTTGTTTTGAAAATCATTTATTATATTTATTTCTATCGTTCATTTTAAAGAAAAATAAAAAAATAATGTATAAGTTGATTAATATCCATTCGAATTATTTATTTATTTATTTTATTTAAAATTTTAATTAATTTTATATTGAATCATAAAAAGAAAAATACATTAAAAAATCGCGACGAATTTTATTTATTGTTTCTATTCTGCCGACACTTTTATAGTCAAGCACTTTTCAGTTAAACTCTGGAACGTTTCCGTTTCTCCCTTTGAACCAATAACCTCTTAGTTTTTATTTTATTTTTTATTATTATTATTTTTTTTTTTGCTTTTTTTTGGAATACATTCAAAATGAAATAGGTAACAAATTTGTTCGCATTGTTTGTTTGTTTTTCTTTTTCTTTGCAATTTGAATTGCAATTTTCTTGGCTAGAATCCTATTCTTTTATTTCATCCAAACTTAAGTAAGCAATGTTTCAGAATTAAAATAAAGAAGAACATTCTCTGAATTCAACCGTGCACACTACTAATCAATATATCGGTACTCATTTGAATATATGCAAATTGGTCCCGAAGGTTTGGAATTCAGTCAACTGGCTGTAGCCCTTCCCTACTTATACAAACTCCACCTTACTTTATTCTTACTTGCCCGGAAGCTTTGTTACCCCTATAGGATTATGGGAGAAATAAATCATTAAGCAATCGATTCAAGCAAAATATTTAATGTATTTATTATTATCGCTTACGGAAAATTAAGTAGCATAGTTGATGATTCATAAGGAAAAATCACAGGAGGTTGTCCTCTGTGGTGTCATCGCAAATTTAACATTGCCCGGAACGCTGAATTTCCGGGAGGCCTTTTTTTTAATAATATTGATGCAACAACAAGAAGTTGCTACTCTTATAAGCTGGGTGATCCTGTATCGTGAAAAAATGCAAGATTTTGAGGATGGGTATTAGTGAAAGATCTAGCGCGCTGGACTGGGAGATTGAATATATAACATCTCAGATTTCAAATTCATTTGGTGGTCCATATCAATGTTTGATATAAAAAGTGTCATGCGGGCTAAACGTGAAGATGATGCTGGATTATAGCCAAATGGATCACATCTTTTTCATTCTCTCTTGGTCCAGACTTAAGACTCAGCAGACTCCAATAGCTTCAACCAGCAGTAGTCTCGCGATATATATCTTGCTTAAAAAGCGCGATCAAAACAATTCTCATTAATGTGTTAATTATTCTTTAATATATTAATGAGAAAATTATAAATATATTAGTCGAAGGTGTCTGCAGATATAGGTCTTGAATGACTGAAGATTGTAGATTGTTGAAAAGAAAGAGGCGAGAAAGGTGTTCCTGTTTCTAGAAGTCATAGGGATAAAAGAGTTGGCAAATGCGTTGGTTCAATATTTATTTAATTTAACTGTCATGGTTTTTTGAGTGTTTAAAAAACACCTGTTTTACAAAAGAGGCTTTCCAAGGAGTTATTGACTTGGACTCGACTAATAAAGCACCCATCTATTATAATACGGGTAAAAGACGGTGACGTAGAATGTGTCGCTCATTACAATTTAGGTGATTCTTTGTATGTTTCCTTTTAATATATAATTATGGTGGTAAAAACAACTTCGGTTGAGAGCATAAAAGCAAGTCTGACAGGGACTAACCTGTTTTAGATCGATGATTTGAAAAATTGATTTTGTGAAGTCAGTTAGTAAGTAAGTAAAGTAAATAAAAAATAATTGCAGCTTTTATTTTTTGTTGAAAATACAAAGTAAATACTTGTTGAATGATTCGACACGCTCAACAATTTTTAATTTTTTGATTTTTCTTGTTCGTCTTTAGACTTGTCTGAAACATGGAGAGATATATTCCTCCTTTGTGTCTGACTCTCTGATTCCCATAATAGTTCAATAAAGGAAGGTGTTTAAAAGTTAATTCTGCTGCCAAACTATTTGTTTGTTTGTTTTTCCTTTGCAAAAACTCATTAGCTTATATCAGTGTTTCAAAATTGCTGACCAGGACATTTTAAAATTATAGGCTCTTATGGAAATACAAACATTACGGTTCTTTAATTTATTGTGAGTAGAACATAAATATATTTTTATTAGAAAGCACTACTACCTACATGACTAATACAATAATCACATCTGGCATATAAAATAATTAATAACAGTCCGATATCGATATTAATTGCAAGAATAATACATAAAATAATAACACATATATTATTTTTTAATTTAGATTTTTAAAAGTGTATTTTTTGTTTGCTCCTAGTTGCTTATAAAATGTTTTTTATTTTCAATTATTTCTTCGGAAAAAAATTCTAGAAAAACGTGACAAATTATTCATTACTACGGACCATGAATTTAAAAACGGCCTTGCCGGGTGAAAATCTGCCTGATGGCAACACTGGTTTATGATTTTTCTAGTTTCAGAACTTCCGGATGAAAAATGAGAATAATAACAAATCATGCAATCAACGGTTGTAGTAACTTTTGATCTAAAATTTCGCAAAAATATAAATTAAGTATGTTCCCTAATAAATCGATTTTATTGCAATCCTTTCAAAACTATGAATACGCATATTTATAAGTGTCCTTTAAACATAGAAATTTTTTCAATAGTCCTAGCGGCACTAAATTTTCAAATATTGACCTTTGAAATTTGAATATTTAACACGCAACCCTATCTCGATTGATGTTAAAGCGACTGTTTCATTAAATAACAATCGTAATTTTCTTGAAATTATTTTGAAAAACTGAGAATCATTAACTGAAGATATAACAAATAGCTTGATGTTAAAATAATTGTATCAAGAGCTATTCATTTTGTATGAATAATGTTAAAAGTTTGGTACTTTTGATGGTTTTCGTTTTTTCTCTCATGGGATGGCAAGTGAGAGATGACGACTTGGCAACATCGCACTAAAATCACTCAATTTTTCCATATCTAAAATACTTCTGCAGCTGGTGCATTTGAGAATTTTAACTAATTCTCTCAACCTAACTATACTCTTCTCATCTGGAATTTCGCATTGAGCTGTTTCATGAAGTGTTTTTTTTTTATTCTTTGTCTTTTAGCTTCGGTAAGAATGCAATGTTGCCAGATCCGAGAAACGACGCAGTGAAAATATTTTTGCCTTTCTGCGCATATGAGAGTAGGGGAAAGAGCGAACTGCATCTGAGCTATATTAGGGAACGTCTTTTATGTCCAGTAAAACTTCACCTTTGTGCCTCGTTCCAACTTTGTCTAATTAAAACTATTCTCAGACGAAAAATTGTCAAATCTTCAAAATTTACAGAAAGTGTATTGATACCATATTTCTTTCAAATCAATATATTATATATAGTTATAATATAATGGATTGCAATTAAAGTAAATTCTTCTTTGCGATGAATTCATCCCTCGAATGCCTGTTGATTTTTTTTTTTCTCTTTCGAAATGGTGTCGCCGGTGGTGGTGAAGGTGAAACGAGGGGGTAATTCAAAGGGAACTAATGACTGACTAGATCGGAAATTGGAATGGAACTGATAGGACTGGCTGGCAACGCCGCTCTCGCCGTCGACGAGTAACACCGTCCTCGGGAAATTCAAGAGGAAGAGAGACTCGCTTCAAAAGTGGAATAAGAAAAGGAAGTCAAACGAAAGAGAGATGGAGGGAAAAAGGATGGATGGGAAGATTGCATCGAAACGAAAGCCTGTTGAGAATAATAAGAAGGAAATTGACTTGATGGAGGTGTGAAATCGACACACGAATCAAAATTTATCTGTAACGCGTACAAGTTATTTCGACCCTTGAAGGGTTTTATGGATAAATGATTGAGAATGTTTCAACGGCCGTAGTAGCATCACTAAGTTTATAATTAAATTCCACTCTAATTAAAGAATATACAATTGATTAGGTCATATAATATTATAATGAGTGACAATATCTTAATCGAAATTGTATATAAAATAATTTGCTAATGTGGAAGAATCTTTAATTTTTTTAAATTCACCAACACGAAAGAAACCTATACAATACTTATATATCATCAGTTTTTTTCATAGAACTATGTTGTCTTAACACTTTGAATAAATATTTTCCAACATTCTGGAAAAATGTATGTTTGTTTAATGTTTTCATTATTGGTGTAAATCACGATAAAGACGTGACATCTCTATTCTAGCTATTGAGAATTAATAATTAGGTATATGTAGGTATCATTTGACTCGGGGACAAAGCCCATTTAGTCAATTTCTATGTGATAATATTTTTTTCTTTTTATTTATATTATGTATTTTAAAACATAAGAACTGAGAAATGTTTGCCACATCTGTTTATTCATTCAAGTGAAAAAATGCACTTGAACTCACTTGCTGAGTTATCTGATCGCGAACATCGGCAGCAATGTCATCGATCCTCCTTGATACTGTGTTGTTAGAAAGCGGAATTTTTTTCAATTTTTTATCTTCTTCCACGCCTATTAAAACTGAGCATATCAATTGCAACAGGCAATATGAGGTTTGCGACGATTGTATGGGGTTTGGACATCTTAGCTATTCTTAATGCTACTTGATAAGATGCTTCAAGTAAACTTTTATCAGTATGACTTGATTTACAAATAGATGTGTTTGTTGATTTCTCAAGGTATGTAATTTTTCTTTCGAAACATTTAAAGGGTTTGTTTTTTAGAGGCGGATTTTTAGTTTCCAAGAGTCGGACTAATTTTGCTGGCTTCATACTATCATCGGAGAAGACTTGAAATCAAACAACACACTGTGGGTTTCCATCCAATGAGGTAAACACATCTATATATATATATATATAAAATTAAGGTTTTGTCTGTACATTGCTCCAAATCACGCCAAATTTTGGTTGCACACGTTTCAAGCAAAGTTATGAACGAAAACACCCTCAACAAAATTCCTGCCTGTCTGTCGGTCTGTTTGTTTCAGTGGTTTCCGCGAAAAGTTGCTCACGATTCACGTAAAAACGGCTCAAAGGATTATTATGAAATTTCATATCTACATCAGATGTCTTCTAACTTACGTTTTTAGCTATATAACGTTTTGATATTTTGACCCCAGAAGGGGGTTTGGGGGTGCGCTCGAATGAAAAATTATCAAATAACTCCTAAACTATTAACCCTACTGCAAATTTTATGATAAACAAAGTTGTAGAGGATGTGATTTCTCACAACTTTTGTTTAAAATAATTTCTCCAAAAACCACCCAAAAAGGGGGGGGGGATGTAAATTCTTGCCCTTGGAGCAAACTCAACCAAATTTTGTATACATAATCTCTGGGCCTCTGGAGAGCTAGAAATTCAAAAACTAACCACCCAAAATGGGGGGAGGGTCAAAAAATGAAAATTCTTTATCTTGGACCAAACTCAACCAAATTTTGCATAGATAAACTGTGCCCTTATAAAGGGCTAGAAATGCAAAAACGGGGGTAGGGCACGGGTGTATGGTGCAGGGGTGGGGGTGATGGGGGGTTCGTGGGTTAGGGTGCGGGTGGAGTGTTGGGGTGGTGGTGTGGGGGCTTGGTGCTGGGTGGGTTTCGGGGGAGTGGGAGCTGTGGGGGGGGGTTGTGTGCTGGGGGTCCAGAGGGCGTGCCCCTGACTAGCAAGAGGGCCGCCCAAGGCGGGCCTTGAAGATAGTAATTTAAATAAAAATCATTGTACAATCTTGTCTTTTTATCAACCCATTCACTGGATGTAGATGGCTCACTTCAGTTACAGTTACACCGTTTGACCCCACCCTAAAATAAATGCACCAGACGCACCCTTCTCATTCGAAACTTAATTGACGTGCTGCAATCGCATAAGCCACTTTTATACTGACGACACCACGACATGTTCACACGTATCCATATGCATGTTCAAACATGCTCTCAAAGCGATTATTATAAAATCAGACCAAATTACAAAGAGCACGTACGCGTACACGTCAAGTTGGAACTTACTCATGCTCATGTTTATACACTTCATACTATGATCATACCCGTCGTTATCAACGCGGCTAACTAGTTTTAAATTTTTTTCATTAGCTTGGGGGGTGGCAAAATATTCATTATAGTATATATTTTTGACATTTTGGGGTCGTGGAGCTAAAAATGTTGGGAAACGCTGTTCTAGACTATTAAAGCTAAAATCTTGCAATTTCACATATATTTAGAATTTGGAGAGGGTGAACCGCGACCTAATATGCTGTACACCTACTTCTACTTGTACTTCCAAATATTTCCAAGTACTTCCAAAATACTTCCAAAGAAGTATACACCTACTTCCAATCGCGGATCACCCCTCGGAATTTGGTAATCCACGGATATTTTTATAGTCGAGAAAATCTCTTCCCCTCCTCAATCAAAACTGAAGATAAAATAAATCAATTGATATACTGTTGAATAAGTCAACAAGGATGGAATCCATTTTGATTTCAAACTAGTTAAGATTAACTATAGGTGGACAAAACGATAATAATTTTTTTCATTCTTTATTTAAGTTATTCATGTTTGGACTCTTATAATCCTCTTTGTTAATTTTGGTATTCTTTTTTTCGTTATACTTACACGTATTTAAATTTACTTTTACTCTATTATAAATTATGTCAATAAATTTTCTGATTACTGAACGAATAAAATGTACAAATATTAAAATAAAAAATAATTTCAAAAAAATATTTGAGTTTGCTCTCAAGAGTGAATGTTGCTTTATGTAATGCAATGTAAATACATAGATTAAATAAATAATGGTCATCGCAAGATTAAATATTTATAGAGATTTTTAACCAGTCATATTCTTTTTCCAGAAGAGAAGATTTTTTATAAAAGCTCTGATATTATTATGAAGTAAAAATATGTAGGATGTAGGTATATCCGATCCATTCATTCCTTGCAATTGTAAATTTATTTAGTTGTAATTATGCGCACAACTATTCTGGATTATGTAATTATTACAATTTTTCAAGACTCTCATAAAATTAGCTCGAGACTCACACTTTGGGAATAACTGGGTTAATGTAATATCACAATACATAGAAGAACTGGGAGACCAAGAATATCACTCTCGAAATATTCAAATTATATTTATTAATAATTTATAAAACAACATCATATCAAAACTTATGCACACATTATCATTTACAAATACAGACGAAGCATGCAGATACAGGTGTTTGCATGTTAGAATTCATATCTAAAGCTTCAAGCCCATAGTCTTAGTTTGATTTTAGTGAATACTTAACTCGGTAATATTAGAAAATAGATGGATAGAGTATGAGAGACCTAAAATATATGATTTTTTCCCTGAATTGCAAATCAAGCTTATCATAGCGGATAAAAACGTGACCCGAATTTAGTACAATTTCATGTTTGTGGACTCTGCTGATTTCGTATTCTTTTATCACTTTATAAAAATTTATTTATCTAGTGATATAATGTGTTACAATTTTTTCCAAATAAATTAAATACTTTATTCATTCACTTGGTAAGCAGAGTTTCATAAAATAAACTGATATGGCAATTTACATAAATTTACCATACATTTAATTAAATTAATTATAATCATTTACGAAAAAAAACTAATTTTGGGCCCATTAGCAATTAATCATATCTCTTTTTAAATATGGAACTCTTCTAAGGTAACTAGCTTTTTAACCGACTTCAAAAAAGGAGGAGATTCACTATTCGACTGAATTTTTTTTTTTTTTTGTGCCTATGTTACCTTATATCTCCGCCAATTATCACCGATTTTGAAAAAAAAATTTGCATTGGGTCCAGTCTAGCTTCCGATTGGTCCCATTTTTTTTTCGTTTTTTTTTTCATAGGTATTAGACCTTTTTTATTAGGTTTGTTTAGACCTAACCTCTTTGTTTATGAACCGATTTCGATGGATCTTTTTTTATCCGAAAGGGGGTGTCTTAGGGATGGTGTCATATTAATTTGGTCAAGTTCTGATAATATGATCACTATTAATAACATCACTAAAAAGAGAAAAATAAAAATAATTTTTAAGAAAAAATAAAAACCGACTTCAAAAACTAAATGCAACAAATAAAATACACTAAAAGGTATAAAATAATTATTATCTTATTTAGTTACAACTAAACGACGAAATATTAACATGAAATTACTTTTTGAAGTTGGTGCCAAACATATACCTACCTTTTATGAATCGCACTCGACGGATCTTACTTAGTACGTTTGGCGGGTACGCTCGCTTATAGGTATAGTTTGTTTGGTACCGACTTCAAAAAGTAATTTCATGTTAATATTTCGTCGTTTAGTTGTAACTAAATAAGATAATAATTATTTTATACCTTTTAGTGTATTTTATTAGTTGCATTTAATTTTTTGAAGTCGGTTTTTATTTTTTCTTAAAAATTATTTTTTTAGTATTTTAGTTTGAAAATTTTATTATTTTAATTATTTTTTATTCCTCCCTCCTTCTTTATAGATCACTATTACTTTCACATGAAGAGTCCTTTCTGTGGTCGTATGGGATGCATTATGTGGAACTTTGTACAAATCGATCAAAGGTTCTAGGTTTTAGATTGATAATTCTATTTTGCCATCCTAAATCAATTACATTTCTTTTTAAATTTCTTTGTTAATATTATGTTTCGGCTTACTTAGCTTGAAAATTTTATAATTTAATTTTTTGAAAGACCCCCCCCCACTTCATTTTGGGCCCTTTTTTATTAGACTCTTCTATTGTAAATATCAGCTTTCTTTGATTTATATTTTGAAAATGTTATTATTTTAAATTCTTTTTAACCCCCCCCCCCTTTGGCTCACCATAAATTTCTCAAAGTGTGTCATTTTTAACCGACTTCAAAAAAGGAGGAGGTTCTCTATTTGACAGATTTTTTTTTTTTTTTTTTTGTGTGCCTATGTTACCTCATATCTCCGCCAATTGTGAACCGATTTTGAAAAAAAAAATTTGCATTGGGTTCAGCCTACCTTCCGATTGGTCCCATTTTTTTTCATAGGTATTAGACCTTTTTTATTAGGTTTTTAGACCTAACTTCTTTGTTTATGAACCGATTTCGATGTTTCTTTTTTTATCCGATAGGGGGTGTCTTAGGGATGGTGTAATATTAATTTGGTCAAGTTCTGATGATATCATCACTATTAATAACATCACTAAATAGAGAACAATAAAAATAATTTTTAAGAAAAAAATAAAAACCAATTCAAAAAATTAAATGCAACAAATAAAATATACTAAAAGGTATAAAATAATTATTATCTTATTTAGTTAACAACTAAACGACGAAATATTAACATGAAATTACTTTTTGAAGTTGGTACCAAACATATACCTTTTATGAATCGCACTCGACGGATCTTACTTAGTACGTTTGGAGGGTAGCTCGCTTATAGGTATAGTTTGTTTGGTACCAACTTCAAAAAGTAATTTCATGTTAATATTTCGTCGTTTAGTTGTAACTAAATAAGACAATAATTATTTTATACCTTTTAGTGTATTTTATTTGTTGCATTTAATTTTTATAAAGTCGTATAGGGTGCATAAGTGAAATTTCGTGAAAATCGACCAAAGGTTCTAGGTTTTTTTTCCGGAAATTTATGACAGTCTGTGGGAGTGATTTGCATTGCTTTATTTTGGTTTGAGAATTATTAAACTATTGAGCGGCATATCTTTGTTGAATTTAGTCTTTACTTAATTTTGCGAGATTTTGTTTTTGTTTTTGAATGAATTTATGTGAACATCATCACCAGCACAGTAAACATTGTACAATGTAATACTGAATTATGTACCTATTTATGTATGTTTCTCTTTTATCTTTTGCTTTTCTTTCATTGTTGTTTTCTGTTTGATTTTCATTAGATTGTTCTTTTATTGTTAATTATATTTATAGTTCATGTATAGATTATTGTATTTTTTTTTGCATTGTTTATATATTTTTTTAATGTTTTATTTTGTAATTCTTTGTAAAAAAATATATATATTTTTCTTGATGTAACACTCATTATACATATGTTTGACATTTTTTATTTTTTTTGTAAGTGGACTAATAGTCCGTAAAATTATCTAAATAAATAAAAAAAAATAAAGATTTTATATTGATAGTTATAGTTTTATTTTTTGAACATCTTCCCCCATTTCGAAAGTATAATGGACTTTTTACTTTTTTTATTCTAGGACTCATTTATAGTAAAAGTGTGCCATCTTTATAATTTTCAACATGCAGAGGGTTTGAGGGCTCAATTGTATAATATCATGTTGCTTAAGTGAGCACATTCTCAAATAAACTGCAACGGATCGTTGCTAAACTTTATCCAATGAACTATCGTAGTCTATGGCAAAGTACTTTAAAATATAATTTTACAAAAAATTTTATATGACCATTTTTGTAGTCCTCAAGAAACTCAATTACAATATTAAATTTCATCAAAATTGGTTAAGTCATTTTCAAGATATTTAGAAAAAACTAAAAAAGTACTGAAATAAAGTACTAATGTTTGTGGACCGATATGTACCAAAAACTAATCAGCGCTTCATTTTGTTAAAATACTGTTAGTTTTTCAAATTCAATTCAATCGGTGCAACGGTGTGGAAAAATTCGTGGACGAAAAAAACGATAACACACATATATCCATCCCCGCGCACTTCCAAAAAAATGGCACTTTTTGGACTCTCGACGAGATCCCAGGTAATTTTTGGCAAAACCGTCACGTGCTAAAATTCAATCTAATTGAATACTTCAATTTGTGACCTTAATTGAGTCCATGGGTTCCGTAGTCTTTACCTGAGGAACCTTTGAAGTCGCGCTTGCCGCGCGACCGATTACAATACTTTCCCCATGCTTCGCATTGGATAAAGTAAAAAAAGTATTAAAAATTAGTATCGGATAAGACCTAATACCATCAAATTTTAAGACACTATATTTATTCTACCACAAAAACTAAGAAAAATATCACAATAGAAGGCTGGATCGTTTCTCTGAGTTGTCTGCAGTCTTATTGGGAGAATGATTTACGGCTTTTTACAAGCGTTATTCTTGATTCTTAAGACCTTATAGACTATAGAGTATATCTCAGAACCTTCAGGTTGTGAAAATGAAGCTTTTCTAATTCTGTCTGGGGCCGTAGATGGGAGAATGCCCAAGATCTCATTGATTTTAGAATGTAACATTATACCGTTACGCTGATACCTGCAAGGAAGAATACCTTACAGCTTCCTGGATACTGTTTTCAATATGCTTTTGCTTAGTATTTTTTGATTGATATGGGAAAAAATACAATAAAAAAATACTCTGGACGCCCCATAAGATATTTTCAATTTCCGAATGAATTCCTTTTATTCTTTTAGTATATATTTTATACAATAATACATAACAAGTCTCGTATTGTATAATATTGAAATCTTCTTGCTTGTTACTGTGTTGTTCGTTCTCAATATAAATCCGCATCACTTAGAACTTGGAGCATCTGTCTTTTTTATCCGTCACTTTTATCAAAAATGGACTGGATTCCTAAAAGCTTAAGTTAAATATGTCATATCGATTGGTTATGCCCTCTCTCACTCTCTCTTCGTCTTAAAGAAAGCCACATCAAAAGAGAGGAATTTATCGAAAAGCTTATCAAGGATTCACCTTTCTAGAGAAGAAAATATCATTGAGAAATAAAAAGACAAAACGAAGAGAGACCTAAAATTTGAAATTAAGTTCCACCGAATATTATTTATATTATAATTTTTTAGGAATTTCATAGCGTTCAGTGATTAAGCATGCACTTTATTTCATTTTTGGGCACTAAGAATCGGTTCTGCTAGATATCTAAATAAAGCTAAATCCGAATTCAGAGGAAAATCAGGCTACTAAGTCAAGAACGGAAAGAAATCTATAGAACATTTGTTTTGGTGCCAAAATATTCTTATTTCCAAAGTGGAGAACTGATTAAATTTTGGGCTTTTTAGATATAAAACTTCCGGATCGAAAATGCAGAATTTTTTCTGTCTCAATATAATTAAAATTTAAAATAATTTCTAATAATATATTTTATTTTAGTATATTACTAGGAGGACTTTAACTGGCAAGCGTGCCGAGTCTGGAAAAAATTTTTCCTTTTTCTTCCAATTGATTTTAGTTAAAATAAAACAAACGTTTTTGATATTCCAAGTATTCTATGAAGTATTATCGTTTATATATATATATATATATATACTAAAATTCAATTACCTACTTAGATATTCACTTTAACAAGATATTAACTAATTATTTATTCGTTAGACTGTATAACGTCTCTGATAAAATTTCTTCCGGCGCCCAATGGGCGAATATTTTGTTTTTTAATTCCCTATAACGCTATAACTAATAAAAATAAATTTTTTGATATTTGTATTCCTATACTTGGTGTTCTAAACTAAAACATATAACCACACACATGCGATCTGCCGAACGGATATATTTTATATTGTTTCGTTTGATCCCTGTTTATTGAAATAAAAATAATTAGCAAGGTATTTTCAAATGTAAAAATGTTGATTAGAGAATTACTAGTATTTTATTCGAAACATGAAATATTTAAAAACTATTTACTTGCAACGATAAGTTAACTTAATTAACCCTCGAATGATTTTCATATTATATAGAGAAAAACAAACAAAATTAAAAAAAAAATAAAAAATAATAAACAAAACAACAACAACAAAAAAAACATCTCTAATAAATATCCAACCGTTTTGGAACTTTTCTTAACGAGAATAAATATGTACCTACTTTAGATATAAGCCTCTTTTGTTTTTATTTTCTTTCGTCTTTTTCATATTTTCATTTATAATATAGTAGGTACGTATATATAGACATACTGAACAAATGTTGAAAAAACCTCTAGCTTATTGAAAAACATTGTTAAATAAAATCCTTATGGCATATGGTGTACATTTGTAGATGACTTTTCTATTTCATTTTGTAGTTTGAAACAATATAATGAATAATTCAATTAAAATATATAACAAATAATATAAATAAAAAAGGAATGCGAATAAAATCCTGCATAGGAAATTAAAAAAAGCTATATAAATATGTATATCCAAGAAAAATACTTCTGTAAAAACAAAAACAAAAAAAAACGATAAATACTTTAATATACTAAATATAAAAAGTAATAAAAACTGTTTACCAGAATATGAAGTGAGATATAATGTGCATGTATATTTATTTATTTCACATTTTTAGTTAAATCTGATTCCCGCATTTTATGATATTATTATGTAGTGACTTAATTCGTGACATACATTACAAAGCGTAAATTCCAAGGTTCAGGAAAATAAATAAATATAATAAATACAAATCAACATTAGGATGATCTATTTTTACAAACTTAATTTTTTTTTTGAGTCTCGTATAAAAATTTCTTAGTATTTCATATTTTAAGAAACCTATCCAAATTTTAGCTAGCTGAAATTTTTATAGTAGTCGCTCTTAAATTTAAAAAATCTCAATAATGAAAAAAAAAACATTTTTTTTTAAGAATCCTATCCAAATTTTAGTTAGCTGAAATTTTTATACCATAGAAGTCGGTCTTGAATTTAAAAAATCTCAATAATGAAAAAAAAACATTTTTTTCTTTCCCAAAATTTTTATTTTCTATACAGAAATTTTTTCTCTATATAAAAAACTTAGAAGTAGTACTCAAATTTTAACGCTGATTTTGCTTGTTTTGAGTACATGTATTACTATATTATAAATAAGTATATTGGAAGGGTCATCATCTGATCATTCACAGTGCTAGCGTCTGTTGTGGTTGTCTAAATACAGGCGTTGCTCTCAAGTGGTGCCATCTATTAAACTCAAAGCGGACAATTCTTACACGTTAGACGTGTCATATCAAACGTAACTAAAGATTGAATACCATGAAAAAATGAATTTGAAAATATACATTTTTAATATATATATATGTCATTAGAGGTTTTTTGGGTTTCTCCGCGTGGGTTTGAGAGTTTTACTCGACGTTTCGGCTCTCCTTTTGGAGCCATTTTCAAGAGAGGGATGGGTGGTCTACGTGGTCTTAACCTTGGACTACAAGGTTAAGACCACGTAGACCACCCACTCCCTCTCTTGAAAATGGCTCCAAAAGGAGAGCCGAAACGTCGAGTAAAACTCTCAAACCCACGCAGAGAAACCGAAAAACCTCTAATGACAACCTATCTGCGGAAGCCTCACTGAACATATATATATATATATACCTACAAAAATGAAACTTACTTTCCAAGTCGATCTTTAATGCAACTTAGCGCTACTTATTCAATTATAAGTTTTTTTAAGAGCTGTATATAGACATATTTGACTATGAAGCGAATAGCTTCATTTCTCTTCCCCTTCTTTTCACGATACAGGAATCAATCAAACATGGCCTAGAGCAGTGTTTCTCAAAGTGTGTTCCGCGGAACCCTAGGGTTCCATGAAAACTCGCCAAGGGTTCCTCGATAGCGTTTTTAAGACAATAAACTTCATAAAGGCTCGGCCTTTTTCTTTAGCTTACGGAAGTTTTGATTTAATTACTGTTTAATATAGATGAGAGGACTATATATAATAAATAAAAAAATATAAGACATTAAAAAGTAGGTTTTCATTAATTCACTCCATATACTAACTATAATTCAAAGTAAAAAAAAAATGTTCATAACAACGCTTTAGCTCGAATCTTGAGATTGTCGGGTTCCACGCTTACATTCCAAACGGAAAAGGGTTCCACATTCGAAAAAGTTTGAGAAACACTGGCCTAGAGGAATCGCACCTCCTTTTTTTTAATATATTTTTTTTTAATTTTTTGTAATATACAAATTACATACCTTGAACTTCGTTGAGAGAGAGCAAACTATTTGTATCTGTAATTATCCATAGATACCTATAATATTGGTAAGCTTTACTTGGATAGTCAGATAATATAAGAATTTTGAAAGAGAGGATCAATATCCGAAAGGAAAAACTCAGATTTTAAAGAGTAATGTATTTTCAACATGATTTCATAGTATCACGTTTGTGGGCGAAATTTCGAGTTGGTCGGATAAATGAAAGTAGGTCAAAATTGGATTACAAGATTTGAAACATGATCTACTTAACATTTTACTCTGTTAAAATTAGTAGAACAAGATTCTAAGTGTACTTCACATAACACATTATAACATATATTTAACATTTCCAATATATCACCTTTAATTATATTGCAGTTCCATATAAAATAAACAGCGACGGATCGCCAAACTTTATCCAAAGTCATTTGAAATATTAATATGTTTATTCCTTTATTATTAATCAGATATCATTTGCTTTTTGCAGTCCATGTTGACTTAAATTCAAAAATAGTGAAAGTTTTTGTGCAGAGGGTAGCAGAATTTTTATAATATTGAAGAAGACAATAGTGTTTGATTCTCATCTAATAGTTGAGGAATAACACACACACACACACACTATACTACATACTGCTTTGATGGAGGTCTGGGAGCAGAGTTGCGAGCAACCGGAAAGCTCATTACCAACCATATTACTTTGACTAACTTGTTTAAGACAAGTGACTTTGATGATGGATTTATGATCCATAATCGGTTTGTTTTGCGACCGCGGTGAGAGTTACTTAGCCGCCCTGAAGGGACGTTTCCGTGTGTTACCGCGAGGAGGTGAACTCTCGATTCCTCTCGTATTTTACTTATATACTAGGGTTTTGTTGATTAGGTTATCAGCTTATAATCTAGTGGAAAGTATCTATACTACGTTGCTAATTTTCTATGTTAAATAGTTAACTATTTGTTAGTTTTTATTTCTATTTGTGTGTGTTCTAACCCTATTGGTTAGAATTTCTACTTGCCCAGAGTAGCAATAGTGCTGCTCTAAGATGCTTAATCTAGGTTAATCTTATATATATATTAGCATGCTTGAAGGGGCCGGGACTTTGCAGTCCCCGCCCCTTGTTGGTCTGGTCAGAATAGTTGGTCAGGCCCACTTAATTATAAGAGTGAGAGAGAAGGAGCGGATAGGAGGCATTGTATTTCTAATGCCGTTTGTCCTTAGTCTTCTATTATGTGTTTTCAAAAGCGTCTGGAGTGAGGCTCCTTAGTTGTTGTATTATGAGTCTGCGGTGGGGGAAGGCCAGTCCAGCGAAGGTTTTGAATTTACTGAATAGATCGCTTGATTCTATTAATTTTGGAAGGTTGTTCCGAAAGTTTTCATTAGCTAGTTCAGGGTATCTGAGATCCGTGTAGAGCGGGCATTCGAAGAGAATGTGCTCGACAGTTTCTTCAGTGTTTGAACATTGAGGGCAGTTTGGACTGGGTGTGTCTGCCGCGCCCCTCGCGTGAAGCGTGCCATTTATTGACCCGTAACCGCTGAGGAGGAATAGCGTGAACATGTCGGGATTATACCACTTAGGCATATTCCCGTAGTTGACACGTGGAAAGAATCGCTTGGTAAGGTGACCTGTGTCACCTGACTCCCACTCCTCTTGCCATTGTCTGCCTATTTCGAGATCTAGTTTTGTATATTCGCGTTCGACACGGTAGTCTTCCATGGATTCATGTTGTATGAATTCATATCGTCCTAACGTGGCGTTGATGTTTTTTCGGATTTTGTGTTTTGCTGCTAGTTTTTTTATTTCTAATCGGAGTGGAGCAGCACCTGCTAATACCCGAAGCGCTGCTGTTGACACAGTTCTGCATGCTCTTATCGAGCCAAGAAGAATGACTCGATCGATCGCATTCATTGCGTTGTTTAGTGATACTTGCTCAGGATTTTGAGCAATAACGACAGCTCCATATGTAGCAATTGGAAGGTATAGACTTTTCCAATACAGGGCGACTGTTTTTTGATTAAGACCCCATTTCTGTCGTGCGATTGATTTGATGCTATTGGAAAGTGAGTTGATGTTTTCCTTTACTTTTTTGAAATGTGGAATAAATGTCAGATCTTCGTCCAGCCAGATTCCCAAATATTTGGCTTCTTTTTTGAACTGTATGTTTTTATCGTTGATTTTAATAATGATTCTGTTATTGAATTTAAGCGTGTGGAAAAAGAGGATTCCTATTGATTTTTCCTCTGCAAGTTGTAGGCCACTATTTTGGCACCAATTTTGGGTTACGGTAATGGCTGTGTTGGCTTTACTAATCAGGTCGTCTCGCGATTTCCCGTAAATTATCAGGGCTAGATCGTCTGCATACGCGGTGGCGTGTATGCCTTCGGATTCAAGCTCTGTCAATTTGTCGAGGAGCTCATCCATGACCCAATTCCAGGCCAAGGGGCCCATAATTGAGCCCTGGGGGCATCCTCTTTCCATTGTGGCTTCGTTATTAGTGTCCCCAAGTTTCAATATCATTCTACGATTAGTGAAGTATGATTTTACTGTTTCGTATAGCGTACTGGATATGTTTGCTTTTGACAACCTTCGAAAGATAGCGCTCCAGGATACATTGTCGAATGCTCCTTTTACGTCTAGGAACAGTCCCATGGTGTGGACCGTTTCCTGATTTTTTTTTGTGGGGATATTTTTGTTTTTTTGCTGTTTTTGATTTGCTCTGATGAGCTTAGTGATTCGCAAGAGGGCATCATCAGTTGATAGTCCCTTTTTAAATCCCATCTGACTGCTATTTTCCAGATTCATATTATTATAATCAGTCTGTATTCGTCCGAGGAGTATTCTTTCGAATAGCTTCCCGATTGAAGGTAGCAGTGAGATGGGTCTGTAAGAGCCCAGATTGTTGGGGTCTCTGTTGCCACTTTTTAGTAAAATTTTGAGTTCTGCCACCTTCCATGGATTTGGAAAGGTTCTATTTTCTAGGCAGTTGTTGAAAATGTTGATGAGGATTTCGGGTTTTAGTTCGAAAATTTTCGCGAGAATTTCTGGATATATTCCGTCTATACCTGGAGCGGTCTTTTTCCGCATCTTGAGGATCGAGTTTTTAATTTCGTCCCTCACGATGGGTGGTTCCAAGTTGTCATTCGCATAGTCATCCGACGTGGTTTGCTTCTTGCGAACTGGGAACCATTTTGGTGAGCATTTTGTTTCCCAGTTCGTCGAGTTTAGTGATTCCGTCTGCCCCGTGGTAGACGCAGTCACTTGTTATTTTGTTTCGTATGATTTTATATGGAAGTCCCCAGGGGTCTCTATTTCCCTCAACCGTGACAAAGTCCTGCCAGCATTTGGCTTTTGAATTTTTTATTAGTCGCGTATATTTATTCCGAATTTTTTTGTATTCGTTTATCATCCTATCTAGTGTAGGACAGGGACCGAATCGCCTTTTGGTGTTACTAATGTTTTTTGACTGTTGGTTCACTCGTTGTCTTAGGAGTGTTAATTCCTCTGACCACCAGGGAACCTTGCGGTTGAAGTGCTTTTGTTTTTTAATTGCTATTTCGCAGGTTTCGTTAATTTTGAGGTTTAGAATCTCGGCGGCCCTATTCGGAGGGTCGGATTGTAATTTTGTGAGTGATTGTATCTCAAAGTAGGTGTTGAGGCCACATTCAAATAGATCCCATTGAGCAGTTTTTAGATTATATCTACTGCTCGCGTATTCGGTAAGTGATGACTGGTCTTTTTCGGACCAGATTTCGAAGGTTATAGAGTTGTGATCTGAAATTGTAAGGTTATCAATCACTTTCCAATTATGTATAGATTTTGCGAAATTTTGTGTTGATAGGGTCGCATCTATATAAGATGATCCCCGTGTTGCGCTAAAGGTTGGTGGGAAGCCTGGTTTGTTTAAGACTGCCAGGTCGTGTTGATTGATGAACATTTCTATATTTTCACCATGTATGTCGGAATTTGGTGAGTGCCAGAATACTGATTTCGCATTAAAGTCTGCACAAATTAGCACTTTTTCGTTGATGCCAATTTTTGTGAGTTGGACTTCAATGAGATTCAGCAGTTCTGATCGCATTTCGAAAGAGTAACTGTGTTGGAAGTACGCGTTTATGACATAGAAGCTCATTCCCGGGAGACTGAGCTGCACCGCCAGAACATGCTCGCTTCCACCACAGTCTATGTTTAGTGGTATAATTTTTTTGTTTTTGATTATGATTCCTACCTTTGGGTTTTCTCCGGGGGGATTATTATTTTGTCCGATAATTCGGTGTATGCCGAGAGTTTATTTTTGTTTTTGTTGTTTATGTTGGGTTCCTGGAGGAGGACAATGTCGACCCCTGTATTGGTCTGATGTCTAACTTCCGCCGCTACTGTTTTGGATCTCTGTGCGTTTAGTTGAATAACTTTCAACTTTAGCAGCTGGTTCGGTTCTTTTTGGGTGTGTATATTCATGGACATTTTTGGTAATTAGTTTTCCTGACGTTTATTTTGGTTGCGTTTAGGTAGACCGGGCAGATCTCGTGACGGACTGAATGGGAGTTGTTTTTATTTTGTCTCGTGCAGTTTATACACTTGGGGGGCTTGAGTTTAGAGGGGCATTCCAGATTCCTGTGTCCTCTTGAGGCGCAGTGGGCACAGGTTTCCTCTGTATCGCGGCAGTGTTTTGCTAAATGTCCGAATCTCTGACATTTAAAACATCTTTTGATGTTTGTATAGTCATGGATTTTGCATGCTAGGTGGAGAACGAAGATGTAGTTTACTTTTAGTAATTTCTCTCTTAACTCTGGGTTGACATTGATTACCCAATGGCACACAGTCAGGTCCCTTTTGCCTGTTTTGTAAACAGGTTCGAAATTTTCTTGTGTTAGGCCCAGATTGGGGTTTTGTTGTATAATGGTTTCGGTGAGTTCTTCGCCATTGAATTCCGCTGGGGTATTTAATAGTATCATCCTTGGTTTGATTTCTTTGGGTGATCTTATTTTGCCTAGTTCCTTGAGTTTGGGGGTTAGATTTTTTATTTTTTTAGCTTGGTCTGGGGTGTTAGTCACGATGACTATTTTCCCGTCGGTTTGCTTGAGGGATTTTATTTGGAGGCCATTTTCTGCTGGCTTTATAAAGTTTATTATTGCTTTTTTTGGCTCGGATGAATTTTTGAGATCATCGCTCATTTCTATGACAACGACTCTTTCGGAGCCGTTGTTTTTCGATGAGCGTTTGATCTCATTTTTTATGGCTGTGTTTACTATTTTTTTAACTGTCTGTTTGGGCGGTCCTGGGAGTGGCCATTGTGCTGGAGTTGGTTTGCTAACCAGCCCGGGGCCGGTTGGTTTTGTATTTATCTTTGCACTGATGATATCACTTGCCTTGGGTTTTCCCATGCATGTTTCGGTCATTTCCTTGAAGAGTTCTCCCAATGAGTTCAGAACTAGAGTCATGGACGAGCCTTTATCATTTTCTAATTGGGATGCTAGCTTTTGAGCTAGCACGTATTTTTCTTGGGCCTCTCTCAGTATTTCTGGGAGGTCTCGTGGGGGTTTGCAGGGGCACGGGCAGCCGCATATTTTAATCTGAGGAGTTTTTGGCCAGATTACTGCTTCTATGCGTGCTGGCCTTGAAGAATCTGTTAATTTATTGTTATTTTTATTTTTATTATTATTTTCGGAGGGGGTTTTGTTGTGGTAACTGAGCTGGCTTGAGATGTTTGATCTAGGCTGGGCTTGTTGGTCACCGCAGACTCCGAATTAATGATTGTTATGCTGGGGTCAGTTTTGGTGTTTTTGTTATGTTCGTTTAGGTTCATTTCTGAGCCTGTTGAACTTGAAGATGAGGATGAGGATTCATTGTGTGAATTTTCATACGAATTGTCCGGGTCCTGCTTTTTGATTGCTAAGTCGTGATTATTATTTTTGGAAGACGTGGCATGTCTGGACCTTGTCACTGGGGCAGGGGCAGGGCTGGGTGTTTTAATGTTTGTCTTTGCTCTGTCTGTGTCATTTCTCTTGACAGTGTTAGTCTTTTTCCCTTTCACTAGTATAAATTTTTCTGATTTAGTTCTTTCTTGACCGGACATTTTGTCTTCTCTCTCCTATACTAATAGTTATAATAATAAAACTAATAATGAAGGTAGTGAAGGTATATGTAATGGGGATAGTGAAGATGATTTGAAGCTCAAATCAGTGTGACCAAAACAGAAAAAAAATAATGCTACAAAGATTACAAAAAATAATGTTACAAGATTACTATAAGTATCAGTTGGAGACTATGGCTGGAAGCGCCCTCTCGGGACAGCAGCGCATATATAGTTTAAAATTATGAGAGAAGTATTTGTTTTGGTTTTCCAAATTGGCGCTCCTGGGTGTTTGGGCGTGAGCTGCCCTCTCGTGTCAGCGTCCTCAACCTACAGGCTTTGGAAATTTTTTTTTTAATCTAAAAATCTATTATATTAATTAAATTGAGGACAAATCAAATAAGAAATGGTACACCCCGTGAGGGGGGTAAAATTCCCTGTCTAATGCTATAGACCTTTCTCTCGAGAATTGAGTTTTAGGCTGTTTAACTATAAATTAAGACTTGCTGGAAGCCTTTCGGCCTCCAGATTTAGGTTAGAAATATAAAAGTGCTATAAAAATCTGAATTTATTAAATAAAATCAAAATTTTTACGCAGAATACTTGCTGTTGCGATGCTGAGTAGACTGGATACTGGGTCCGCAATTATCCGTACAGAATTCCACCGAAAATCGAAGGAAAACTCGGGACACGATACGCACTTGAGGAATAACAATTCTACATTGAATTTTTGACCTTTCGATTATTATTGGTAGCCATTGCTGAAGACATGTTGGATTCGACTTAAAATCAAAAATAACGATCGATTCTTATCTAATTCAAGAGGAATAACTTTATTGCATTCCATTGTTGATGTTTTAACTATTAATGGCAACTTCTACTGAAAACGTGGAAGAATCGACTTGAAATCAAAAAAACTAAATTATTTTTTGGTAAACAACTCAAGATGAGAATCGATGCATATTTTTGATTTTAACTCAATTCCTCCATGTCTTTAGCAATGGTTTCCAATAATAACCGAAAGGTCAAAAATCCTATGTAGAATGGTTATTCCCCAAGTAAGTAATAGATGAGAATCAATCTCTATTTTTGATTTTAAGTCGATTCCTCTGTCTTCAGCAAAGGTAACGGATAAGATAACAACGCATCTAAAATCACCGGAAGAAGGGGGCAGGTGTATGGTAAAGTCATGGGATAGCGAATGGCCTCATTTCAAATTTTTCAGTATTAATATAGGTTGAAAAATTAGATATGGAAAATAAAAATTATATCACAAAAACTATAATTTTTATCTTAACATTTCTCTACTTAACAACAGCAGGTAAAGTTGAGATGGTCTCATAAAAAATGCAAATTGAAAAATAATGTTTAATTAATAATGTTAAATAAAACCACAATGGTAATAGAAACAATTCAATTTAGCACCTTACTAAATCCACCATTGTTCGATCTGGCATCATAAATTCAAAGCTCAACTAAATTAAAGCTGACATACCCCGAGGTTCCATTTATTGCTGTATGCACCAGAGACCTGAGTAATCCAAGGGAAGGGCCGGAATACTTGCAGCCTTTGAGATATGAGACCCTAGACGTCTCTTAAACAATCAGAGATACACGTTCAATTCAATAATTGAAGAACCGAGAATCCGTAAAGGATTGAGTCAATTTATTGAATTTAGACAAATGTTAATAGCTTTACAATTCAGACCATTCTCTAGAAAAGCAACTGTGCTCAGGATTTAATACTAAATGTTAAATTAAAGAATAGCGCTGCAACAACAGCGTTAAATCACATTTATAACTCTTCTATATATATATATACTGGTATTGAAGGATGGAATAGATTCCAAATATTAAAAGCGAATTGTTTGGGCAAAAATTTATTAAAAAAACATTTTTAAAATTACATTTTTATTTCAAAATGCACTAAAAATTAGAAAATTAATTCTTATTTAGTACTTAAAAAGATTCTATACCTACATGAATAAAAATAAAAAAAGGGCAATTTTAACTGGAAATTAATTAAAAAGATAAGCGTCGATGTTTTTATTTTTAGTCATGTGGGCTTAGTAAATTTTTTTGGTTCTAAAGAATTTTTTAAAGTTTTCGAAATAAAAACTTTTAAAAAAGTCCGATTACAACACTCTGCTTGTCTTTAATATTCGCATTTGACGTTAAGTTGGAAACCAAATCAAAACGCAAGAACTACTCTTTGAATTATATTTTGTCTCCTGTTTGCTGTGAGGTATATTGTTAATGTTTTACTATTATTTTTTAAAATATAAATAATATTTTTTCTTTTAATTTCTGGAAAACACTATTGTATTTTCATCGCAAGCATGCATATGAGCGAAATTTCAAAATATCTGCTAGCAATAAATTTGTAAGTTGAAATTCTAATGCGAATTCGAGTCAAAAATTAAATAAACTGCAACGGATCGTTGCTAAACTTTATCCAAATTCATTTGAAATATCAATATTTTTATTCTTTTATTATTAATCAGATATCACTAGCGATTTGCAGTTCAAGTTGACTTTAATTCAAATATAATGATCGATTCTCATTTAATAACCATTCTACATTGGATTTTTGACGTTACGGTTATTATTAATTACCATTGCTGAAGACATGGAGGAATCAAGTTAAAATCAAAAATAGTGATCTCATCTAATACTTGAGGAATAACAATTCTACATTAGATTTTTGACGTTTCGATTATTATTGGTAACCATTGCTGACGACATGAAGGAATCGACTTAAAATTAAAAATAACGATCGATTCTTATCTACTACTAGAGGAATAACCTTATTGCATTCCATTTTTGATGTTTTGACTATTAATGGCAACCTCTACTGAAAACATGGAAGAATCGACTTAAAATCAAAAAGACTAAATTCTTTTATGGCAAACAACTCAAGCATGATTTTAAGTTGATTCTTCCACGTTATCAGTAGAGGTTGCCATTAATAGTCAAAACATCAAAAATGGAATGCAATAAGGTTATTCCTCTAGTAGTAGATAAGAATCGATCGTTATTTTTGATTTTAAGTCGATTCCTCCATGTCATCAGCAATGGTTACTAATAATAACCGAAATGTCAAAATCCAATGTAGAATTGTAATTCCTCAAGTATTAGATCGGAATCAATCGCTATTTTTGAATTTAAGTCGATTCGTCTATTCTTCAGAAATGGTTACCAATAAAAACCGAAACGTCAAAAATCCAATATAGAATGGTATTCCTCAAGTACTAGATGAGAATCAATCGCTATTTTTGATTTTAAGTCGATTCCTTTATGTCTTCAGAAAAGGGAACGGATAAGAAAACAACGCTGTTTCTATGGTTACTTATAAAATTTCCTCCCAAATTTTTAGCATTTCACAGAGAGAAGCCTATCCACTGCTTTGTGTGAGTGAAGGTAAGAGTCAGAAATTAATTCTTGTGACTTCAACTCCACAGTCCCTGAGATGGAAATCGACCAACTTCCATCCACATTGAATCAACCATCTTCCATCCACATTGAATCAACCTGACCTATAAGAAAATCTTAAATTTCCCCTAATTCTATAGCTATAAGTAAGCTATGACTTGTGAATAGCACTCTTAGTTATTTTCTATCTTATATATTGAGAATTCTTAGGAATGGATTAGTCCAAAGATTCTCGAATCATCTTTATTCATTCTTTTTTTTTTTGTATTATTACAATTATAATAGTTCCTCTGCGAGAACAATTTTTATTCGACTAATACTCGTCTGGACTTGTCTTTGACAAGCTTGAACTGGAAGATATACAAGACAGGGACTTCAAACCTTCTATCAGCACCCTTTTAGGAAAAATCATTAATTTTAATTTCTCCTTGAAACTATACATTAATTTTATTTCATTTCTCGAAAACCAATATACTTTTCAATACAAAAATTATTTTTTATAGAAATATTTGAAATAATGGATAATAAATTGAAAATTTAAAGATCCAGCTGAAATTTTAAAGCCGACCATATATACATATTTATGAATATATAATTAGTCATGTACTTTAAATGTTTGAAATTTTAGAGTTGCTCTGGATCACTAAAATTTCAAAACATTTATAAATTCATACCGTATCATATAAAAGTTTAATATTAAATGTGAAAATAACAAAAAATTCTATGAAGTCCATAAGTACTCGATGAAATACGCACAAAAGCGAAAAATTAAAAAAAAAATTAAAAAATGAAAGCTACTTTTTTGGACAGTATCCCTGGTAGTATTATCATAGTTAAAGGTCCCTCGAAAACATCAAACATGAACCGCCAAAAAATCTTAAAAACCTTTGAAATTTTAATTTTGAGCTGAAATTTTCAGCCGTTTATCTTTTTACATAGAAAAACAATTTTTATATAGAATGTGCAATTTTTAATTGAAAAGATTTTGTTTCGCCGAGAGTAGCAGAGTTGTTGATTCATAAAGATTCACAATGAAGTTGTCCCCTGCTTGATGCAAATAAACATATATCTATATCTATATATAGAGGCCTTTCAGTGGAAATGCAAGTCCCGAGTTGATGAGTGCATTTGTTCAGTTTATATCTAAAATTTGACCGGGTGTGCGTTGAATGTTTGAAAATGTTTCTTACAAATGAGGCTCTAAGGCAGATTATTGACTTTACATCATTAGAACAAATTCCAGGAAATGATGATTCAGGAAATATACTTTTTCTTTTTGCTTTTTATATTTTTATATTTCTCTTTACATATCCTCTGTGAGTCAAATAGAAAAGATAATCACATATACCTGAAACGTCGTCAATCTAAAACAACTCACTATATGTATGTGACATGTGCTATAAGTTTCGATTGTATTTCTAAATTTTAAGAATTAAGATTTTATGTCAACAAATTTCAAATAATCTAATTCGATAGTAAATTGAAAAAATCTAGATTCTTTGCGTTTATATTGCTCGGGCATCGGGAATTTCTCCCGGCTTCTCCCCCTACCTCCATTAGCCGTGGATATTTGTATATGAATCTACAATGTTTTAATTGACTATCTTGGGACCTTTGACTCTTTCACATCCATTTCAACAACGTATGCATCTTCTGTATGAAAATACTGAAGCCTAAAACCTTCCTCTCTGATCCAATACCAATGGGAGAGAATCAAATGGAAGATAAATTGGCTCTTTTTTTGGATCAATCACTTATTAACGGATCTCTAGTGAATTTCCATTAATATTCTTTTTTCATTCGACTTTTTTTATTATTTTAATATTATTCAACTTTCACATTCCATTTAATAAGGAAACAAAGCACATCTTTCACTGGTAAAAAAAAAGGTGTAGGATATAAATCAATGAAGGATTTCGGGGTTAGAGGGAGGTGAGGAGGGGATTTCCTCTTTTATTTTATAGAATTAAATACAAAGAGTGAATCTAAAGTGACATGTACATTACATTGAATCATCATGTAATTGTACGCATCAAATAAATTAATTTCTCTAATTTATTTTCGCCTGCTCTCGACAGTTACTATACTCTGTGGTATACTATTTATTTTTCTCCATAAAAAATCATGAATTAAACAAATAAATAAATAAATATAAATACCCGCTGTTCCATTTTTTTTCTATACATAATAGAAGAATCGAATTTGATGAACGAATTCAAAAGAACAATTCTTATATAATAGATTTTATTGACTTATGGTAAATAATTTTCCATTGGACTTTTGTGTATCGTGAATGAAACGGTGAAGAAGTTCTATTTCTACGTATATAGAAATGTATTTATTCATTAAGTTTATAAAATGATGTATCTACCTACATATGAATAAAAAAATTGTTCATGACCTTAACCCTTATGGGTTTTTGGTATCTTGGTTTCCTGATGTCTCACCCTCGTCTCTTCAATCTTGCTCTTCCTCCCCTTTAAATATTCATCTTCTGTTGTTTCTTCTCCTCTTCTAGAATTAAAATCATCTATTATCAGGGTTTTTTTCTTCACCTGTTTTCTGCTATAATTGTTTTAGATCTTCTTCTAATGTTAACATTCTTTCGTTGTTATATACAGTTGCAATGAAACAATTTTCTCCATTGCTATTATATTTCAACTTTATTCCGAATTCCCAAATTTTCACCTACTTCTTCAGAAGTAGTTTCCCTTTAATAGCCAAAATTTGCCCTCCTTCAAGTCTTCCCTTTCGACTTTCTCTCTCTGCATGCTTCAAATGTTGTTGTCTTAGAAATCTCCAGAGGTCTTAATTATTATTTTTCAGTCCGCTGACATTCCAAATTATCGTTTGGATGTTTCTCGGTGAAGAAGTTCATGTTATGTTCTTATGGAAGAATAAAAATTGTTTCTCCCTATAATTTTCTGCCATCAGATGTAAAGAGGGGTGAATTCATAATACATTACATGTTAAATACTAATAAAATTAATAAATTTTAATTATTCTAATATAACTCAAAGAGATGTCACCTATTATCGTGATTTTCGCCGACAATTTTATTATTATGTCTATTTAAGTTTCCAAGAAATTGAGTTCCAAAAAGTATACACTAAATCGCCCAATGTAAACCTCTATTAGAAAAAATTTTCAACTATATTTAGAGCCAATAAAATCTTAACCTAAAGTGAAATTTTAAAATTATTTATTTATTTAAATTTATATTTAAAAAAACAACTTTAAAAACCAATGGATGTAAAATATTTTTTCATTTTTCTCTACTTTATATATTGTGAGGTTAATCGATTTGACAAATGAGTAGCTCAAGTAAAACTTTGGTTCTTAAACCAAGTTTCCAGCAGATTTTGAAGAAGAATGAACTTTCGAAAACGTGAAAACTGAAATTTAATCTTTTACGACTACTAACATTTTGATATTAAGCAATCCGATTACTTGAAACTTTTAAATTATTGTTTTGGAAGTGTATTATCGAGTATATTAAATTCATACTATAAAATGTCTATGGATTTGTGTGTGACGGGAATTAACCAGTCTAAGGTATAATTAGAACTGCTGCTGTCTTCTCTAAGGGAAACACTCCTTGGGTTAGTTCTAATGAGAGAAATGTTTTGTTATATGTTGTCAACATAATGTCGGGAACTTTAAGTTGTTTTCAATATTTTGCTAATCAAACCTTATGCTGGAGAAACTAGTGAATAGCAGAAAATTTCTTAAAAAGGAATCCATTCACGAAATAACCATACCAAGCCTGCTTTAGTTAAAAGATTGTATGCGATCAATGGAAAGAAAATATTTTATTGATATTTTTTAAAATCCCCAGCCCTGGAGACCAGACCAGATCAGAAATAATTGGGTATAAAAGGTGGCTGACCAGTAAGGGGTAATATTACCGGGAATGAAACAAGTTTATTATCGTGTACTTTCTAGTACAAAACAAATGAATCGATTTACATCGAATTCTTTTTCACGTATTAACAAATAGCTATCTAGTTTCGTGCCTATCTATGGTTTTGCAAAAACTGAACCTTAGCCGATAAAATTTTTAAATAATTGCCAGGAAACTTGAGCTCGAGTCCCAGTACCAATAATTGGCAACGCTAAACCACATCGTCTTATTTAAGTTAATTTTAGAAATAATATTAAATGTCAATTACCTGTCTACTTTCATTAAAAAAAATTCCAAGTGTTCTAATTTTATAATACGTTCGATGTTTTAAAGATAATTAACGCGATAAATGAAAAATAATTAAATAAAATAAAAAAATTCCGCAAATTTATCAATAATTTTTAAGAGGTTCTTATAGCATATGAGTAAATTTATTATAAAATACTTTCGGTGGTATCAATAGAATTTTATATGGATCGAATGTTGATTAATATTTAAATTTTGATTTTTTGATATAAAAGTATTAGTATATTAAATATTGCTATTGATTGCTTTGTGTTCATCTAGACTTTGTGATTTTCCATGAAATCATAAATCATATTAATTTCTAATGAAATTCCAATTCCATAGCTAGTTAGATAGCTAGTTAGATAGGAAAGTAATAAATGCGATATATGATTTCTATAATGTGAAAAATGTTATGGTTGTCAAATATGTAGGTATATTATTTGAAAGGAGGTATAGGAATATTTAAATGGATTTATCATTATATCAAAAAGCCACCAAAATCCATGATATATAGCGAAGCCACCCAACACCAGTAATTTTTATCATTTAAATTTAATAAGATACATCATTGGCGGATTATAGTTTAAAATTATTTCACCAAGTACCAACACCAAATCCCTTAAAAACTAGATTATAGTTTAGACTTAAGCCTACCGTGGGAAAATGTTTAATAAGTTTAGGCCGCTTTGACTTGATAGCCGATGAAATTGCTTAATACTCAGAAATGTTTCAACAATATTTCAATTGAAAAGCAACATTTCCTCATTTTATTTAAAGTTATTTAATTGTTTTGAGAGAAGGTTAGGGGGGTAATTTTTCTGGATGAATTGTTAAATAAAAGTAAATGATCAATTCCGTCAAATCCGAGAATTCATGGAAAATAATTTGAAATTTCTGCCGTGTAAAGTGAGTCAAATTAATCAAATTAATTGATAAATTCGCCAGAATGTAAAGTTTCTGGTTTAAGATTATTTTTTGACAAAAATGAACTGTAGGATGTTTCACTTCTACCAGCAGAAATAAGATAAATTCGCCTTTTAGATCCCCTAAAGAAAATGATAGTAACGGAAAAAGTGACATTACTTAGAAGTGGTTTGTCCTCAAGACAAACTATGTGATATGTTGACAGCCAGCTCTAAATCAGCTAACTGTTAGATATGTGTATAACCATTTAAATGTATAGCCACAAACTAATGTTTATTTTGACTCCACTAATTCAGGGATTCCCAACCTTTTTTTAGATCATACCCCACCTCAACGTCTCAAACAATGGGATGCTCTTTTTTTAATGCATATTAGCATATTAGTCAAAAAAGTACCGAAAACATAATATATGAAGAAAAATTTCTGTAATGACAATTCAAAAGAACAAACTCAGATTCAAGTTATATTTTATTTTTCACTATAGGTAATCTTCTCGAAGCCCAAAATACCTGGCACATCGTTACTCCAGCCTCCAGCCACTGAATTCTCTCCCACAAGTGACTTTATCCGAGATCTTTAAAATATCGTTTTATATTTTTATTTATATCAATGATATTGATGTGAGAAAAATTTAACCAAATAACCACGGAGTGACCAAATCATATAGGCCGAAATTGACTGGTTCATCGTGAAATGAAGAAAGAGAAGAGAGAGATTGATGGTGAAAAAGTTGAGTAAACGAAAAATAGCTTCTATATCTGAATAGAAAAATAATCTTGCCTGCTGCAGCTTTCGCTTAACTGATTTGATCATTCCTGGGTTCAGATTTCAGAATGACACCAGACTTATTATACTTATCTTCAATCATCTTTTGAGTTGACCGAAATCTATTTCAAATCAGAAATGTTTTAAGTTTCGAGAACTGATAACAATTGCACATGAGTGAGAGAGAGCATTGCAGTGAATAAACAGCACTTGTAAATCTGTTTTTTGACCATTCCTGGAAGTTTTACTTAAATTGCTGCTTTTGGACTATCTGCAATTGTGTATTATTAGCAGCTTTCTTTTTTAAAAAATTCAATAAGCATTCATTGGAAAAATTATCATTTAGTTATTATAAATTTACTTATTTGAAAATAAAAAAAAAAAAATGAATGAAACATAATGAAAAGACATTTTCAAGCATATTTTTCGTCGTGAATGTCCATCAGGATCCCAGTAACCTCGAAATGAAAAGAAAATCTCGAGGCACCTTGGTTCTGGAGTTCAGCCATATTATATATTCAACGATAAAAACTGATTTTATTTTGAGCTTTGTTACCTTAGAACTTAATGATAAAAAATAGTAATTCAGAAAAGTTTCGAACTGTTATATCGAGAGGACTTGAACGATTGTAAACAAAAAGCGATATTAAGCTAGATCCTAATGGCAAATTTTAGCTCCTAACTTTCTCTCTTTGGCAAAAAAGGCATAGTGTTTTGAAAAAAATTACATTTTTTCACGAATTTGTTTAAATAAATTTGTATAAAAAAATTTGAAATTTGCAGGAAATCATTTTAAGACAACATTTTTTTCTGTCTATGTATCTGGATTCCGATAAGTAAAGAACGAAAAGTCGTATAAAGATCTTTGAGGTGTCACAAATTTGGAATTTTTGATGCGGATAACTGATTTGAAATTGGGCTCTCTAGATTCAGAATTTTCGGCTCAAGAATGCAGAAAACATATTTTTTATGACTTTTTATTGATATTTTAATGTTTTGTTATGTAGAAGAATAAACAAATTAATAGGTATTTTTCATTTTCCTTTTATTAATTAACTAGCTGACGGCTGGGCCTTCGGCTCGGCGACATCTAGTTCCTGGCGGGGAGCGTCTCGTTTTATGGTTAAAATTTATATAAATAATAGCTGACCCGACCACGCGTTGCTGTGACTAACTCTTATGCTTCACGCCTAAACCACTGGACGTATCGAAACTATATTCGCAACATATGTCCGTTTGGTGTTCCGATTGGTATATCTAAATTTTGGGCCAGATTTATAATTATTATTCCCTTAACCAAAATTAATATTGACAGTTGAAAGATTTCCAAAAAGCTATTATCGGCCATCTTGTTTGTTTGCTTTTACCCCCCAGAGAGGCGATGGCGTGGTTTCCTCGAAATTTTTTTTTTTACATGCCACAGGTAAGATATCTATAAAAACACTATATATAAAAATACTCGGGTATTTGAATGGAATGGTGTGTGAAAATTTCAAAGAAATCGGTGAAGAACTTTCAGAGATCCTTTAACATATCACTTAAGCGTAACAGTACATATTTATTTATATTTATATTCGGCGGCCCTCTTGCACGCCCCCTGGAACCCCCTGCTCCACCCTGCTCCACCCTGCACCACCCCATCACCTACCATTCCCGGACCGATTTGGTGCAATGTACAGACAAAACCTTAATTTTATATAGGTATATAGATTTGTTGTATTATTTTAAAATCCACTAACAGTTAATTTAAAATATGATATTACCATATATGGTATATATTAAAATTAAGAAATTTAATTAATTGGGAGATCCTGAGAGGATCAAGATGGATAAGATTTTTTTTTATTTCATTAATTTTTTCTTCTTATTAAAAACAAGTACTAAAAAGATAATGGAAGCTCAAGACGATCAAGGACAGTCGATAGTGGGGAAGTAATCTTCAAAGCTGAAGCCTCAAATTCAATGTAAACTTTATTTCATGTAATACATATTGTTCAATAAATTTATTATTATTATTAATTAATTAATTAGGTAGTTAATTAAATCAAAGAATACATTTTGAATAAATTATTAAAGAAAGGAGGAAGATTTCACATTTTCCTCTAATTAAAATTGTAAGTTTATTACGTACTTTTTATCAACTATATTTTGATACGTATCCTTAATTATAATTCATTTGAGAATTAATTGTAATTAGAGCAGCGATTCTTAACAGGGGGGCCGCGAAAATATTAGAATTTTTTAAGTTTTTATATCTTTATAAATAAAAAAAAAACCTATTAGTTTTTATAAGTGATACATATGTAAATAACAGATGAATTTAATGACATCTCAATATTCTTAAACATGGTTAAACTAAATGAGATTGTTGAGCGCACAGGTAAATTTGACCCAAATAGACAGACAGACAAAATTACAAGTTGAATAAAAAAAAACAAAAAAAAAATAAAACCATGTAAATATTTTTTATAAGTCTAGGTTTAGAATATTTATACTATAGCAAATATACTTTGATTTACAAATATATCTAGTTTTCAAGAAATATGTTATTACTGACAATCTGATAAAGCAACTAAATCTATCTATGTAAGGAAATCAACACAGCATTTTTTCTATGCAAGATAAAATAGAGGCGATGAAAATGAAACTTCGTACATGGATTCAAGGAATTAAATCGAATGTTTTCGAAATGTTTCCAAATTATTCTCAAATGATTTCTACAGATAATTGTGAATTTGATAAAGAACATACACATTATTTATTCAATGTCATCTCCAAAAATTAATTGAAAAATTTGACAAATATTTTCCAAATAATGAAATTGATAGCATAAAATTGTGGATTCAAGATCCCTATAAAAACTGCGATAATACCACTTTATCACCAATCCACGATGACACTCTGATTGAATTGATAGGATTTAAGTTTGAATTCACTTTTCAAAAAAAAAGTTTGGTACAATATTGGATACATATTCGGAACGAATATCCACACCTGTTCACCATCGCCATACAACATTTATTGTCTTTTGCTTCCACATATCTGTGGGAAAAGGGATTTTCCACAATGGTCAATATTAAAACGAAGCAACGAAATCGACTCCGAATACTCTTGCATGCGAATAGCTTTAAGTAATGCAATTGAAGTGAGAATAGACAAATTAGTGGAGTGTATTCAACTACATTTATGAATTATTGTTACAATTTGAGAGTTTTTTTTGTACGAGTAATTACGAGTATGTTACCTATAATTGTGGGGGGAGGGTACTGGCCGCGAAAATATTTTAGGATTTTAAGGGGGCCGCTAATATATTTTCGGACTTTAAAGGGGCGCGACTAATAAAAGGTTAAGAACCACCGGATTGGAGGACTGAGTATAAACTAAACTCAATGAAACTTCATAAATTTTACCTATAGTCATACAAACTCATAATAAATATCGCAACAAAGGATTTTGAGAATAATAGTGCCTATAAATTTCTATTAAAATCTATATATTATTAAATTTGAAACTTTGCTAATTAATTTTCTCAGAGTTCACACCATGTATATATAAATCTAGTTGGTCAAGAAACAAGTTTTCTTCTCTTTGCCTCTATTCTAAAATGGTAAAGTTCTAGTTTATTAAATTCCCAATGTACATCAACAAGTGTTATTATTCTGGTAACAAGATAACAAGCTGATTCGTTATGGAATATTCAATTTTATAGATAAAGTAAGCATATCATCTATTTTCATAATATTGGCTCGTTCCCCACAAATCCAAATTTCGTTAGATAGTGGCGATTCATTATTAAGAAAATATAATTACATCCGTTATAAATTCGCCATTTCAAATTTCTTTAATGTAAATGAGTTATATTTAACATTACATCATTTTAATTTAAACATTTAGGATTTCTGAAATGTAAAACTAGTTGTATTAAGTTGTGATTAGTTTTTTAACAAATTCAACAGTCAGCGACCGCAGCTAGCAAGGCAGTCGGAATTTTCCTATGCTTCGAAAATACTCACACCTGTGGATTTTTTGCAGATTATTTTTTCTTTCGTTTCAGATACTTTTAAGGACGCATATAAAAAATCAAGCTAATTCAATATTTCATAATTTTTTAATAAAAGCGAAAAATTATTAATAAGCATTCATACAACTTTCGAGGTAGTATTAGGGATTAGAGAAAAGTTGAAAACGGTTTTTGATGTTTTAACATTATACAAATATTTACGTTTTAGTTCGTATTATTATTATAGTGTATCATGTATTATGAATACTACAGCACAAAAATTTGAGAAAAATCAATACTTTCATAATAATATTATACTTTGAGAGCTTATTGTAGAATTTTTTCATTATTACCCTAGTAGAAAAATTGAACAGAAATTGACCAAAAAAAGAGCATATTTTCTGTTTGGCTGGCTGGAAAATTAGCATAAAATCTGGGCAGAATTTGAATGTAAATATAAGATTGTTACAGCCATATTGTGGCCGGTTTGGATAGTCTATGATGGCCATATAAATCTGCCATGGTTCTGGTCAGAATATGCCCATAAAATAAAAAGATTGCTTTTTCTTCAATGTCGAGAGTTTTCTAGCGAATTGTTTTTGGTGAAGTTGTTTCCTGTTGCCTTCTTTGGTTAGTAGAGCTGAAATTATTTTTATTTTTAAAGAAATCCATTTTATAAAGTTTGACCTTTTTAGAGAAGATGGTGTCTTTAATCTCTCGGCCGCCTTCCTATAAGATTTAATTGAACAAAAATAATTTTTAAGAAAAAAATAAAACGGACTTCAAAAAAATTAAATGCAACTAATAAAATACACCAAAAGGTATAAAATAATTATTATCTTATTTACTTACAACTAAACGACGAAATATTAACATGAAATTACTTTTTGAAGTCTGTGCCAAACAAACTATATAAGGCAAACGTACTAAGTAAGATCCGTCGAGTGCGATTCATAAAATGTATGTTTGGCACCGACTTCAAAAAGTAATTTCATGTTAATATTTCGTCGTTTAGTTGTAACTAAATAAGATAATAATTATTTTATACCTTTTAGTGTATTTTATTAGTTGCATTTAATTTTTTTGAAGTCGGTTTTATTTTTTTCTTAAATATTATTTTTATTTTTCTCTTTTTAGCGATGTTATTAATAGTATATATCATCAGAACTTGACCAAATTAATATGGCACCATCCCTAAGACATACCCTTTCCAATAAAAAAGAATTATCGAAATCGGTTAATAAACAAAGAAGTTAAGCCTGAACAAACCTAACAAAAAAGGTCTAATACTAATGAAAATAAACTGCAACGGATCGTTGCTAAACTTTATCAAAATTCATTTGAAGTATTAATATGTTTATTCCTTTATTATTAATCAGATTTCACTTGCAATTTGCAGGTCATGTTGAGTTTAATTCAAAAATAATGATCGATTCTTATTTAACAGTCGAGGAATAACCATTCTACATTCGAATTTTGACATTTCGGTTATGATTGGTAACCATTGGTAACCATTGTTAAAGACATGGAGGAATCGACTTAAAATCAAAAGTAGCGATCGATTCTCATCTAATACTTGAGGAATAACAATTCTACATTAGATTTTTGACCCTTCGATTATTATTGGTAACCATTGCTGAAGACATGGAGGAATCGACTTAAAATCAAAAATAAAGATTGATTCTCATCTAGTACTTGAGGAATAACCATTCTATATTGGATTTTTGACATTTAGGTTATTATTAGTAACCATGGCTGAAGACATGGAGGAATCGACTTAAAATCAAAAATAACGATCGATTCCTATCTAATACTAGAAGAATAACCTTATTGCATTCCCTTTTTGATGTTTTGACTATTAATGGCAACCTCTACTGAAAACGTAGAAGAATCGACTTAAAATCAACAAGACTAAATTCTTTTTTGGTAAACAACTCAAGCTCTGCGACCAGATTCTAGGCAGAATTTGGCTTGAAACCAGAAATTCTGGTCACTTTTTCTACCAGGATATGATTATTTCTTTAAAAATATATTTTTTATTTATTATGGAAACATGTTTCTCTGATTTGTTCCCAAAAAGTTTTACATCGATTTCTATTTAGTACACACTTTATAAAAAAGATATCCTATCGACTTAATAACTGTGGAATTTTTCCTAATTTTATTTCACAGTATTATTATTATTAATTAAGTTTTAAGCCGCGTCGACTTCTAAAGTCATTTGCGCCAACTTTCTTTGTTTTCTTTTTTCCTTTTTCTTCATTTTCCTTCCACTTGCTCCCTTTACTTTATTTTTCCAATTATTTTCGACCCCTTTTGCGACAACAGGAAAGCCTAGATCTGTCTTCGCCGGGGCACAGCCAGGCAACAGTGAATGTATCCTGACCGATTCCATTGTCCCAGGATCCAGACAGTCCCGAAAAGGCATCTAAGGACACAATATATTGTTAAATTCTCAATTCGACTTGCCATTACGGCTTAGAAACAAAAGATGTTTAGGAATTGTGAGTTTGTAGATCGAGTCGAGAAGTTAGACCTACGCTACTAAATAAATTATTACAGATAATAAAATGAGAAGAAAAAGCCCACAGATAACGAAATGTAGAAAAATATCACAGATAGTAAAATAGGGGGGAAATCACAGATAGTATAAAAAAGAGAAAAAAAAATATAAATAAAAATCACAGATATGTAGATAGTGTCAAAGTTAATAAAACAGACAGAATATTAGAAATAACAAAATTACTAAAAAATAATAAAAATTTGTTTAATAAATGGACGTGCTTTATCCTTGTCACAAGTATTAAGGTAACCTTAATAGCTGGTTAAGTTTGACAACAACATCAATGGATTTCCTTTCGTTTATATAGATTAAAAATCAATACTAATTACCCAATATTAAGACAGAACTTTTTTATATTTCTCCATATTCTAAGAAAGATCGATGTGTAAGCCGTGGCAAATTAGTGAGATTTTAAATATGAGGCAAAGAGATCCCTATTATTGTTCAGCAAATTTATTCCTTTAAGAATTCCTAATAAAAATTTAAATAGAGGAAGCTTTATTACCATAGATATTTTCAAAATCCGTTTTAGAAAAAACATGGTTTGTACTATACCAAACAAGAAATTCGCTAAAGAATGTTGAAAAAAGGTAACTAACTATACTAAGCTAATATGATGAAAAGAATTTGAAAAAAAAAATATAGCCTGTTTGCAGAAATCTAGTTCCACACTCAATTAAATTTGAAGAAAAAGCCAAAACTTTTTCAAGACTCGGTACGATCTCTGTAATTTTAGAAATATTTGTCCGCCAATGAATTAAGCTAGAAAGATAGATATTTTAATTTTTCAAGACAAATAACTGATTAGATTTCAGACTTTCCAAACTTTTTTGTTGTTAAGATTGAAAAATATCAGAAAAAATTAAATCTTAAAGCCAAGAGTGCCTTGTAGTAAATATGCTGAAATATGATACGGAATTTTATATTTTATTGTATTATTGTAAACAAAATTTGCTCTTTTGTGCCAATTTTCAACTTTCTGACCCAAATACTTGGCAGCCAAAAAAATTGATAAGTCATAGTAATTTGTAGAAACGACCACTCATATACACATCTTTGCTGTCAGAGAAAATTATAGAAAGGAGGAACATATTGGTAAATATTTTTGATTTTGATAAGAAAGTAAAATTTTATTTGGTCAAGATTAATACATATTTTAAAGAATATTTCTCATAAATAGAATAAACGATATTATTTCTTTGAAATATTTAGAAAAAAATAACTTTGTGCACCCTGTCATCTGGTGGAAAGTGATAAAAGAGAGGGGAAACATTAAGAAGTTTTTCGATTTTTATAAGAAAATAAAATTATATAAACATTCCTAGGGAGAGGTAGCAGATGCATAGTAAAATTTTACGTCTGGGATCACCTTAGATTTTTTTTATCATTATACTAAAATCTCAAAATACTTTTTTTTTAATAATTATAACTAATAAAGTCTAAATTTTCTTAGTTTTGACAAAATGACAAAACAAAAACAGGAAATTATTTATACTTTTACACGGTTACAACATATTTCGTTTTGTTCCTCGAATCAATTAAACTTTTCACATTCGAGTTTTGATTTCCACTTGGGCAGAACAAGTATCTTTTGGTGCAAGTTGTATTTATTTCATCATTTAATTTTATAATTCGGCATAATATAGTTTCTTAGAGTTGACAAGTTTAAAGTTTATTCAAAACTTGTGGTTAATTAGTAAACATTTAGTTGACAACTACAAAACTGAGTTGCCGCGTAATTTCTGTTTAGTCAATGACGAACAAAGACTAACATACTGGAAAATTAAATCAAGTAGAAAAGACTCAGCTGAAACTGTACTGATAAGAAATCAAGGTAAAACCGAAGGTCAGATGCCCCCTGTCAAAAAACAACATCTTTAATCTAGGCACGATCTAAAATCGAAAATTCAAATATGTGAAAGTCGTTGCCGGTTCGGTTAAGAACTTAATATATCTTAACCGAACTTTACAAGGTTTGTTTGGGAACAAATTTCTATTTAATTGAACCGAGATCATAAACTGAGCCTGAAAAGTTCAAGTTGTTTTTTGACAGAGGACAGTTGGTCTTCGCTCTAGCCGAAATCAACAATAAACTTTTCAAGATAGATTAAGAAAATATACATCTGAATCGTGCAAAAAACTATACCTCCTAAACTATGTAGAAACGAGAAAATATGCTTTTTAATCCAGATGGGATTTACTTGTATCCCTGATAACCAAAATTCCAGATTGTGTTCTCTGTTTAGTAATCAACTTTTGTTTGTATTTCGAATACAACATAATATTCCAAATCTTGCCGTAATGATTTTCCATTTCTAGCCTTCTGGGGGCCCTCAGAATATGTAAACAAAATTTGGTTGAGTTTGGTACAACGGGTTATAATTTTCATTTTTCACACTGCCCACTATTTTGAAGGGGTTGAAAGATAGAAAGTTTGGATTTTTGAAATTTTTCCTTTGTTTGTGTCCCAAACTCTAGTATTAGGCGAAATCATGATGCTGGAATGATTGGAAGTACCCTATAGGTTTTGACGAGGGGTGAACCGCGATTCGAATTAGGTGTACACTGACTTTGGAATTACTTTGGAATTCATTAGATAACCTATTGTCATCTATTGTCTTATACTTGGAAATGAAAGTGGAAGTGGAAGTAGGTGTACATGATTTTAGGTCGCGGTTCACCCCTCGGGTTTTGATGACCTGTCAGTGAGTGCCAAAATTTGCTATTTTCTATTTAAGCTATATTATTGAAATCTGGTACTCTCCTCAAGATGGATTACACAATTACATGTCTCCAATTTCACCTCTGTTTCTCAATTGGATTTCGAGCCGCAGGTGGGTCGAAATTGTTCGTGTAAATAGCGTACAGCGTGTACGGCCAAGCCAAAGCTCGAACTTGGCCTGCACACGCTGTGCGCTTTGATTTTTTCAATTCTCTAAGACCATCTGATCCCAAATATACTAAAATTCCTATAATTTTGATATTTCAAATTTTTCGTGAAAATCAGAAATTTCAATGCAATAGTCTTGCCATTTTTTCGTTTTTTGACAGAAATGATTTTTTAGAGACATTTCAAATAAAATATATTTTTTCAATTCTCTATGACTCCCTGATCTCAAAAATACTAAAATTTCTATAATTTGAATTTCTGATTTTCACGAAAAATTTGAAATATCCAATTTATAGAAATTTTTGTATATTTGGGATCAGACGGTACTAGAGAATTGAAAAAATATATTTTATTTTGAAATGTCTTGAAAAAAAATTTCTGTCGAAAAACGAAAAAATGGCAAGTATATATAGCTTTGTGAAATTTCTGATTTTCACGAAAAATTTGCATTTCGTAACTAAGGCCCTTAACACCTGGCAATATATCTTCGAGCTGTACAAGGTTATAATATGTCAAAGTTCCTTTTGTACACTCTAATAGATAAAAAAATATTGATAAATTTCTTTAAATGACGGTAGGTAAATGTAAAATTGCTAAAATAATGTTGATGCTATTCGGGTGCTGTGTCATTTATTAAATTCCAATAGCTGTTCTATATTTGAGTCAATGTTTAGACTGGCTTGGCAACGGGATAAAGAATAAAAGCTCCTTTATTTTGAAGACAGTCACCTTCCACGATTGATTGGTGTTGATCTTTGTCTAAGATTAACTTAATTAAAGAACGGAAATGATTAATCAAAAGGGACGAACACAACAGAACCATCTTCGTTTTCTCGCAATTAAATGCCTAGATGAAATACAAAATTTAGTATCATCGTTCTAGTCTCTACGTTACATATTTATTTAGATCAACAATTCTCAATATAATATGAAATAATTTTAAAAACAAAATAAAAAATGCAAGTACTAACAGCAACGTCCCCTTTAATTTTTCTAGTCCCTTTTGAAAAAAATTTCCGTTACTGCCTGGGTAGCCCTATAAGTTTATTCCTGCATTCTTTTGCACTTTTGTCATATTTGAAAATTGTTCTAACTGAATCGAAATTTGGAGTAGAACGTTCTAGCCACTGCACTATCGGCCTTTCTAAAAATTTATTATATTTGTAATTATTAAATTACACTTATAATAAATAAATTTAATAAAAAATGTTCTTTCAAATTATCTTTTAAACTTGTGAAGTAGGACTTAACATTTCTGAGAAAGAGAGGCGTTTCAAATATTTTTGCAATACATCTAATCACATCCGTTTGCTTACCTCTACCTAGATAAATTTTATGCTCGCATGCTAAGTTCGAGCATTGGCTGTAAAGGCTGTACGATATTTACTCGAACAATTTCTAACCACTTTCGACCCCCTTGCAGCTCAGAACCCATTTGAGAAACAGGGGTGAAATTACATACATGTAATTATGTAATTCATCTTGAAGAGTGTACCAAATTTCAATAATATAACTTAAACAAATTCCGAGATATGAACTTGAGAAAATGTCTAATTTTTGACTGATAGGTCATCAACCTATAGGGCACTTCTAATCATTCCAGCATCATGAAATTTCGCACGCGGGTAGACAAAAATAAATTAAAAATTCCAAAAATCCAGACTTTCTCTCTTTAAACCCCTAAAATGAAGGGATGAAAATTGTAGGGTAAATTTTCATCATTTTTAAATGTGATGACCCTAGAATGTTCAAATTTGGCAATTTTGTAGAATTTTCGGGATTAATAAAAGTGAAAATTATTCACAAAAACTATCCTTAACCTCTAAAATGGAGAGGTGAAATTTGTAGGTTAAATTAACTCATTCATAAAATGAATAAATAAAAGCTATACATATTAGCTTACAAAAATAAGGGAAATTCCACCCAAAACATATCTGTGAAAAAACAGTCCAAGTTTGAAAAAGTAAGGAAATCTAGGATAATTAAAGTTTTTTGTTAAACCTCCTGATGAAGGGTTCATAGACCGAAATATGTATAGAGATAAATAAAAAAATCTCCAAAATAATTTAAAAGATTTTTTAATTTTTTTTAATTTTATATCCAGTTTGTGAAACACCACTATAATCCGTTAAATAATTCCTGTGTTTAATATTTTTCACTATAAACCAACACCACTTTCCCTAAACTTTAAAAATAATTAAGTTGAGAAAATAATACTTTCAATTAAAATGCCTTCTTTCTATTTTGAATGACAATCTAAATTTGAGTATTCTAAATTTTTAATTTAAATTATTTTCATAAAACTTGGCTAGTCACCAATTTAGTTCATTTATCCTAATGGTCATCCACCAATTTAGTTCATTTATCCTAATGGGTAAGTTTCATGAAAATAATTTAAATTAAAAACTAAGAATTCACAAATCTAGATTGTCATTTAAAATGGAAAGAATGGATTTTAATTGAAAGTATTATTTTCGCAACTTAATTATTCTTGGTGAGTTTAACATGGATTTCACTACTTTTTCCAACTTGGCCTGTTTTTCCACAGAAATGTTTTGGGTGGAATACATGATTTTTGATAAGCAGAGTGATTATAGATATATATATAAAAACTACATGGTTCAGCAAAAGACAAAAACATTATTCGCATATTTTTCATTTATTTAAAACAGGTAAATACATCACTCATACCAGAAAAATATCAATGATTTGAATATGTTTTCTTTTTGAAAAGGAATGGATTTGAAAAAGTAGGTAGTCTTTTTTTATACTTTCCCTTACGATGATGTATTCTTCCTCTCAAAAGGGGATTTTGGCTGGAAAATATTCTTTATTCTATCCCTGGAAGCTTTAAGGCTTCCATCAAGGGCGGGATGCGAGTGAAAACTTGTAGCCTCGATTGGAACGTTTTTCAGCCCCAGAGAGCACCTGATTCATGTAGTGTCTTTCGCTCGAAAATCAAGGGGTGTCAGGGTAGGAGGGACGGTTCAAGGGGGTTTTGGGGGGTGATAAACCTGGAGGTATCTGTACCGAGTGACGTCGCCACAGATGTCGCTCTGACAAAACCAGGCTTTATTAAAGTTCTCAAAGGGACTGAGCAAAATTATTATTATTATACTAAGTAAATTGAGATAAAATTATATTTGCTCCAACTCCCCCACATCGTAATGAGTAAAAACATTTCGTTTAAAGATATTTAATCATTTTAAAATTTTAATTAAAATGTAAATTGGAAAGAACGGATGATGAAGAAAAAATAATAATTAAAAAACACATGCGGTGCCACCTAAATAGAGCTTATGTATAATTAAGCGTTGTGTATGTAAACCAATCACATGACTTTTTATTTCATTAGATGCAGTTTAAGACTCTTCAAAACGCTAGTTAATTATTAAAGAACGAGCTTTTCGTGCTTGCCTTCGGCACGCCCTCGAAGCTCGGCCCTCCGGGCTGGTGCACTGGCGGGCAGCGTCTCAGTCAAAAAATTTTATTCCTCTTAAAAAACCACACTCCAAATGTATACCGGTAAACTACCGAAAATACATCGTCTCTTAAAAGTTTCGCCTCTTTAACTTTTGAGTGGCGAGGGGGGGGGGGGGGATAATGATCAATATATTTAATGTTTCTTAATTTAAAATGAATTGGAGTCTCATTTCAAAATTCGAGTCCAAATTAGAATTATATTTCAAATTTGCCTGGTTAATGAAAATCGATTGGAGCCATCAGTTTAAAATCCGCGCTGACAATTATATTTCGAATTTGCCTCGTTAATTAATATATATTTAATGTTTCTTAATTTAAAATCTATTGCTGTTTTTTCATTTTCATTCGAGTTCAAATGAATACAATATTATTTCGACACAAAGTCCAAATCAAAAATATTTAGTTTTAGTATCAGAAATCAATATACAAATATTAATGTTGCGATGGTGTAATTGCTAGAGCTGATGCCCATAGTTCAAGAGTTCGTCGGTTCGATTCTAGGCAAGAGCGTAATTTTTTTAGAGAAATTTCTCTAAGCGTTGTTACAAATTAATCTAGACAATTAATTATTAAAGAATAATACTTTCAAATATTGATTCCTAGTAAGACAAGCCAATATAATTAGTATAATCACTGGCGGCTCCTGACATCAAACTTAGGTAAGGTAATTAAGAATAAGGGTTCAATTTTTTGGAGAAGGGGGGGGCTAATTTTGAGGGTGTTTAGAGATAAGAATTAAGAAAAAAAGCTAGGCCTATATTTAAACACCTCTTCCCATCTATCAAGTCATCCAAAGTTAAATAATTATTTTTTCATTTAAGTCACAAATCTTAGAGAGATCTCGTCCAAAGTCAATTTATAAATTAAAATGAATGTATTGTATTATAGACAAAAGAATCTACCACCAGAGGACCAGTGCATAGCTTTAATCCACTGAGCTATAAATCCCATATTATAATCCATGCCTAATGTCTATACGAAAATAGAATTTCATTATTATTCATTTTTTGCGGCTCTGTAGCAGCTTAAATAGAGGTCCCGTGTTCGGGTCCCTTTATATAATTTTTTCTATAATACATTGTTCTTTATTCTCTAATTTAATTGGAAGGTATTTTTTGAAAATAGCTGTTACAAAATGTTATAAATATTATATTATTTTAATATTGGTTATTCGAATTAGGTTAAACTTGACATAACATCTCCTTAGACTTAAGAGTCAAAATATCTGTCAGATTTCGCTCATTTTTAGCTCCACACATATCTGCCGGTTAGCTGGCAATCAATATACGACTGGAGGTGAACAAACCAGTTCTAAATGTATTAATTTTAAATTGAAAAACAAATAAAAAGAACTGAGGAAATGAAATTAAAAATAAAATGTATTTACAAATAAAGAAGATCAATGGGTAAGAAGAATCAAAGAAAAGGAGTAGGTCAGGAGGCTGTGGCCGCTAAGAATAGAGTCCTATGTGATGTCCCATCCGTGACCATCTCGTAAAGCTGTACAGAAAGAACATTTTATAAGGACACAATTTATCAAAGATTCTTTTATATAAATGGAAAATCAAAGTGAAAAATCTTTCGAAGAGGACGAAATAGAGTGAGAACAAAAAGATTGGAAAAGTGTTGGAAAAGATCTTTATTAAAATGAACCAAAGTAATGAAGATTTAAATTGAGAAAGGAAAAAAGTGAACACTTTTACAAGATATCATTTAGTGATTTGGCAATTTTTTGTCAGCAAAGAATTTTAACTAAGAATTTGAAAGTTGACACATATTTGGAGTTTAATAATTCAAATTTTTTCTAAATATGTAGAATTAACATAAGACATTATTGATTACATTATTTAACTTTCGCGGCTCAAAATTGTTTTAAGAAAAATTAAAACTAACGTTTAAAAGTTCATTTGTCTAAAACAAAAGTAACTCTACGTTAAATAGAAATAAACTGCAACGGATCGTTGCTAAACTTTATCCAAATTCATTTGAAATATTAATATGTTCTAGAGTAAAGTACTTTAAAATATAATTTTACTTAAAAACTTTATTTAACCTTTTTTGTGGTCCCCAAGGTACTTAATTAGGATATTAAATTTCATCAAAATTGGTTAAATCATTTTCAAGATATTTAGAAAAAACTAAAAAAGTACTGAAATAAAGTACTAATGTTTGTGGACCGATATGTACCAAAAACTAATCAGCGCTTCATTTTGTTAAAAGAATGCTAGGTTTTTAATTTCATTTCAATCGGTGCAACGGTGTGGAAAAAATCGTGGGCCAAAAAAACGATAACATACATCCATCCATCCATACATCCATCCATCCATCCGCACGCACTAAATGAAAAAATCGCACTTTTTGGCCTCTCGACGAGACCCCTTGTAATTTTTGGCAAAACCGTCACGTGCTAAAATTCAACCTAATTGAATACTACAATTTGTGACTTTAATTGAGTCCATGGGTTCCGTAGTTTTTACCTGAAGACCCTTTGAAGCCACGCTTGCCCCGAGAGCAATTACAATACTTTACCCATGCTTTGCATTGGATAAAGTAAAAAACGTTAAAAGGAAAATTACATTCGATCGAAAGAGTTTTGCTGGCAAGTGGCAGATTTATGATTTTGCCGCCGTTAAGCTGAAATATTTTGCAGCCTATCCTCAGGGGCGGATTTAAATTCTTTGGGCATTAGGCAAAATCTTTATTTCGGGCCCCTATGTAAAAATATAAAATATATTAGTACGAATCAATTGCCTCTTTAGCCTACTAGAAATAATAAAAGGGTTTAATTTTTTCCTCATCACATATTCAATTATATCTATTGAAATTTCATATATATGAAATATTTTCTGTTATATTTTATATCAAAAAGTTTTTATTAGAATATTTGCATTTTAAAGGATAGTTTATTTGAAGTCGAATTTGAAAAATACTAATACTACCTTGAAATAATTTTTAAAAATATGAAATTAATAAATAATATAAAATAATCGATTATTAATCATTATATTCAATGTTGAACAAAATTGATTGATTTGTTTTTAAGAAAATGTTAAAAATTAGAAAACCGTAACAAATGATTCGCTGAATCCTAGTGAATTGCGACCCAGCCTCTTGATAAAACAGAAAAAAAGAATTATAAAAGAGAAGGAAAACGATCTTATTTTATCGATTTCCTTCATCGAAAGGTTCAAAATATGTCTAAAATATAAGAAAATAGCATTTTGATTAAGAATTTTGTACTTGCAAAGATTCAATTTTTTTTCTTGCGAACTAATGCCAAAATGCCGAAAAGTTTTATTTTTTTTTCTCATTATGTATTTATTCAAATCTATTGAAATTTCATATCTTTCTGTTATTTTCATTTATCTTTTATATCAAATTACTATTATTAATGAATTTGCATTTTAAAGGAGAGTTTATTTGAAGTCCAATTTTAAAAAACGCTTATAGCTCCGTTGGAATTTTTTTTAAAAATATGAAATTAATAGATATTATAAAACAATTAATACTTTAATTCAATTTCGAAAGAAATCGATTCAGTATTTTTTGATAAAATGGTCAAAAACCATCTGAATCGTCTAAAAAACGATGTTTTTTGAAAGGACAAGATGACTTTAAAAAAAGTTAAAAAAGTCAAATGAAACAAAACATTGACTTGTGACATGGAGCCGAAATTTAAAATGTTCAAAAACCGTCTATGAAAGACCGTTTTAGAAACATTTTCTCAAAAAGTACTAAATAGATTTCGTTCAAAATTGAATTAAATTATTAATACTTAATTGTTTTATAATATCTATTAATTTCATATTTAAAAAAAAATTCACAGCAGTTATTAGAGTTTTTTCAAATTGGACTTCAAACAAACTACCCTTTAAAATGCAAATTTCCTAATAATAATTATTTGATATAAAAAATAAATGGAAATAACAAACAGATATGAAATTTCAATAGATTTGAATAAATTTCTAATGAGAAAAAAAATAAAACTGTTGGCCATTTCTAGTTGATTCACTTTCGGAGAGAAGAAATTGAATCTTTTCATACAATTTCTTTTAAACTACAAAATTCTTACCCAAAGTGCAATTTTCTTATATAATAGACATACTGTGAACCTTCAGATAGATGAAGTCGATAAAATAAGATCGATTTCTGTCTCATTTATAATTAATTTCTTCTGATATATCCTGAGGATATCTCACCATCAGACACTTTTGTCATTGATTCAAGTCCATTCACTCTACAATATTGTAATATTTTTTAACGCGCAAACTATTGATCTTAGACATTTTAGTTTTATGAACTTTTCTGTTGGAAATGAAATCTTGTTTAATAAAAATCATTATATAAACTTGTGTGACTCAAAGGGTTAGGCATCATCATCATTGAGTATACAGTCCTAAGACTGGTTTGATGCAACAATCCGTCTCCACTCGACTCTGTCCTCCGCCAGCTGTTTAATCTCTCTAAATGTCTGGCATCCCATATCCCCAATTATTTGGTTGAAATATTCTAATCTGGGTCTTCCCTTCCCCTTTTCTTCCCACCTCCTCCAAGATATCCCTAAGCAGTCCCCCATGTCTCAGTGTGTGTGCCCCATCATCTGACTCCCCTTCTCTTCTTCAGACTCTTCCACAAGGTTCTTCTTTCTCCGATTTTTCCAAGAACTTCTTCATTTGTAATTTTATCCATCCATTTGATATTCACCATTCTTCTGTAGCACCACATTTCGAAAGCCTCCATCTCTTTCTCTCCGCTTTTCCAATTGTCCAGGTTTCACACCCGTAACATGGCTATGCTCCGTACATATGTCTTCAATAGCAACTTTCTGTTTGTTGTTGATTGAGGAGGAGCATAGTAGTTTTTGTTTTGAATTAAACCCCATTTTTGCTTGGGCAATTCTTACTTTAATTTCGTTTTTGCTCCTCCCATCCCATGTTATTTTACTTCCTAGGTAGCGGAATTCCTTAACTCCTTCTAGGTTTTCTTTGGTTAATTTTGATGCATTCCTGTCTCGTTTGTTCTTTTTTTGTACATACTAGGACCTTGGTTTTATTCTTGTTTACTTTCATTTTGATTTCTTCTATTAGGATTTGCTAATTCCATTCAAGGCGTCCTCTAATTCTTTTTTATTGCTTCCTAGAAGGGCAATGTCATCGGCACCCTAACATAGCGATCTTTTGACCTTGGATTTCTATACCTGTATCAATTTTGTCTTTGAATTCTTTAATCGCTTCTTCTATGTATAAGTTGAAAATCATGGGTGACAGCACACATCCTTGTCTTACACCTTTTTTATTTGGCTTTCTTGTTCATCACCAATATTTATAATTGCCGTCTGGTTTTGATATAGATTGTAGATTAGTCTTTTTCTCTCTGAATTTTATTCCCGCCTGTTTTAATATTTTAAACATAATTTCCCAATTGACGTTATCGAATGCTTTCAGGTTCATGAATCCGATGTAGACAGATTCTTCCCTGATAAAAGCCTTCTATTATTAGTTCAAGAGAGAGAATTGCTTCGGTGCCTCTGTTTCTTCTAAAGCCGAACTGGTCTTTCCCCAGATTTTCTTCAACTCTTTGTTCTATTCTTCTTTGAATTATTTTGGGTTAGATTTTGGAGGCATGTGAGGTTAGGCTAATGGTCCTGAAATTTTCACATTTATCCGCGCCTGTCTTTTGGGAAGTGTGACTATTTTGTTTTTTTGGAAATCTTTTTGGGATGATTCCCAATTTATAGATTTTGCTAATTAGTTCAAAAAGTTTGTCACGCCTTTTCTCCAGAGTTCTTTTAGGATTTCAGCTTGTATATATTGTCTATTCCGGGTGCTCTATTATTTTTTAGTTCCTTCAAAGCTGTCTCTTGAATTCTGACCCGAGTATGTATCTCCTAATTCGTTTTCATCCACAGATTCTCTTCTTCTATTGGGTTCATTGTTTTTTCTTTCCATAGAGTTCTTCTAGGTGTTCCTTCCATCTATTTGCCTGTTCGTTTTCGTTTAGAATAATGTGGCCTCCTTTATCTCTTATGTTCTTGCTTTTTGGCTTGTCTTCTTGAAAATTTCTTTTATTGCCCTATAGGCTACATCAACTTTTCCCAATACTAGATTTTCGTTGACTTCTTTACATTTTTCTTGAATCATTTTTTCTTTTGCTTTTCTACATTCTCTTATAACTTTCCATCTTAATTTTTTATATGTTTCTTCTTTCCCTTCTTCGTCTTTTCTGTTCTTAAATTTTCTTCGTTCGTCAATCAGTTGCAGTATTTCGTCTGTTACCCATGGCTTTTTAATTTCGTTTTTCTTTGATTGAAGGACTTCGTTGGCTGTTTCGGTCAGGCTTGATTTCATGTCATTCCATTCTTGTTCGATCTTCTTTATTATTTGTGTGTGTTTTTTCTTCCAGTTTCTTATTCATTACGTTTTCGAAGAGTTTTTGGGTTTCCTTATTTTTTAATTTAGATATATCCCATTTTTTTCGCGACAGCCCCTTTTTTATTAGTTTTTTAAATTTTAGTTGGCATTTCTCTCATCGCAATTATCAGGATCACTAGATATATCAGCCCCAGGATAACTTTTGCAGTCCTTTAATTGATTTCTGAATCTTGTCTGACTAATATGTAATCTATTTGAAATCTCCCTTGTCTAACGGCATTTTCCACGTGTAGATCCTGATGGTGTTGGAAGAGTGTGTTTGCTACTACTAGACTGTGCTTACTGCAAAATTCAATTAATCTTTCGCCCTTCAGTCCTATTTCCTAGACTGTGTTCGCCCACCACTTTTCCTTCTTTGCCTTTTCCTACTCTTGCATTCCAATCCCCCATAATTATTAAATTTTCATCCCCTTTAACGCGCTTCATCAGGTTTTCAATTTGTTCGTACATTTCTTCTATATCTTGGTCCTCATATGATGGATTTTGCCGTGTGGAACAAATTATATATACAACACATGAAAGTAATAAGAAATGAATATGATAATAGGGAGAAATAAATAGAAACTTGGCTTGATTATTATTCTTGGCATTTTTAAGACGGGTATCAGTGGGAAGACAATTTTAGATTTCACGTGGATCAACAAAATATTTTCTTTCATTGATTTTAGCGTGTATGATTTCGCGAGGCGTTACGAACGATTTGTTCCAACGCCAAGTGGCCGGGGTGCACTTGATTCTGAAGCATCGGCCAATAAATAGTATTAATGATTTTAATTTTATTAATTTTAAACTTAAAAATGCCTTTAAATACTCTTTAAAATATGTGTCTAAAACCAAGTAAAATTTTATTTGTGGGGGTGATTTCGATTATGGGATTTGTAGATTTTTTAACTAAGGGCGATAGACTTAATTTCAATAATTTGTGGTTTATCAATTGTTCTATTAATCTCTATGCCGGTAGATAGGTTACTGACTTTAATTCGGTGGTGGGCTCTATGATGAAACTAATATTAACATTCTTAAGGGGGTCTGAATTGAGTTCTTGTGTGGTTTCGGTGAGTTCGGCTGTGGATACCGCGGTTAAAATGAATTTTTAATGGAGGCCGAGTGGTTGGGAGGGTAGTTACATTTCAAACTTTCCGGGATGATCATCAAATCGACTTGTCGATCCATCGAGCCTACTCGGTCATTTCATCAAATCTGCCATTCATATTTTCTAATCTGCCATCTACATTATCGAATCTATCATCTATACTTCAAATTCACCATTCAAATTTTCAAGTTTACTATCCATATTCTCAAATTTACCATTCAAACCTTCAAATTTAACATTCAAACTTTCAAATTTACCATTCATAATTTCAAATTTACCATTCATATTGCTATTTATATTTGCGTTATTCTCCATCGCAGTCATCATCTGCCTGAACATTGCCTGCGTATCATCGTTATTGGGGATGGTGGGTCTAGTACTAGGGTGAGGGTTGGGGGCAGGTTCATATTACCTGCCGCTCTGTCGAGTGTCTCTCGTATAGGTGGAGCCGATTGTTATTCGTTGTTCGCATTATTGGTCTCAGGTTCCATGCCAGCAGTTGGTGTAGACGACGCTGCCTCCGAGCCTGCTTCCAATTCAGCGAATCTGACGTCCCCTCCGCAACGACTCCCGTCTCGTCGGAGCTTGCTAATAGGGATGGCCTGCGATCTGCAGTTTCCAATATCACCGTCTCGATCCCTTGTGGCATTTTGGGTAGCTCAGAAAAAAAAATAAATAGTAATATCAACAAAATGATTAATAAATATTATGTATTTTAATCTATAATCGGTAGGTGGGAATGTCAATGGCCCTTGGTTATTTACTTATTTTTAATTCAGGCAAATATAAATATAGAATAATTTTTTTTGTAAATTTTTTCTTTTTCAATATAATAAAAATTTTTTTTTTTTAAACAGAGGAACCTTCTAGTCTCTGGGTAAACGTAGCTACTTTCAAATATTTTCAGAATTATAGTACCAGGAAATTGTGAGATGAAATGATTTTTTTTTGAAAATGAATAGGATTTCACCTGGATCAGTAGAATACCGGCTTTTTTGCGGGCCTATCCAATCCCAGCTTACGAACACCACACGAGGGGGTGGGGGTTATTAGGGGGCAAGGGGTGAATGTAACTATGTACTAGGGAAATTGGGCTTTATTTTATTACGTTATTGTTAAATTTATTCGCTTCGCTATTTATTAATGGGGTGGGTGTGTCCCTCAGTGACTGATCCAAGTGGCACGTCCCTGAAATGGAGAATGAAATTTGAGGTGATGCGTGAAGGATGTAGAAATGGGCTTCCTGGTACTAATACTATAAATAAAGTTATACAGACCAGCAATTAATAGAGAGACTGAGATATTTATTTTTGTATCGTTATAAATAAGAAAGTAAGAGATAGAGAAGTGTTTCCTTTGTAGTTTCCCAGTTGCGGAGAGGCGTGTTATTTTGTTGTAGATGTCCCGATGGGGAAGAACGGCTGGTGAATGTAATATATATATATATATATTAGGTTTGAGACCGTATCCGAAGGTGTGCTTCTCTGGTGCTCAATGTATATAATTGTATATATATTAGCGGTAAGTGCTTCGTACGCCAGTACTCTTCTCAAGAAGAACGTGTATCAAATAAAATGAAGTAACCGCCTTGTGCAAATCAGGTGCTCGATGAAGAAGGAACTTGCATATATAGAGAATTAGCAGTTTATGTGCTCACTCTCTCTGCACTCGTGTCAAAAACTGTGGAACTTGAATATAACAGTATTTGTGTAGGTTTATTCAGAGTCACTTCGATAGCAGTAGATATGCACACTCTCTCATGACATGTCAGTCAATGACTGTCGAACTTGCTCATGTCAATGCTCTTCTATGTTGTTAATCGTTGGTCATTTACTATGCTTTCTCAGAACTCATAAATTTCCCCTTGTTTGATGATTAATTGATTGCCTTAATTACATTTAATTATGAATAAAAATGAGAATTTAATTAATTATTGAAATAAACTATGGTTCAATCCACAGGACCATTGCAAAGTGTTAGGCAATTATGGTGAAATTTAGAAAGTTATATAAATACTCCCTATAAACTCATTGTTCCCATAGAACAATCGAAACCCCATTATTACGAGACATCACTTATGTATTTCTCATTAAATTATTTCGTTACTTCCAAAATTTGTCAATTCTAGTAAAAAGTTAGATGATCTCTAATCAGATTACCGAAATTGAAACCTCGTGGTGCTAATCAGATGGCGGGTTGCCCCCTCCCCCCTAGGAAAATTCCCTAACCAATGGTAGCGACCATCCCATTTTGAGCCAAGTAACTAAATTTTGGGGTCGAAAAACATAAATTGACAATGACATTGAAGAAATTATATTGAGCAGCGACCAAAAATAAATTCAAAACAGGCTGCCATCCACATGACTTTACAATTCACCTGGCTCCTGGCAGGATCATCCGTGGCCTAGTTGGTAATTCTATTGAAAGAATCCAATCGAGTAAAATAACTAAAAAGGGTGTAGATAGAATTATCTAACTTCTTCCATTATAGCGAAGGAAATGCAAGGATGCCAAATACAAGTCAAGAAATGTTCAGACTATTAAAGATTCAATTTTTAAATTCTATTATTCTAGAAATGAATGGCATTCTGCTCTTGGATCAAAATTATACTCATTATACAGAAAGCAAATATTAAATTGAACTTCAATAAAATTCAGACAATAATGTGAAAAAAATATGGCGAACGTTCTGGGTCGTGAAAAAGCTTTTACTTTTGTCTACATTTTTATCATTCAATTGAAAAATTAATTTCATAAAAAGAAATCGTCTTAGAAAGTTTGTTCTGTAGCAAAATTTTTGTATTTTCAATGCGGAGAACTGTTTAGATTTTGGGCTCTCTAAGCGAGTGTTTCTCAACCTGTGTGCCGGGAGCGTTTTTGACAAATAATTAAAATTGGATGGCTTTTGTAAATTTGAAATAGTATTTGTAATTACTTCATTTTTTTGTATCATACAACTTTTACTTTTTTTTTATATTTAGGTGTTCCGCAAATGATTCCAGATATTTTTAGTGAGCCGTCAATCAAAAAAGTTTGAGAAACACTGGACTGAAGTGAATCACTAGATTTTAGTACGGTTGAATATCCAATTTGATCCAATATATTGTTTTGTTTATTTTGAATTTCAAGTTTATTGACTTGAGGCTAAGTGTGGCCACTAATAGGTATGTATCCTAAAGTTTACTCACATATGCTAACTATCTAACCACTAGATTCTAATCTTGCCTCCTTTGGTGTGATGGCGTTGACTGAATATTTTTCAATTTTCTGTTACTTAACTATCATCTAAAATATTTTAACATCCTTTATTTCACTTTTAAAGAAGAAAGAAACGTCTAATTTGATTCCCCCAAATCGTTAAATTTCTATCTTGAAATATTACCTATTCTTTTTGATTGGAAATCGATATGTATTAATATTGACTTGACGCCTAATTATTGACAATAAAATCAATAGCTGGTGATAAGAACCCCAGAATCTTGACTTAAGACTGAAGGGAAATATGGAAACCGTTTAATGCAGTGTAAAAAGTAGAAGAATTTCAGGCTTTCTCGCATTCAGCCTGCTTGTGCGTGCACTTATGAAACTTTATGACACTAACTCTCTCTCTTTCAAAAACTTAAAGACAATAGCAAATAATTATACTAATAGATTTTGATATATGAGCCGTTTATTTTGAAAGCGGCCTAAGTCCATTTTTTGTTATTTATATTTTTATAAATACGCATATATTTATATTTATTTTGATAAATTCATTTTGACAAATTTGTGAGAGTATTGCACTCCATTAATACATTTTTTTTCAAAACTTATGCCACTTTCAAAATAAACGGCTCATATACAAGTAGGTTGTTTTCTTAGCAAATAATATTTTACAACTTGTTCATTTTAAAATTTATATTTTTTTTTAATTTGGTTAATCGGGCCTAGAAATATCTGAAACGTGGAGAAAAATAATTTTCAAACATTAATTTTAATAATTAATAAATAAATTGTTGTATGGAAATAAGGACAATAGCTTATGAGAGTATTTTTTATTTTATGCCAACGTTTCGTCAACTTTATTGACTTCCTCAGGGCTCTAAAATATGACAAGCCTCAATTAGTACATTTTATAACAATTTCAAATCAAATCAAGCTTTGATCTTAAACTACTTCAGCACATACAAAAACAATTCCACAGACACACAAAAAACTCATTTTACATACCAAACAAATTAATGTACTAATTGAGGCTTTTCATTTTTAGAGTCCTGAGGAAGTCAACAAAGTTGACGAAACCTTGGCATAAAATAAAAAATACTTGCATAAGCTATTGTCCTTATTTCCCTACAACAACTTATTAATTTAATCGATGGACATAAATAATTAAAATAATTAATTTTACTTTCACCTATATTTATTTCATTATATTATGATAGTAAATATATTAGAACATTAGAAGACGAAGTACAAAAGAAAAGGAAAAGACAAAAACTAAAATTTCTCCCATTTAATAAAAATATAAGATGAGAAGACACTTTTAAATAAGTGAAAAAGTTGGCTTGAGGTAGAGACGAGTATTTAAGCAGTGCATATATTGATAGGTCGCAAACTTAGATTTGGCATACCCACACCATACCAAGGGATCCTAGAAAAAAATATTTTCCCGCAATAAATGTAAGCTGAAACGCCCCTATATATTGGGCTACTGGGCTAGTAGTATTTATTTTGTTCTAAATGTGTATTTACTGTTACTTACGATGGCTGCTGTGCTATCATGATTTTTTTCCAATTCAAAGGTTTTTATTTACAATATATATTATACAATTTTCATAAGTACATTATAGAATAAAATAGTTGCATTCATTTTAGAAGTAGTCCAGGCAAATGATGTGAAAAAATGGCATAAACAGGTTATAATTCCCGGTAAAGATTTTATTCCTGGAATACCTTTATTGGTACTCCAATATTACCACCCTAAGTTTTCCCCCAAATCTGTGTTGTGGAAATTTTTCTACGCGCCTCAAAATGAGAAAATTTCGGACTTTTTTCAATTTTTCTTGAATAACCCAAAAACGGTTTATCAAAGCAAAAAGATCTTTATTAGATAAATTAAAGCTCTTTAGATTACGCGTAATACTTTAAAAATTTCATCTATTTAAGTTAAGTAGAACTTGTACTAGCGATTGTTAAAAAACAGCCCGGGTTCACTGTTGAATATCCTTAAAACTCGTACTTTTTTCGATTTTTCTTCATTTTAACCATGAAGGAGCACATTTTCGACAAAGATGACTCTATACATTTTTAAACTAGATTAAATTTTCTACAATTTAAATGAAGTTTCATCTTAATTAGATAATGGTAGCAGGAGGTTGAAGTTTTGAATAAATGCAATTTTTTGCAAATAATCGCAATTTTTCCTTCATAAAATGACTCATCCTAGAAACTTGATTCCTATCTCATTGTATAGAAAATTTTATTTACTTGAACGTTTACTTGGACCACTTTTTCTATAAAACCCTTAGATTTATAGATATACTACATTTTCCGGACAGGATATGATCCGAATCCTCAAAAGCATCATGGAAAATGCTGAATATCTATAAATCTAAGAGTTTTATCAAAAAAGTGTTCCAAGTAAACGTTCAACTCAACAAAATTTACTAGAGAAATGAGATAGAAATCAAATTTCTAAGATAAGTGGTTTATATTTTAAGATGGAAAAACTACAATTTTTTGAAACATGGATCATTTCCTGTCATGGAAAATGCTAGATATCTATAAATCTAAGAATTTAAACAAAAAAGTGGTCCAAGTAAATGTTCAAGTCAACAAAATTTTCTAGACAATAAGATAGGAATCAAGTTTCTAGGATGAGTCATTTTACGAAGGAAAAACTGCGATTATTTGCAAAAAATTGCATTTTTTAAAAACTTCAACCCCTGTTACCATTATGTACAATTCTTAGATTTATAGATATCTAGCATTTTCCATGACAGGAAATGATCCATGTTTCAAAAAATTGTAGTTTTTCCATCTTAAAATATAAACCACTTATCTTAGAAATTTGATTTCTATCTCATTTCTCTAGTAAATTTTGTTGAGTTGAACGTTTACTTGGAACACTTTTTTGATAAAACTCTTAGATTTATAGATATTTAGCATTTTCCATGATGCTTTTGAGGATTCGGATCATATCCTGTCCGGAAAATGTAGTATATCTATAAATCTAAGGGTTTTATAGAAAAAGTGGTCCAAGTAAACGTTCAAGTAAATAAAATTTTCTATACAATGAGATAGGAATCAAGTTTCTAGGATGAGTCATTTTATGAAGGAAAAATTGCGATTATTTGCAAAAAATTGCATTTATTCAAAACTTCAACCTCCTGCTACCACCATCTAATTAAGATGAAACTTCATTTAAATTGTAGAAAATTTAATCTAGTTTAAAAATGTATAGAGTCATCTTTGTCGAAAATGTGCTCCTTCATGGTTAAAATGAAGAAAAATCGAAAAAAGTATGAGTTTTAAGGATATTCAAAAGTGAACCCGGGCTGTTTTTAACAATCGCTAGTACAAGTTCTACTTAACTTAAATAGATGAAATTTTTAAAGTATTACGCGTAATCTAAAGAGCTTTAATTTATCTAATTAAGATCTTTTTGCTTTGATAAACCGTTTTTGGGTTATTCAAGAAAAATTGAAAAAAGTCCGAAATTTTCTCATTTTGAGGCGCGTAGAAAAATTTCCACAACACAGATTTGGGGGAAAACTTAGGGTAGTAATATTAGAGTACCAATAAAGGTATTCCAGGAATAAAATCTTTATACCGGGAATTATAACCTGTTTATGCCATTTTTTCACATCATTTGCCTGGACTACTTCTAAAATGAATGCAACTATTTTATTCTATAATGTACTTATGAAAATTGTATAATATATATTGTAAATAAAAACCTTTGAATTGGAGAAAAATCATGATAGTACAGCAGCCATCTTAGGTAACAGTAAATACACATTTAGAACAAAATAAATACTACTAGCCCAGTAGCCCAATATATAGGGGCGTTTCAGCTTACATTAATTGCGGGAAAAGATTTTTTCTAGGATCGCTTGGTATGGTGTGGGTATGCCAAATCTAAGTTTGCGACCTCGAAAGGGTGGGGGACAACTTTTGGTGGCCAAAAAACCTCGAAATTTTTGGACTTTTTCAATTTATAACTCGAACACAATTCATATTTTGTAAATAACCGTTCTATAGTAAATTAAAGAGGAAAAAATTTGGCGTCGATTAAAAAAAATAGATAATAGATCCAGTAGTTCGGTTTTTTATGGCGATTCAAAAAACAGCTCCTGGGATATTCAAAAATGATCACTCTGGAATATCCCTAAAACTCGGACTTTTTTCGATTTTTTCCTATTTTGACCATGAAGGAGCACGTTTTTGTCAAAGACGACGATGGTTACTCGTGCCGGAATGAGGTTGATGCTTTGAAAAGAAAAATTGCAGTTTTTCCTTCATAAAATGAAAACTATTCATCCTAGAAACTTGATTCTGTAGGAAATTTTGTTGAGTTGAACGTTTACTTGGATCACTTTTTTGTTTAAATTCTTAGATTTATAGATATCCTTCATTTTCCGGACACGATATTATTCGAATCCTCAAAAGCGACAATGTGGTCTTTGTCGAAAACGTGCTTCTTCCTGGTCAAAATGGGAAAATATCGAAAAAAGTGCGAGGTTTTGGGATAGGTATTCAAAAGTGATGCGGGGGGCTGAAAAAATCCAATCCAATAAATATGGACAAGGTGGAAATAATTTTAATCGACTTTAAGGATCACAAATAAGAGCTATATGAGTTTTCGACGGTTTCTGGATGGTGCTAAATTTTTGAGGGCCTTAAATTACGAAAGTTTTAGACTTATTTCAAATTTTTGCTTAGAACGCTTATAAACCATGCAATCTACCTAAAATTTCACTTTTACCAAAATGAAAGAGCATAACGTTAAAGAATTAATAAAATAGAACGAATAAAGTTAAAATCGGTTCAGCCGTTTAGCCACAATTCATCGTCAAATATAGGCAATTTTGGCGGAAAAGTTAATTATGCTTATTTGGTGTTCACAAGAAACCACACTTGGAATTTTTGCGGTGATCCCCATAATAGTTGCCAATTGGCTAAAAAATTAGATTCGCAAAGTTTCATCTTAATTGAACAACGGTAACCAGTGCCGCAATGAAGTTGAAGTTTTTGAAAAACTGCAAAAAATTGCAGTTTTTCATTCATAAAATGAAAACCACTCATCCTAGAAACTTGATTCTTATCTCATTTTCTAGGAAATTCTATTAGCTTGAAGTGTTACTTGAGCCACTTTTTTGTTAAAAGATTTAGATTTGAAGATATCCAGCATTTCCCAAGACATGACCTGTTCCGACCTCATTGTGGCACGGGATACCGTGGTCTAATTAAGATGAAACTTTGCCAATCTCAATTTTTAGCCATTTGGCAACTATTAGGTGGTCAGCACTAAAATTCGAAGAGTGGATTCTTGTGATCACCTAATAAGCATAATCCACTTTTCCGCTAAGTTGGTAAAAATTGCCTATCTTTGAAGATCAATTGTGGCAAAACGGCTGAACCGATTTTAACTTTTAACTTCATATCTGGTGTGAAATTTTATGCTCTTTCATTTATGTAAGAATGAAGTTTTCAGTCAGACGCATGCTTTTTGATTTATAAACGAAAATCAGAAAAAAGTCAAAAATTTCTGCGGTTTTTAGGCCCTCAAAAATTATAAATGAACTAAAATTCATATCGCTCTGTGATTGATCAGTCTCCTCTTAGTGTTTCTGAATTAAGATTCACCACAGAATTTATGATATGTCTTATGCTCAGCGATTTTTAAAAAATCTTCGGAAACATCTTTGAAAGAAAACAAATAAAATAAAAACTACCATAAACCTCAAGTAAAGTGATTCACGGGTTGTATTGATTTAGACCAAAAGCTAACCATACTTTTGTAAGATAATTCCTAATATATGTTTCGAATTTCGTTGCTATGAGACTTAATGATGTTGGGCATAAACACCCACTCCTATCATTGAATTTTCGCATGAGTTTTGAATCTGATGCCCACAAAACCCCATTTATTTTTCTAAACTCAATTTCTATATCTTAAAGACTTAGATATTAATTGAACATCTTGAATGCAATATTTTAACTTTAATGATTCGCTATTAAAGTGAATATAAAAATGCCCAATATGTAAGTACTCGTATCAGACCAATTATTCACATTGTGAAAGGTTTTATTTTTCAAAATTTATTAATAGAGAGGCGTATTTATTAAGTGAACTTGCCGTATTGGGATAGGGATATAGGAATAGGATATAAATTGCAATTAATAAATCAGATAAAGTTAATTAATCTAAAGTATAATTTGAGGAGTGTTTTACTTCTAGGAAAGAGTAATAGAGTAGTATTAACTCAATTGATATTGATTTGTCCTATTCCATGTTGAACATGATAAGTGAATTAAGTTGAAATATTAGTAGAAGTAAATTAATTCCAAAACCATCTAATTGTGCAAGTGACAAGGCTGTTTCAGGTACAATCCACTCAAATGAATTCTTAATATGTATATCCATTAAATTTAAAAATAAATATAATTCTATACCTATATTGAAATATTATTCGATACGCCCACGAAGAAGACCTAAGTATTGAATTCATACAATAATAATTATATATATATTTTTATTTCTCATGATTGAAAATTGCAAAAACGCTGAGAAAAATAACTTTAAATCATTGGTTTTTTTGTCTGTGTGTCTGTTTGAGTCCAGAAACTCACATTAGCTGAAGAACAGAATTATCCAAACAAAGAATTTATTAGATTTTGGGCTTACTAACCTCAGATATTCTAATTCATAAATGCGAAAATTCCGAATAAAACAGAATAAAAAGACCAATAACTCTGTTGTGGCAGTTGAAATTGATTTGCATTTTATTAAACTGCACCTCTGTGGGAATTCTAACTTTATAGCTCAAACTGTTCGCTGTCGAATACTTTTAAACCATAAAAATTTGTGGACAAATTTCACTTGATCTTTCAATTTTATGTCCATTACTTACAGCAAATAGAAAACATTTTTATTTTCTCTCTGTGAGTCTGTGTCTCTGTGTGGATCGGGTAACCTGCATTAAATCAAGAACAAATGTCGTAGAAAATTTGTTCTATTGTTAAAATATGTCCATTTACAATGCAGAGAACTGATTAGATTTTGGGTTTGCAAATTTGAGAACTTGCGATTCAAAAAAACAACATTTTTTCATTGATTTAATTGAAATTTTAATGACATCTCATAATATAGATATAAAAGAGCGTACCGAGTCTATAAAAAAAGCTTTCCTCGAAATTATTGTTCTTGTTATTATTATTATTAATTATTTGTTTTTCTTTCATAGTCATAGAAGAGACTCGTAAATAGAATAAATAAATAAATAAAATTAAACCTTATCTTATTCCAATATATTGAACTTTTTCCTAATAATTAAATCGGATATTCTTTAATGATCTCTCATAAGCTGAGTGAATGCTCTTTCAAATAACATTAGCTTGTCTTTGAATTATTGACATAAATGAAAAAGTAGTTAGAAATGTCATCTTAAAGTCACTAAATATAATTGTAAGTTTAAAAGGTGCTAGTCCATACTCAGTATTTATTACATCGGTGATGACTCAATCTGCATCAAAACTGCTAAAGTCAATCGAAAAGGCTTCAAATAATTTTTGAAATGCAGCCTCTGCAACCGAACAAAGTTCCTCAATACACCTTGTGTAACTGGGCAAAGTTCATCATACTTCTTGTTCTACTGAGACAAGGGCGGAGTCTGGCCGAAGCAACGCTCAGGGCCGGTTGCATGTCGCATGTCGCAAAGTAAATGCTTTTTACCATTAACCAAGGTAGATGGTAAATGGAGTGACTGGGATGGCCAATCAGATGACAGGCACTGAAAGTTCCTGTCATCTGATTGGCCATCCCAGCCCCTCCATTTACCATCTACCTTGGTTAGTGGTAAAAAGCATTTACTTTGCGACATGCAACCGGCCCTCAGTGGTGCGTTTGAACTACTCTCCTCCTGTATGTGATAAGAATGGGCGGGAGATGGATCTCTATGGGTGTAGGGAACAAGGGGTCAATTTTACCAACTTTATCCCCATCCCTGAATCCTCTCTCCAACCCCAGCCTGAAAACATTCTTAAAAAAGCTGTTAATGTCATCGGGACCAATTAGTTTAGCGACTCCAAAAACTATGGAGTCGACACTAATCCCCGTCAATTTGGACATTTAATTTTTCACCCCCCCCCCCCCCATACCGATGGTGACTAAACTTGAACTTAAACGGTATTGGCAGTGTCACTATTTATCTCAGCGACCCCGAAAACTATGAGTTCGACACAAATCTCGATCATTTTGGACATTTAATTTTTCACTATTTCTCCCCTTCCCTGCCGATGGGGGGTGAACTTGGAATTATGTAAAGTGGAAACGCTTGTGTGTTGGTATTATGTTATTCAAGTAGTTTTTTTTAACTTCTCAAAAAACGATATTTTTACGATAACGATTATGGTAATAGAATTCGAGTCGACAAAGGCTATACGCTCAACAAAAAAGCCTTTGAAATTAAATGGCGCAAAAATAATTTTTTCGATAAAATAAGTATTATTATTAATTATTTTTTTTTCAGAAACAAAATGAAAATAAAATCAAGATAAATAGATCATCCAAAATGGATTCTGTAAGAGGCCAATCATAAAATTCCAGGGGGGGGGGGGTATTGCTTAGAGTAATGATATTGTGACAAGGGATATGGAGGTCTAAGGAAACGTGACGTTCGTACTTAATCAATTATATTTTAATTTTTTTCTCAACTTGTCAGCAACAAATCGTTTATAGGTGAGGGGTCTAGCTTTTGTGGCGTTATATTTGTTAGGCGTGTCCCCGAAAATGTGATGCATCGTGACGAAGGCGGGTTCAAAAAGCGAAATTTTGCGTGACATATTTTATGGATGGAATGAGTTCATCCCTCGTTCCTTTTTACTCCTGTTTTGTAAATTCAATTTCCTTTGATTATTATTATCTAATTATTAATCATAAAAATATTAGCTTCCTCGATGTTTAGCAAATGAAAAGGTTTTCACTTTATAAACTTGTCAACTCTTAGAATTAGAAAATAATATAATGACATTATTTATAAAGATTTTATATACTAGTATTTAATAATTTATTTCTCATAAACAAGACACAAGATGAAGATAATTATGATTGACACTTAGTTGAATTAATATAGTTTTTTCTAACGCCCCAGATTAGCTTTTTTCAACTCGTCCCTTGGTTTTTTCTTGACGGTGGCGAAAGGGCAGCCTACTTCTGTGTTTGAGACTCTCAAAAGACGAGGTTACATTACTCCGATAGAATTATAAAAATGGTAGTTAATCTGGTGACAGGAGAGTCCTCAAAACTAAAGATTAACATTATTGACAGTAGTGAATAAAGAAACAATTTCTTTTCTGAAGAATTCCTGTGCCCTTAAACAAACCACATGTTCCGTAGTTACTCTGACAACTAACTAGGTACGTGTCTGGTCAATATAAGAACAAAGCCAACTTCTAAATAATCTATTGTCCTATAGTCTATTTCAAAAAATCTTTATTTAAGCGTGATCGATCAATTCGAGTAAGTTGCAAAATGGGCGAATTCTCATGAGATCATCTATCCAACAAGTAAACTTTCCCAACCTTGGTAATCAAATGAAAGTAGACTATTAACAAATTCTAGCTAGTTTACCTAAATTATTGCTAAAGTTATCAGGGATGATTGCTTGGTTTATTCTAAGATAAAAAGTTCTATGAACATAAATAATTATATCTTAAAATGCTTTGTTCATTAGATTTTTTTAAATTTCGAATTATTTATTTCCAATACATGTATTTACATTATATTACAAAAGGTTGCTTTTGGGATGCAACAAAAAATATATAATTAGCATTGATGCTGGATGATTGATCTCTTGAAAACTCTTTTTCGAAATTCGTCGCTATCATATACAACTATGGGTGGTGCTGCATACCTTGATTTTGTAAAACATGGGTCGAGGTCTTTTTAGTTCCATGCTTTTTGTCCATATAAATTCGCAAATTCATAATATTTTGCCTCTTTTTTTTTTGCATTTGACCTACTATACGTCGTCGGCGTCTAGTATGAATTTGAGAGTACTCAAATTCATTTTAATTATATAGTAGATACTGTGTAAGCATAATTTTATTTTTCATTAATTGATATTGAAACTAAGTTTTTTTCTATTATTATTTTGATTTACAACCAAATAGAAATAGATTAAATTGTTGATCGCTTCACGGTTTATCTGGCTATCTGTTAGTAATCTGTGCTAAAAAACGCGATTGGCGCTTTTAATTTTAATTTATTTAAACTGAACTGAACTGGTGTCTCGAATTCCCTCAAGCCGGTGTTTTCTATACACAGAAAAATCAGCTTCAACGTGTGGACCTCGATAAAATCTTTTCATCTTCTTATGACTTAATCAAATCCACTTGTATACTTTTTTTCTGTGTATTTTTGTATATAGATTTATATATAAAAATCTATTTCTATTTAAAAGCTTTATTCAATTAATTATATCTTGTAATCATTTTTATTTTAACCTCTTCATTTAAATTCAAACCTTTTATATTTAGTTTAGTTTATAATTTATTTTTACTACCTTCAATTACTTGTATTCATATTTAAAATCATATTGTATCAACCATTTATCATCCATTTATATTAAATTTCTTTAAAATTCTACACTGCACAAAACCAAAATTTATTTTTTATTTATATTATAATTCCCTATAATTTAAATTATTTCTTCCTTTTATAAATCGTAGCATCAAGAATAGCTCTCTATCAACGTCCGATTTTTTCCAATAAATATTTATTTGTTCAGTTTACTTTTTATATCTATTACTACAAAAAAATATTTGCAAAATAAAACTTAGAAATTTATTAAACGAATAAAAATATTAAAAAATATAAAGTGAAACAAAAAAAAAAGTAAAAACATTGAATGTCCAATTTAGCGGAGGGGACTCAAGTGCGCTTATTAGTTATTTCATCAAGTTTCAGACCGCCACTAGTATAGAGTCCTCGCATTTTATTTTATTTATTTATTTGCTTATTGGTTAAAACTGCCTGAAACTTGAAGAAAAGTCATTTTAAACTGTGTATTTGTCTGCGTTTCTAGATTCCGTATTCACGATGATAACTCAGAAGGTAGAGTCATAGAAAGTTAATTTTGTTTTATGGTGCTAAAATGTTTGTGTTTCCAAACCAGAGAATTGTTTAAATTTTAGTCTCTAGCTTAGTACTTCTGATTCAAAAATACAGGAAATATCATTTTTTTCTCAAGATTATTAAAATCAAAAATAAATTTCTAGAAGTTTATTATATTCAAGTTTATATTGCTAAGGCGGCTCTAACTAAAACGAGCGTACAGAAGTTTTAACTTTTTCCTTCATTTAATTCTTAACTTCCAGGAACACACTATTTCTTAAAACACCTTAAACATTAAGTTTCGAAAGTCCAGCTCTCGCGTTCATGCATAATTCAATTCTCCTTCTCTTAGCGATAAGTCCTTGGGCTATTTTGAATAGCTTGCCATGTTGTAACTATTTCATTAGGAAATAAAAGGAACTGCATGGTTGCGAAAATATTTTGTAATCATTTAAAACAACCCTGTATATATAGTAGCAGCTTCCTACCCACACTTAAGCTTCGCTCAAAACAAACGCTACCAGGGAGGCGAGAAACGGAAACCTCGGCCCGTAAAGCATGCCGGGAAGAATGTACCGGAAACACAAAGCAGCACACAGAGAGTCAGTCCTTGTTGGTCAGACACCTTTGCTTCCGCTAGTCTCAAATTTGTGTATCTTTGTACTATTTAGTAGAATAAACATATTAGCTTAGTTTGTCTATAAAACTTATATTATTTGTATGTGCATTATATGGTTACACTGCAGCTTGGTTAGGATTTCCCTCTCAAGGTATCCGTCCATTTTTTTATGTGATTTCAAATAATTGATGATATGAGAAACGAGCTTTGAGGGCGTGGCTAAGGCACGCCACGCCCTCGAAGCTCGGCCCTCTCGGTTAGTGTCCCTGGCGGGCAGCGTCTCAGACCAAAAAATCTAAGAGTGCAAAATTTTGTTCAAATTAGGCAAACGGTTCAAGTTTTTAAACCCTCTCCTTAATTTTTTGTCTGATTTCAACCATAATCTAACACTCTTTTAATATATAATATCTAAATATAAATGTTGTTTTGATATTGGAATATTCATTTTTTGGAGCTAGACCATGCACAAAATTTGGTAACACAAACACAACATACATTTTGATAAAATAATGAATACCTATCTCTTAAAATATGTATACAATTTTCTATGTTCACTATATCAAGTTTTATTGTAGACTGAACGCGATAAATTCACGATTCTTTTTTTTAATCGAAATAGTATAGACTAGGACCGGCCAACCTAAATCACACCAGAGGCCGCATTGACAACCTAAAAATTTCCAAGGGCCACACACAAATAAGAATAATTTTAATATTTTTTTCGGGATCTGTCTTTACTACGGATTTCGTATTTAGTGATTTTTATTGTAAGTACATGCAAAGGTACACTGAAAGTGTTCAATTAGTGTACCGTAAATGTGAACAAAACAATACTAAAAACAAATACGAAAAGAAAACATGCATTGAATGACCCAAAAACAAAATGAACGTATTTGAATTGATATTGAAAAACATAGGTTTCAATATTTAACGCCTGATGATGCAACCCGCAATACAGAGCGTTCGATTCGAATACATAACCTATAACACACAGGCGAAGCTCTATCTTTCTAATCTTCCCCTCCCCCCATTCCCCTCATTTTGGTCACATAGGGAGTCATTTTCATAAGGTAAATAGTATTAGCTATCAAAATTATTAGTCAAATCACATACACCCGACAATATTTCGAGTTTTATTTTAAAATAACAAACAGATATCAATGGCTCTATCTTTCACTGTGTCTGTTGAAGTTTATTACAATTATTATTTTTTTTGCTATTTTTGTGCAATTATAGGGAACGGTATTTCTTTTAATTAATTTAATGCGATTTAAAATAAATTCTGAAATACTCAAACAAAAAAAAAACAATTCGTATGTCATATATGACAGCTGGCCGCAATATAAGGACTCCGAGGGCCGCGGGTTGGCCAGCCCTGGTATAGATCATTTTTTAGATATTTCAAAAATTCAAAGCAAAAAGATACATTTTTCATACACGATTACATCCGTCGAACTCTGCAAGCGTAGCGCACCGAGTAATTTTATAAAGAAATGTTTTGTATTTTATGCAATTTCATTCAGTTTCAATATTATTTTAAGTTAAAAGACATTCATAAAATATATAATTATTTGAAACTACATTATTAGGATAAATATTCCACTGGTTATAATAGCTTTGTCTATTAAACTAGTAGTTTCTTCTACTAGTAATAAGAAATTTATAATTGGCAAAGTTATGTGTCTTTGATAATATGTTGTCAATCTCAAGAGACTATTAATGGAAATTGTATACCACTGCCTTAACAAAGAGCAAATCCGATTATCTTGTTTCGTAATCTAGAATTGTCCTTAATTAGCATCTAAAAGCATTCGAATATAATTAATGTCACCTAATCAATCACTTCTCTAATCTATTATTTATTTGTTTGCTACTAATACTATATTATATCTTATTTGATATATGATTTAACCCCTTCTGAGAGTCCTTACGCAATGACCAATAATAATCCCTTTCAAGGGGTGCCTCTCTACCCTAGTATTTTTTTATTAAATACACAAACAATATTATGTAAATAATTACTAATATTAGATAATATCGGAAATTGTCGAAATTGGGTTAATCCATTTCAAATCGCCCAATATAAATAAAATTTGTTGCTCATGATTTTAGATTTTCCTGATTTTTTTATCATGAGTTCCCTATAGGTAGACAGCCACAAAACCGTACTTGAAAACAATTTATATGGCATAGTTTTTTTTTGGCAGCCATTTTAAAATGGTGGTTTGGCATATTTTAATGAAAAACGTGGTTTGTGGAAAGTTTAATTGCCAAGCTATTTTTAAAGATAACAGAATAATTCAAACACCAGTGTATTCAGCATGAAATGAACTTCAGGATACATTATTTTAATTTTTATATCATGAAAGAGAATCAATCAAACCATTCCTGTAAAAACTCGGAAAAAATGTATAAATCGTTACTTTTTAAATCCATAAATTTTTATGAAGAAAAAGAAACTCACTAATAATAAGTTATTTCTGTGTTGTATACTTATACAACTACCTGCAGAATAAGTTGTAGTTTTGGGAATGCACTCGTTTTTTTTCTAGAGCTTTTCAAAAATGACCGAAAACCTTTAAATGTCAATTTTCACAGGTCAATATCTTAAAAGGGAGTTAATGAAAAAATTGAAAATTTTACAAAATGTTCTTTATACAAATAGAAAAATTAAAATAATGTATACCTGAAGTTCATTTCATGCTGAATACACTGGTTTTTTAATTATTCTGTTATCTTTAAAAATATCTTGGCAATTAAACTTTCCGCAAACCACGTTTTTCATTAAAATATGCCCAACCACCATTTTAAAATGCCTGCCAAAAAAAACTATGGCATATAAATTTTTTTCAAGCACGGTTTTGTATCTGTCTACCTATAGGGAACTCATGATAAAAAAATCAGGAAAATATAAAATCATGAGCAACATCACCTGGGTGTTTTGAAATGGATTGACCCAATTTTAAGCAACAAAAATTAAATCAACTAACGGTCAGATATGTCTGTTTTTTTTTTTAAATTGTATAGGTATATACATTTGCGAGCTGAAACTTTCGTGAGCCGCTAGTTCTCAATTTTACTACGGGTTTTAGAAGGCCAAACAAGAATTACTTGTGAAACACTGCTCGTGGCGATCCATCTCGTGCCGATTTTTGACCATCACAAAGGCGTTCTCGGTTCACAATTGGACGACGTCGTATGTAGTTCGCAATTTTTCTTTATTCTCCTGAATCTCCAGGCCTTATTCTGATCGAGGCTTTTTTGATCAAAAAATGCTTTTTATCTTCGAGCCCTCAAAATTTGTTCCTAAAATAATATCAATCAAAATTTAAATAAGATTTTTGTTTTCAGTCAAAACATCATGTTGGCATTTTTACATCCTTCCCAATCCCATTGGCGATTGGATCTCATTGGAATTGATTGGACTTGTCTAAAGAGGTATACTAAGATTTTTGCGACCATTATCTAAATTACCATAAAACCGCAACGACTATATTCCGTAAATGGATGGCATTGGCAGTAAACATAGAAGTTTCTCAATTAAGTGGAATTTATTATGGAATGTACTAAATGCATTTATGAATAATTTTAATGAATCTTAATTAACTTATCCGTTTTTGAGAATGCACATAAAATTATTAAACCAATTGTTTTATTTATTTTATTAAAACCTAGAAGGAGCTAAGGAATTCCGCTACCTAGGAAGTAAAATAACATGGGATGGCTGGAGCGAAAACGAAATCAAATCAAGAATTGCCCAAGCAAAAATGGGGTTTAATTCAAAACAAAAACTACTATGCTCCTCCTGAATTAGCTTAGAAAACAGGAAGATGCAATTGAAGACATTTGTATGGGCATAGTCATGTACGTGTGTGAAACCTGGACAATTAAAGAAGCGATTAGAGGGTTTCGAAATGTGGTGCTACAGAAGAATGATGAATATCAAATGGATGGATAGAATTACAAAGGAAGAAGTTCTTGGAAGAATCGGAGAAAGAAGAACTTTGTGGAAAAGTTTGAAGAAGAGAAGAGGTCAGATGATGGGGCACACACTAAGACATGGGCGACTGCTTAGGGATATCTTGGAGGGGGAGGTGGGAAAGAAAAGGGGAAGGCCCAGATTAGAATATTTCAGCCAAATAGTTGGGGATATGGGATTCGAGACATTTAGAGAGGTCAAACAGCTGGCGAGAGACAGAGCCGAGTGGAGATGGGTGGTTGCGTCAAACCAGGCTTAGGAATGTATACTCAATGATGATGGATTAAAATTGACTTTGTCCTTTAGAATATTTGTTCAGCGATAGGTAAAATATATAGATATGACTAGGGAATGCAATCCCGATCTCGTTGGATCTCGATCTCCCGAGATCTCGAGCTATTTTATGTGATCAATCCCGAAGTGTAAATTGGCGAGATCTCACAAGATTGACGAGATTGAGCGGCAGCAGCCAGTGACGTATTACGCGTGTGCTCTCTGCGAGGACGTCTCTTCAAGAGGAATTAGAAGAGGCTCTAAGGGCAAGTAAACGTCCTTTTTTGAGTGTTTCTACGTCTACAGATAGGCTAGAGTGACTCGTAAAGAAAGAGATGGATCTGTATTGGTGTAGAGGAACAAGGGGACAATTTTTACAGTTTGCTTATAATACCTCACGCTGGCGCAGCGCTGGTGGCAACCAGTATTGAGTCTGAGAGGGCATTTTCAACTGTTTGGTACATAGTAACTGAAATAAGATGCCGTTTGTCTGACATCACCACCAGTAGGTACTCTTTGTTTTTTAAGTAGCTATTTCCATAATCACCCCTAGAGCTAGTCTTTTAAATGGACGATTTTGACAATAAATAGCCTCCTGAAGTATTATTTTATTTTTGTTAATTTCCAAAAAAAAAAAAAATTAAAAATCGGATAATTGCAATGTTCATTGATAATAATAAGTAAATGAGTATTAAGAATAAACATTTTTTTTAAATTAATGCTGTGTATTACTTAATGACGAGGGGTGAGCCGCCACCTAATATGCTGTACACCTACTTCCACTTGTACTTCCAAATATTTCCAAGTACTTCCAAATATTTCCAAGTACTTCCAAATATTTCCAAGTACTTCCAAAGAGGTGTACACCTACTTCCAATCGCGGATCACCCCTCGCTTAATCACATAACATTCTAATCAGTTTTCATCTCGTTTTATCGAACTTCCGATCTCGGATCGAGATTGCATTCCCTAGATATGACATAATTTATACATAGATTAACTTTACTATATTCTATAAAAATAATTCTAAAATTGATAGTCTCATATTTTCCCGATTTTTTTTAGGAAATAAATATCTTAAATAATAAAAAATTATATTATTATATATTTTAGGTTACAAATTCCAATTAAAATGACAATTTAAACCAAATTTGTTAATTTCTAATAAATATTTATTTACATTGTACATTTAATTCGGAATTCTCCCCATGTGTTATGCTATGAATTATATTATCTGTTCTTATGTCTGAATTCACTTGGATAAATGCTTTTGTTTTCCGTGTTATCTCATTTATTCTAAAGAGAAGAAATTAAATTTTAGATTCAACAAAATTGAAAACATCATCTAGATATAGAAAAGCCATTTAAATAGTCTAGAAAAGAAATGAATAGAGCTGTTGGCGAGGGCGGAGATAGAGAATGAAAGTGAAATGGTATATAATCAGTCATTTACTAAATGTAGTTCCAATTAGCTTAATTCAAAAACAAATATCTTGGAGATCTTCCATTTCCCTTATTTTAAATATATCTATATATTTGGATGGAAATGAACCACGCCATCAATTGAGATTGTTTTGTCAATAGATATGATAATGCTTTAAGAATTTACACTTCAATGAGTTCGCGAATTGCTAATTGAAAATTGCAAACAAATATTAAATGGTATTTAATCATTTACTTGGCTTTCTTTGTAAATATTCGAAATATATATGGAGAAGGAATGGTAAATTATACTTCAAATATTGATTGGATAAAGCTTAATAATTATTGGTCAAAGTTTGGTTTGTTTAATGTGATTGTCAAAAAGTCAACAGACACTCATTACAGTTATTCTTTTTTTTAGGTTCTGTCAAGACGTATAGCGGAACTCTAGGGTCATCTGTCTGGTCGTCCGTTCGTCACAGCTAAGTACAATACAAACTATATATTAGCTATATTTTCTAATATATCAAAATCGAATGCGACTAAACACTGATAAGAAATTTCAATAGATTTGATTTAATATGTAATGAGCTAATGAGGAAAAAAATAAAACTTTTTGGGCATTTCTAGTTGATTCGCTCCCAAAGAGAAGGAATTTAATTTTTTCACAAAATTTTATTAAAACTACAAAATTCTTAATCAAAATACTATTTTCTTATATTATTAAAATGGTACTCTGAAGATAGATGCAATCGATAAAATCATATTTCAGAACCCCCCTCTCAAGGGCAGGGCTCATGGGATGAGTAACGGCAAAGACAAACCGAGTCTTATGGCAAACTAACCCTAATTAAATTTTTTTCATATGTTTAATCAATAATTAGGTTCTTTTTTAATTTCTTGAAGTACTTCTTTGTTTTAATAAAAAAAAATTCTGGCTACAACTCTACATCAGAGACACAGTATTTGTTATTGATTTATCAAGTCCATTCACTTTATAATATTGGAATATCTTTTAACATAATCAAATATAATATATTTAAATATACAAAAATGTAATATATCAAATCAATAAAATAAATAAATAAAATAATTAAGAATTCAATTATATTAGAATAAATTCAAACAGCACTGGGCTTGACAAACCTCCGTGTCCTCCAAATTAAATAATTTTTTCTGAGAAAAGTAGATATTATTTTACAAAAATAAATGCGGTTTTAGATAAAGGGTTCCCCTTATTGTTAAGGTGAAAATGTTTATTGAAATCGGAGTCATCAAGCAAATTCGAAACTTTATGAATAGAAAAATTATCTTCCTAATTTATCGGGCTTAAATTTGAATTTTTATATTTAAACATATTTATGTTTCCATAACTCGTAAACTATTGATTTTCTTCATTTCACTCATAAAAACTTTTCTGTTGGAAATTAAATGTACTTTAATAAAGGTCCCTTTATAAATTGGTGTACCTCAAAGTGTTAGGTAGTAATGGTGAAATGTATGTGGAAAGTTAGATAGATACTGCTCTAATAAGTAACGAAATAATTTAATGAGAAATACATAAGTGATGCCTCATAATAATTGAGTTTCGATTTTTCTAGGGGGGCAATTAGTTTTGTACGGGTGGCACTGCCCCCCTTGACCCCACCCCCTAATGGCGCCCATGAAATGTTTCATTACTCTTCACCAATTCACCATTATTTATCTCAACACATATAACCCACAGCGTCTACACCACGCAACACTACACTTCTTTTGGCCACCCGGACGAAGAGAACAACATTTCCATCTCCTAATTTCATCAAATAATCCAACATTCATCAATGATTGAATATTAATAAATACTTGAAACATTGTTATATTTATTGATCGTTTTGTTTCATTCACTTTTTATTTGAAGAAAACTTCCTTTGCCTCCCACCATTCTCTCCGCAGAATACTAAATGTACTTACTAGTATATACTATATACCATTAAAACTAGATAACCGGAGCCAGCACATTTTATTTATTATATTAATCATCTAATAAAGTTAATCACACCTGCCTTGAGGCCTTACAACCTTCATAATCAAAAGACGCAAACTTTCAAAACGCTGTCATAATTATTAAAAAGCTCTAAATTTAATTTATATCTAAGTAATTTAAAGATTCGAGGTTCAGTCAAAAAAAACGTGACATTTAAAGAAAAAATTGTCAATTATCTGATTTTAATTTTTTGCTTCACTAAATTCATTTTCTTGTCTCAATATCAAAGGGGAAATTTTAATTATAGGTTTGATAACGACTCTGGGACCCCAGAGTGTCAAACCGTCATCTTTAGGATTAGATATGTTGCTCTCTGAAAACTAACAGGTGGTGACAGCCAAAAACTTTGCCTCAATATCATATTAACTCATAAATTATTCAACAATATAGGCACCTATATATACAATAAATATACATAGAGAAATTAATTTGTATAATTTATACCAAGTCATATAAATGTGAAATAGATTTCGAGACACAAGTCCTACATGCTGTTTAGAATATATTCAGATTAATGTGAACTGAGAATTAATTTTCTAAATGGGAATGAGAGTAAGTACTTGTATCTCACCAGCTCACTCAGACATATTAAACTTTCACTTTACCTTTCGTAGCGTTGTTTTCGTTAGGTAAGAAAAAAAATATTTTTTGAGATATTTACTTTTTAAAATCTCTTTTGAGACCAAATGAGAGTTAAAAAAAAGTCTGTGTGTGTATGTGTGCGCGGTCAAATTTCGTCCGTTCTTTAGCTCGGCGGTTTTTAACTTTGCGTGTAGCGTTAGCAGATTTGCCGCCTATAGGTACCCAAAATAATAGGTGAAGTAAAAAGTTCTGAGCCTTTTTTTCTCTTTATTTCGACGATAAAATTAACCAAGTTAGGATTTTCCGATTTAGATCAAATATGCGGCGTTTTGTTCTATAACTTTTGTACTTTTTGAAGGCAATCTCATAATTCCGGAGTTGAAGAAGTCCTCGTCTCTATTGATGAAAAACTTGACCAGCTCATTTTCGCAAGCCTCTTTTGAGAACAGTTTTGTACCATCAAGAAAATTTTGGAAATGCTTGAAAAGGTGATAATCGCTTAGTGCCAGGTCTGGACTATACAGTGGGTGCGATATAACCTCCCATCCAAGCTCTCCGGGCTTCTGCCGCGTCGTTAACGATGTGCGCGGCCTGGCGTCCACTGGATGGAACACAACACCCTTTCTATTGGCCAATTCTGGCCTCTTCTCGTCGATCGCCTGCTTCAATCTTGTCAGTTGCTGACAGTATAGGACCAAATTGAGTGATTGGCCCGATGGGGGCACCCCATAGTGGGTGTTTCCCTTCCAATCCCACGAAAGACACAGTAAAACCATCTTGGCCGTTAATCCGGTCTTGGCGATCGTTTGGGCCGGCTCACCACGCTTGGACCACGATCTTTTTTGCCTGTTGTTCTCGTATGTGACCCATTTTTCATCGACAGTCACCATCCCCATCGCCATCGCCATCGATTTAGCGTAAAATCACAGGCATCAATTCGGTCCAAAAGTTTCTTTTGTGTCAATTCGTGTGGCATCCATACATTAAGATTTTTCTTGAGACCAGCCTTATGCAAATGGTTCCAAATGGTTTTCTGGATAATCTTCAGTTCCTGGGCAATGGAATAAGTGCCCGCATGCTGGTCCGACTCGACAATTTCTCAGATTTTATCGACGTTTTCAAGGATTGGCCTACAAGAGAGTGTCTCATCTTTGACGTCCATATTACCAGAACGGAATCGTTGGAACCACCACTTTGCTGTTGCATTCGATACTGTATTGGGTCCACAAACAGCACAAATTTTTTTGGCCCCCTGCTCCGCTTTTTCCCCTTGGTCGTAGTGGTACTGAAGAATCTATTGAATTTTCTCTTTTTTTACCTCATTTTGGAATGCTCTAACACAACTGGCTTCACCAAACACAAAACTGCCAAATAACTTTTTTTAAAGCGTTATGTCACCTTTAACTCGCAAAAAAGAATGACCAAATGCGACCTATACATCGTGAGATATGGCTCATTAAAGCCATTTAACGGAAAAGTCTCAGAACTTTTTACTTCCCCTATTATCTCCGGCCATGTTAGAAAATAAATTTACTCATTCAAGTGAAATCGATATATTGAGATAATATATAAATAACAAATTAAATATAGTTGGATCTTATGTATATATTTAAACATACTTTATATCTTATAATTCTTCAGATTTTTGTGACGGGCTTTCTCGAAACCACATAATTAATATTTTCTTTCAAATCAATGTTTCGCAAAATTCGATAGTCAATGCTCAACAAAGCTAAAGCGTTAAGTCTATTTTACGACATTGACCATCGCTAATAATTTTTGACGCGTTTAAACAGGAAAAAGAAAGTTCTGTTGTACAGTTTGATGCCGGGGTACAGATAAACATCCTAAGCGCAATATCGACATTCCGATAAATATGATGCAGTTTTTCTTCTATTAGCCATAAAGAAATGGGATTCGTTGGTTTGGTTTCCGCATCAATCGTTGCCAAATGAGATTCAAATGAATAAGTTCGAAATCAACCGTGTCCTCAAGATTTTCGGAAAAGACTGAACGCAGATTTTGTCCAGCTTTTTCCAAATCTACTAAGGACATCATCTCAAATTCAATTATGGACTTAAATATGTCATTGATATCCAAGTACGCTTTTCGTCTTTTGGTCAATTCCGAACCCAGTTTATTTTACAATTGTAAAAATTATTTGTTTCATTTGATTATTTACAAATTAATTTCAAGAATCCTTGTATTAAGTGCTATTTGCTTGTCTAAACTTTAAGAATTTCGAAATTGATACAAGTTTTAGGTTTATTTTCTGCAAGTTGTATACTTTGGTTTCATCGTTTAATTAAAAACTTGTTAATTAAAAATAAGCCGATGTGGCCATCCACATAGCTTTACCATATACCTGGCCCCTCTCTTACATATTTAATAAAATAATTTATAATCATTTACCAAAGCACCCGCCCTCCCCCCTCTGAATTTTAGACTCATTAGGAATTTATGATATATCTCCTTATAAATGAGAATCTTCTAATGTAAATATCAGCTTTCTTCGATTTTGGAAATTTTATTATTTTTATACTCCCTCCATCTCAAATTACTTGCTACATTTGGTTCGAGAATTGAGTTGCAATTTAAATTTGGTTTAGGTGAATTAAATTAAGTGTTATCATCGATTTTCATTTTTATAATATTTAGAAAAAACTAAAAAAGTTCTAGAATAAAGTGCTAATGATGTGGGCCGATATGTACCAAAAACTATAGTCAGAGCTTAATTTTGTTAAACTAATGGTAGGTTTTCAATTTCATTTCTATGGGTCGAACTGAGTGGAAAAAAAATTGTCGACGAAAAAAAGAATTCATCCATACTATACATCCAAACATTAATATATACAAGCCAAAGGATTAAATGCAAAAATCGCACTTTTTGGCCTCTTGATGAGACCCTATGTAATTTTTGGCAAAACCGGCAGGTCCTAAAATCCACCCTGATTTAATACTACAATTTGTGACTTTGGTTGAGACCATAGGTTCCGTAGTCTTTACCTAAGTGCCCTTTGAAGTCGCTATTGGCCAGAGACCGATTATACAATACATACTTTATCTGCTTGTAAAAGATAAGAAATTTTCACAAATTTTGTCGACATCATATTCTCCATAGTATGAGAGATTTTCGCCTTTTTCAACCAAATAAATTACAATTTGCCTACAGTGTAAATCTAACAAGTATCGTTTTCAACAAAATCAAACAAACAAAACATCGAAATATTCATTTTTCCCCCCAGAATCGTTATTTATTCGCCCATTCCAACCTTTCAAGTTTTGAGTTTTACAATATTTACTTTCGAACATTATTAACAATTTTTTAAATATTCTTGTTTGCAATTTTGTATTCTCTAAACTCGTCTCTTTCCCTCATCCAATTTCATTAAACTCTATTCGCTCAGTTAGTAACTCTATCAATATTGCTATCCGAAAGGCGCACAATCACATTAAACTTTTTTATTAATCTCCCGATGATATGATAAGTTGTTCTCAATATATAGGCTCAAGTTTACACCCGGACCACTAACCTAGACTCCCTTCAGAGTATACTGAAATTCGATAGATGTAAATTATCCGCTTCATATGGTGGGATTATTCATTTATAATGAAAGAAGTATGAGATATGTTTAACCCGAGCAAAATTCGTTAATATTGAAGTTCGGATTATAAAATATAAACCTTTAAAATTGTTATTGCTGGTTATAGTTGCTTAATTATTAAGCTCAATATCTTCTTTTTCTTTGTGTGCGATATTCGAAGTCCAACATTACTATATAGAGTATTCTTTCCATAATAATTTTTTTGAGGAAATAGATCTCAGAGGTGGTTTCCCGTTCATTTTCCTTTAATGAGGCGCTTTGTATTTTTGTCAGAGATGAAAATTTTTCTATCTGAAACGAGATTTGATCTCGTTTAAAAGTGTTTCGAAATACTTTGCTCTACCTAGTAGACTAGTGGCTTCTTCTAAATAGAAAATAAATAAATAAGTATTAATTTTCGTTTTGATATTTTTTTTTTGTTTTGTTTTTGCTTTTGAGCTATACATAGTATTTGGTAGCACACAAACCTACGAACCCACAAATATTTTGTGAAAATAATTAATATCTCTTAAAATATATTATTTTTTCTATATACGTATATACTATATATATATTTATATATAACATATTATTTATTTATATTTATACTAGCTTCGGTGGGCCTCTTGATAATCAGGGGGCTTTGCCAACTTTATGTCAATAATTGTGAGCAAAATTTGTCCAAACAGAAAACAGATATACAGACAGGAAGTTTGTTGAAGTGGTTTTCTTTCATAACTTTGCTTGAAACGTGTACACTGTACATCCAAAATTTGGGTCAGTTTGGAGCAATGTACAGACAAAATCTTAATTTTATATAACGATAAACGAGGATGGTTTTATAAGTTTCCGGCCTGACCCAGAGGCAGCAGTTCTAATTTTTTAGTCGGATTCTATAGTACTAACCTAAACTAACTAGGATACCAATTTTTAGGTCTGTCAGTATAGATTTGACAGCCTATTGAAGAAAAACCTGAGTTATTTGTGTGAAAATGGAAAAATTGGAGAAGTGCGGTCATAAAATACTTCTATTTGAAAGGCTTAACACCAATTCAAATCAAAGAAAAAATGGATTCAACACTAAAAACCTCTTCTCCATCATATTCAACAGACAAACAGTGGATTTCTGAATTTAAGAAAAGTCGAACGAGCATTAATGATGAACCAGGCTCAAGACGCCTGATTGAAGTCCCAACTGGAAAAATGTTCGAAAAAATACATAAAATCGTGCTAGAAGACCGCATATTGAACATGAATGAGATAGCTGAGACTACTGGGATGTCAAATGAATGTGTTCACAATATTTAACATCAACATTTGTTCAGGGAGAAGCTCTGTGTTAGATGGGTGCCGCGTTTGCTAACAATCGATCAAAAGTTGCGCCTGGAGATTGATTCAATCGAGAATTTGACACTGTATATGCGAAATTCCAGCGATTTTTTAACTTTTGATGAAACTCGAGTCCACCATTATACGCCTTAAAATAAACAACAGTCCAAACAATGGACAAAATTAGATGAAGAACCCCCAAAGAAGGAAAAAACAATTTTATCTGCTAATAGGGTTATGGGAAATTTTTTTGGAATTTGAAAGGAATTATCTTCATTGATTACCTTGAGAAGGGTAGAACAATCAATGGTGTATACTACGCAGGGTTATTACAACGTTTGAGTGACGAAAAGAAGAAATAAACTGCAACGGATCGTTGCTAAACTTTATCCAAATTCATTTGAAATATTAATATGTTTGTTCCTTTATTATTAATCAGATATCACTTGCAATTTGTAGTTCATATTGAAATTAATTCAAAAATAATTCTCATTTAAGAGTCGAGGAATAACCATTCTACATTGGATTTTTGATCGCCTCATTGGTAACCATTGCTGAGGAATCGAAAATCAAAAATACATCGACTCATCTAATACTTGAGGAATAACAATTCTACATTAGGTTTTTGACGCCTGATTATTATTGGTAACCATTGTTGAAGACAATGGAGGAAACGATTTTAAAATCAAAATACTAGAGGACAACCTATTGAATTCCATTTTTGATGTTTTGACTATTAATGGAAACTCACTGAAATGTAGAAGACCGACTTAAAATCAAAAGACTAAATTCTTTATGGCAAACAACTCAAGCTTGAGTTGTTTACCAAAAAAGTACCTTAGTCTTTTTGATTTTAAGTCGATTCTTCTACATTTTCAGTAGAGGTTTCCATTAATAGTCAAAACATCAAAAATGGAATTCAATAAGGTTATTCCTCTAGTATTAGATAAGAATCGATCGTTATTTTTGATTTTAAGTCGATTCCTCCATGCCGTCAGCAATGGTTACCAATAATAATCGAAACGTCAAAAACCTAATGAATTGTTATTCCTCAAGTATTAGATGAGAATCAATCGCTATTTTTGATTTTAAGTCGATTCATCTAAGGTTTCAGCAATGGTTACCAATAAAAACGAAACGTCAAAAATCCAATATAGAATGATTATTCCTCAAGTACTAGATGAGAATCAATCGCTATTTTTGGTTTAAAGTTGATTTCTCTATGTCTTCAGGAATGGTTACTAATAAAAACCGAAACGTCAAAAATCCACTATAGAATGGATATTTCTCAAGTATTAGATGAGAATCAATCGCTATTTTTTATTTTAAGTCGATTCCTCCATGTCTTCAGCAATGGTTACTAATAAAACCGAAACGTCAAAAAATCCAATATAGAATGATTATTCCTCAAGTACTAGATGAGAATCACCGCTATTTTTGGTTTAAAGTCGATTTCTCTATGTCTTCAGCAATGGTTACTAATAAAACCGAAATCAAAAATCCAATATAGAATGATTATTCCTCAAGTACTAGATGAGAATCAATCGCTATTTTTGGTTTAAAGTCGATTTCTCTATGTCTTCAACAATGGTTACCAATAAAAACCGAAACGTCAAAAATCCAATATAGAATGATTATTCCTCAAGAACTAGATGAGAATCAATCGCTATTTTGGTTTAAAATCGATTTCTCTATGTCTTCAGCAATGGTTACTAATAAAACCGAAACGTCAAAAATCCAATATAGAATGATTATTCCTCAAGTACTAGATGAGAATCAATCGCTATTTTTGGTTTAAAGTTGATTTCTCTATGTCTTCAGGAATGGTTACTAATGAAAAACCGAAACGTCAAAAATCCAATATAGAATGGATATTTCAAGTATTAGATGAGAATCAATCGCTATTTTTTATTTTAAGTCGATTCCTCCATGTCTTCAGCAATGGTTACTAATAAAAACCGAAACGTCAAAAATCCAATATAGAATGATTATTCCTCAAGTACTAGATGAGAATCAATCGCTATTTTTGGTTTAAAGTCGATTTCTGGCGTCTTCAGCAATGGTTACTAATAAAACCGAAACGTCAAAAATCCAATATAGAATGATTATTCCTCAAGTACTAGATGAGAATCAATCGCTATTTTTGGTTTAAAGTCGATTTCTCTATGTCTACAACAATGGTTACTAATAAAACCGAAACGTCAAAAATCCAATATGAATTGATTATTCCTCAAGAACTAGATGAGAATCAATCGCTATTTTTGGTTTAAAAATTTGATTTCTCTATGTCTTCAGCAATGGTTACTAATAAAAACCGAAACGTCAAAATCCAATATAGAATGATTATTCAAGTACTAGATGAGAATCAATCGCTATTTTTGGTTTAAAATCGATTTCTCTGTCTTCAGGAAAGGTAACGGATAAGAAAACAACGCAGTTGCTATGGTTACTCATAAAATTCCTCCCAAATTTTTAGCATTTCACAGAGAGAAGCCTATCCACTTACTTAAGTTAGGTTAAATGAGTGTATATTAAAACGATCAAATGAATAAATTAAAATTTTTTTTAAAAAAAATTATCTTACTTTACAGTAAAGTACTTTTAAAATATAATTTTACTAAAAAAACTTTAATATTTAACCTTTTGTAGTCCCCAAGCAAAATTAATTAGGATATTAACATCAAAATTGGTTAAGTCATTTTCAAAATATTTAGAAAAATAAAAAAAGCACTGAAATAAAGTACTAATGTTTGTGGGCCGATATGTACCAAAAACTAATCATGCTTCATTTTGTTAAACTAATGGTAGGTTTTCAATTTCATTTCAATCTGCAACGGTGTGGAAAAAATCGTGGGCCAAAAAAGCGATAACATCCATCCATACATACATCCATCCATACATCCATACGCACGCACTAAATGAAAAAATCGCCCTTTTTGGCCTCTCGACGAGACCCCATGTAATTTTTGACAAAACCGTCACGTGTTAAAATTCAACCTATATGAATACTACAATTTGTGACTTTAATTGAGTCCATGGGTTCCGTAGTTTTTTACCTGAGGACCCTTTGAAGCCACGCTTGCCCCGAGAGCGATTGCAATACTTTACCCATGCTTTGCATTGGATAAAGTAAAAACTACCACATCTGACAAAGAAAAGAATCTTGTTTCAGCTTGAAAATGTAGCCGCTCATTCGTCAGTTGTTGCGATAGCTAAAATCAACGAATTGAAGTTCGAATTGTTCCCCCGTATTCACCAGATTTATCACCCAGCGACTTTCATCTATTTCCTAATCTCAAATAAACTGCAACGGATCGTTGCTAAACTTTATCCAAATTCATTTGAAATATTAATATGTTTGTTCCTTTATTATTAATCAGATATCACTTGCAATTTGTAGTTCATATTGACATTAATTCAAAAATAATTCTCATTTAATAGTTGAGGAATAACCATTTACATTCGATTTTTGACATTTCGGTTATTATTGTAATTATTGCTGAAGACAATGGAATTTAAAATCAAAAATAGCCATCGATTCTCATCTAATACTTGAGGAATAACAATTTATTATTAGCTCTTTGACGTTTAGATACATTGGTAACCATTGTTGAAAAGTACGGAGGAATCGACTTAAAATCAAAATAACGATCGATTCTCATCTAATACTAGAGGAATTATCATTTTTGATGTTTTACCGATTTATAACCTCTACTGAAAAACGTGAGACTTAAAATCAAAAAGACTAAATTTTTTTATGGCAAACAACTCAAGCTTGAGTTGTTTACCAAAAAAGATTTTAGTTTTTTTGATTTTAAGTCTATCTTCCACGTTTTCAGTAGAGGTTGCCATTAATAGTCAAAACATCAAAAATGGAATGCAATAAGGTTATTCCCTTCAGTATTAGATGAGAATCGATCGTTATTTTTGATTTTAAGTCGATTCCTCCATGTCTTAAGCAATGGTTACCAATAATAATCGAAACGTCAAAAACCTAATGTAGAATTGTTATTCCTCAAGTATTAGATGAGAATCGATGGCTATTTTTGATTTTAAGTCGATTCCTCCATGTCTTCAGCAATGGTTACCAATAAAAGCTGAAACGTCAAAAATCCAATATAGAATGGTGTTATTCCTCAAGTACTAGATGAGAATCAATCGCTATTTTTTGTTTAAAGTCGATACCTCTATGTCTTTCAGCAATGGTTACCAATAAAACCGAAACGTCAAAAATCAAATATAGAATGGTTATTCCTCAAGTATTTGATGAGACTCAATCGCTATTTTTGGTTTAAAGTCGATTCCCCATGTCTTCAGAAATGGTGACCAATAAAACCGAAACGTCAAAAATCCAATATAGAATGGTTATTCCTCAAGTACTAGATGAGAATCCTCAATCGCTATTTTTGGTTTAAAGTCGATTCCTCTATGTCTTCAGCAATGGTTACCAATAAAACCGAAACGTCAAAAATCCAATATAGAATGGTTATTCCTCAAGTATTTGATGAGAATCAATCGCTATTTTTGGTTTAAATCGATTCCTCCATGTCTTCAGCAATGGTTACCAATAATAATCGAAACGTCAAAAATCCAATATAGAATGATTATTCCTCAAGTACTAGATGAGAATCAATCGCTATTTTTGGTTTAAAAATCGATTTCTCTATGTCTTCAGCAATGGTTACTAATAAAACCGAAACGTCAAAAATCCAATATAGAATGGTTATTCCTCAAGTATTTGATGAGAATCAATCGCTATTTTTGGTTTAAATCGATTCCTCCATGTCTTCAGCAATGGTTACCAATAATAATCGAAACGTCAAAAATCCAATATAGAATGGTTATTCCTCAAGTACTAGATGAGAATCAATCGCTATTTTTGGTTTAAAATCGATTTCTCTATGTCTTCAGCAATGTTACTAATAAACCGAAACGTCAAAATCCAATATAGAATGATTATTCTTCAAGTACTAGATGAGAATCAATCGCTATTTTTGGTTTAAAGTCGATTCCTCTATGTATTCTGCAAAGGTAAGGGATAAGAAAACAACGCAGTTGCTATGGTTACTTATAAAATTTCCTCCCAAATTTTTAGCATTTCACAGAGAGAAGCCTATCCATTCTTACTTAAGCAAGGCTAAATGAGTTATATTAAAAGGTTCAAATGAATAAATTTTAAAGAATTTAAAAATTAAAAGTACTCTCTTACCTAGAGTAAAGTAATTTTAAAATATAATTTTACTAAAACTTTATTTATCCATTTTTGTGGTCCCCAAGGTACTTAATTAGGATATTAAATTTCATCAAAATTGGTTAAGTCATTTTCAAGATATTTAGAAAAAACTAAAAAGTACTGAAATAAAGTACTAATGTTTAGTCGATATGTACCAAAAACTAATCAGCGCTTCATTTTGTTAAACTAATGGTAGGTTTTCAATTTCATTTCAATCGGTGCAACGGTGTGGAAAATCGTGGGCCAAAAAAAGCGATAACATACATCCATCCATACATACATACACATACATCCGCACGCATAAATGAAAAAATCGCACTTTTTGGCCTCTCGACGAGACCGCATGTAATTTTTGGCAAAACCGTCACGTGCTAAAATTCAACCTAATTGAATACTACAATTTGTGACTTTAATTGAGTCCATGGGTTCCGTAGTCTTTACCTGAGGACCCTTTGAAGCCACGCTTGCCCCGAGAGCGATTGCAATACTTTACCCACATGCTTTGCATTGGATGAAGTAAAAATGGCTCGGAGGAAAAAAGATTTGCGAGCCATCAATGCTGTCAATGAGTATTTTTGAGGGACTTGACAAATCACACTATAAAAATGGTATCATGCATTAGAGCACCATTATGAAAAATATATTTGTCTTGATAAAGATTATGTTGAAAAATACAATTTAAAAAAATCGAAAAAATTTTATTTTTCTTTATCAGGCCCGAAACTTATCAAACCATCTTCGTATACAGATTTATGTCTCAACGCCGTGATTTTTTGAAATTTCTTTTGAAAAAATAGTTTTAGCAGTTTTCCATTGATGATCCCTTACAGCTGGAATATAATTATCTTATTTGTTTTATTTTTTAATTTAATTTGATCTCTTTCTTGTATTTAATTAATAAATTAAAGTTCCATTTGTTCAAAGAGATCACAGTGAAAGGAAGAGGAGTCGAAGGGCGTGGATGAGGAAATGAAGGTGAATGCGGGGATGGAACAAGTGAAGGAGAAGTCAGTAAGTTAAACTACTCCAAATTTATTATATTTCCTCATCACCCTGCTTCCTTCTTAGTATAGACGACAACAAGACTTCGTCAAGAGTTTCTTATTGATGAAACTCAATGAACAAGCGCAAAAGAAAAATATTTCTAGAAAGGCAGGAGATAAATATAGAAAGAAAAAGAAATATAGAAAAATCTACCCAATTACAAAGATCTTAAAGTAATCAACAGTTTACCGAAAAAATGACCATTTGGAGTAATTTGTTTTAAAGACGGAAAAGTCATTGTTTTCCGAACTGAAATAAATAAACCAACCAAAATTGAATCGGATCCGAAGACCAAGAGTCCGGTACTTTATAACTTTTACAGCATACTAATTTTTTGTTTTCCAATTTGTCAAAAATACACTATATTTAATGAAATTAATAAAATTAAAATTAATTTACTAAAGATAATCAATTGACTAAAATAAAAATGATTATTACTGATTGTCGCCTATGAGACTCAATGTATTTGACCTCTCAATGAGAAACCTACGATTATTATTATTATTTTTTTTTTATTTAAGTTAAATTTTTAAAGACTCGACATTTTTTGATTTTATCGTGCGACATCTTTATCGTTCGGCGCCTGGTGCCGGGGCACCGCTTGCACCACCCACGCTACGGCTTTGCAACCAACTAACAGACATTTTGACAAAACAATTAATATCTCGAAAAATATAATTTTTCGACGTTCACTTAATTATGACTTTTTGTAGACCAAAATTTCTCAATTTTTTTAATCAAAATAATTTCAGCTGTTTTTGAGATATTTCGAAAAAACGAAGCAAAAAAAGACTTTTTTTCATAAAGTAAAAAAGATAAAATTTAATACAAACACTCAGAAAAGCAATATTTCTTCGCGCACTCCTAACAACACTATAATTGACCCAAAAACAGGCCTGTGATTGCGTTCGCTACCCTAAATAAATTTTTTGCAAATTAAAAGTTCGTTAATCGATTTAGTCGTTAAAACTAGAGCGTTCCTTAACAGATGTTCCATTGTATAGAATTGCCTATAGGGTATATAAGTGATATGTCTCTGAGACTTGTTGGTTGCATAACTTTAGGGCGAAAGTATCTAATCAAAAATTGAATACATTAATTAAAGATTTATTGTAAAAATAGTCATAAATGTATTCATGAAACCCCCGCTCCCATCACCATATATTCCATGTACTTGTGTCATTTGAATTGCCTTTAAGAAATTTTGTACTATAAATGTTGCAATGTCTTTTACGTTTAAAACAAGCAAAAGCAGATTTTAAGCGTTGTTGGCATTTTTACAGGTTATTTAAAATGTAAAAGCAAGTAACTCTCTTTTTAATATAGGTTCATTTTCTATTATATTTCATTTTTCTTGTTTTTTTTTTATAGTTTGAAAATCTTATAATTTTAATTTTTAACTCCTCCCCCTCTCTAATTTTTGGTTCGATTTCAATCAAAATCTAATCTCTATGCACTAAAACTACATGTGAAATTTAGTTTTGATCTTCACACTAGCTTTTGAGCTAGATCGTACTCAAAACTACGTACATGTTGAGTTATTAGGTCTTTTTTGTAGACAAAACAAAAAAAAGACTCTTTTCATGTCTGATTACAATATTTGACCATACCCTGTATGTTAAAGTACTTAGTATGGATTTGTAGAATTAACAGTCAGAATTATTTAATAAAAAATATTTGACTTGCTTGGTTAACTAGGTATTTCATTAAACTAAATTATTAAAATATATTGACAACATAGTTTTTATATACATATTTCCTTTAAAATAACTTATAGCTTACGTATATTGGCTCCATAATCTATAATCATTTCGTATTTATCTCTTCAATACTTAGACACTTCACGAGGGGGTGGGGGGTTATTAGGGGGCAAGGGGGGGTGAATGTAACTTATGTACTAGGGAATCCCAGCTTACGAACACCACACGAGGGGGTGGGGGGTTATTAGGGGGCAAGGGGGGGTGAATGTAACTTATGTACTAGGGAAATTGGGCTTTATTTTATTACGTTATTATTAAATTTATCTGCTTCGCTATTTATTAATGGGGTAGGTGCGTGTCCCTCAGTGACTGATCCAAGTGGCACGTCCCTGAAATGGAGAATGAAATTTGAGGTGATGAGTGAAGGATAGGAATGGGCTTCCTGGTACTAATGCTATAAATAATGTTATACAGACCAGCGGTTATAATAGACAATGATATAGTTTTATTCCTTAGCAGTACAATTAGTTGAGGTGAAGTAGAGAGAATTTCGTACACGGCAAACTCGTTTGTGTCCAGCGGGATTATTGATAGACTCGCCGCTGCTGAAGAACGGCCGGTGAGAATAATATATATACAATGGGTTTGAGCGCCGACTTCGAAGGTAAGCCGGTCTCAATGTAGATAATTACATATATATCAGCGGTATGCGCCTTGTATGCCGGAAGTCCTGGTATTAGCGATGAACGTGTACCATTAATACTGGGCCTTAGATGACGAAGGTTACTCGATGAAGAAAGGAATATAGAACATATATATATATATATATCAGGAGGAGTTGCAGCTGGGTTTCTCATGGTGATAATAATAGAATGTGTATTGTCAATTCGCCTCACTCATGTCATGTCAATGACTTGCGGAACTTGAATATAACAGTATTTGTGTAGATATATTCTGAGCACTTGATAGCAGTGGATGCTCACTCTCTCTCATGACAATGACTGACTCGGAACTTGAATATAAAAGTAATTGTAAGTGTATTCAGAGTCACATTGATAGCAATAGATGTGCTCACTCTCTCTCTCATGACAGATGACAGACTGCCGAACTTGCTCAAGTCAATGCTCTTTCTATATTTGTTAATCGTTGGTCATTTACTATGCTTTCCCAGAACTCATTGGTTTCCCTTTGTTTGATGATCAATTGATTGCCTCAATTAGACTTTAATTATGAATAAAAAATAAGAAGTAATTAATTATTGAAATAAACTATGGTTCAATCCACAGGACCATTGCACCTCCGACGTTATGGTAAAGAAAAATGATCAAATATATTGAGATATTATAGGATATTGATAGATATTTATTTATTTTTCTTTTTTGATACTTATCTATGGGGTATTTATTGGGGACAAAAATGCTCGATTATTTATTTATGTATCGGGGTTGCGGACAGACGGACTCCAGACTCACCAGAACGCACGGTAACTCGAAAACGCATCGCCGAGACCTCACTCAATTCACCAGGGTATATTAATCGTCCCAGATTCAGGGTGGGAACAATCACACGACTAACATGTTTATTTAGAGTAATTTAGGCGTTAAGTGAAATATTGATTCATTTGCATCCACTACCTCGAGACACTTGATTTTCGAGCAACAGGTAAAAAGGGTAGAAAATTATTTAATATGGAAGGGCAGAGGTGCTTAGGGGTTACTATGGGGTTTGTGTTTAAGTAATTACTACGACACAAGGAGCAAAATATCTTATTTTATTCGAATAATATTGATATTTGGGTTGTTATGATTCTATGGGATTAGGGATTAATAAGTGAGTGACCTGAGTAGAGAAGATAATAATGAAAATGCAAGCAGTAGCAGGCTCTGATAATGATAATTCGAGTTTGCAATTTATAATAGATGGCAAAAATATAAATGTATTATACTATGTAATTGATTTGATCACAATAGTATTAACAATTATAGCTTTTAATGATGACTGATCTAACAAAATAAATGACAAATGATGATATCACTGGGGTATTTAAAATAAAGGACTAAAATATAGTAATTATGTGTGGGAGGGTGAAATGTAAATTTAATAGGGTGTCTAAATTTTAGTTAATCGGGTAAGAAATAAAAACAAAAACTAATGACAAAATATAAAAAATGAGGGCTCGATTGATTTTATAAACGTGAATTTAATAGAACGGATTAATGTATTTTCTATTTACTGCTTTTACTGGGAACGAATAAATTAGTGATTTAATATTATGCAATTAAGAATAGATTTGCATTTTTGAGATTTATTTAAAAATATCTTAAAGAATAGAAGTAAAAATTTAATAACTAATAAATTTATATTTTATAAGAAGGTGGGGCTATGAAATTTTATTAGAATTAAGGCGTAGATTTTTTTTTGAACAAATTATATATACAACAATGAAATTAATAAGAAATGAATATGATAATAGGGGAGAAATAAAATGGAAACTTGCTTTGATTATTATTCTTACATTTTTAAGACGGGTATCAGTGGGAAGACAATTTTCTTAGATTTCAAAGGATCAACAAAATATTTTCTTTTATTGATTTTAGCGTGTATGATTTCGCGAGGCGTTACGAACAATTTGTTCCAACGCCAGGGTGCCGGGTGTACTTGATTCTGCAGCACGTGGCTAATAAATATTATTAGTAAAATTATTTTTATTAATTTTAAACTTAAAAATGATTTGGAATATTCCTTGTAGAGTGTCTTTAAATCAAGTAGAATTTTAACTGTGGGGATGATTTCGATTGGGGGGTATGTAACGATTTTAACTAAGGGCGGGGGGGACTGAATTTTAATAATTTCTTGATTATTAATAACGGGTGCATGTGTTTCTATTGGGGGCTGTGAGGATGGAATTTTGATAATTTGTTGAATTACAATTGGTTCATTAATCTCTATGACGGGTAGATACGTTACTGACTTTAATTCGGTGGTAGGCTCTATGATGGGACTAATATTAACATTCTTAAAGGGGTCTGAATTGAGTTCTGGTGTGGTTTCGGTGAATTCGGCTGTGGATACCTTTGTTGCAAATTGAAATTTTAATGGAGGGGTTTGAATGGTTGGGAGGGCAGTTTCTACATCTTCATTCTTTCTGGGATGATCATTAAATCGACCATCGATCTCATCGAGCTTGTTGTTCCCTACATCAACTTTGGTATCAAATTTGCCATTGAGTTTTTTCATCCTATCAAACGTAAATTCATCCATATTAGCGAATCCCCTTCAAATGTACTATTTATATTTCTAAAATTGCTAGTCAAATTATCGAATCCACGATTCATATTCGCATTCATATTTTCCATCTTCGCAAGCAGCTGCCTGAACATTGCATTTGCATCATTATTATTGAGGGGGGCAGGTTCAGCACTAGAGGGTGTGGAAGGGGTTGGGGGTGACTTTTCTTTTACCTGGCGCTCTGTCCATCGTGTCTATGCCTTCGGCTGTGGGAAAATGAATCATATTGTGATCATTATGTTCTGATTGGCCGGAGTGAATTGGTCTCGAGGATGCGTCCCCGGTGCCCGCCGTCGGTCCAGCGAGCATAGAAAGTGTCCCCTGTACGTCCGACATCGATAATAAGACTCGAAAGAAGAAAAACAAGAGGCAACAAGTAAATAAATATTTGAATTTAAAATTATAATTAGGTGGAAGTGTCAATGGCCCTTGGTTATTTACTTATTTTTTATTCAGGCAAATATAAATATAGAATAATTTTTTTTTTGTAAAATTTCCTTCAATATAACAATTTCTTCTTCTTTTTTTTTTCAAACAAGGGAACCTGCTAATCTCTTGCAAACGTAGATATTTTCAAATATTTTCAGAATTATGTGTACCCAGAAACATTGTGAGATGAAGTGAAATTTTTTGAAGATGAATAGGGATTGTCACCTGGATCAGTAGAATACCGGCTTCTTTTGCGGCCTATCCAATCCCAGCTTACGAACACCACACGAGGGGGTGGGGGGTTAATAGGGGCAAGGGGGGGTGAATGTAACTTATGTACTAGGGAATCCCAGCACCTCCACCACACGAGGGGGTGGGGGTTAGGGGGGCAAGGGGGGGTGAATGTAACTTATGTACTAGAATCCCAGCTACGAACACCACACGAGGGGGTGGGGGGTTATTAGGGGGCAAGGGGGGTGGAAAATAACTTATGTACTAGGGAAATTGGGCTTTATTTTATTACGTTATTATTAAATCGGATCTGCTTCGCTATTTATTAATGGGGTAGGTGTGTCCCCCGGTGACTGATCCAAGTGGCACGTCCCTGAAATGGAGAAGGAAATTTGAGGTGATGAGTGAAGGATGTAGTGGGAAATGGGCTTCCTGGTACTAATGCTATAAATAATGTTATACAGACCAGCGGTTATAATAGACAATGATATAGTTTTATTCCTTTTAGCAGTACAATTAGTTGAGGTGAAGTAGAGAGAATTTCGTACACGGTGTCCCGTTTGTGTCCAGCGGGATTATTGATAGACTCGTCGCTGCTGAAGAACGGCCGAAACAATATATATAATGGGTTTGAGCGCCGACTTCGGAAGGTGTGCTTCGGTCTCAATGTAGATAATTATATATATATCAGCGGTATGTGCCTTGTATGCCGGAAGTCCTGGGTATTAGCGATGAACGTACCATTAATACTGGGCCTTAGATGACGAAGGTTACTCGATGAAGAAAGGAATATAGAACATATATATATATATATATCAGGAGGAGTTGCAGCTTTTGGCTCTCTCGCTGTGGTGATAATAATAGAATGTGTATTGTCAACGTCTTCACTCATGTCATGTCAATGACTTGCGGAACTTGAATATAACAGTATTTGTGTAGATATATTCTGAGCACTTGATAGCAGTGGATGCTTCAACTCTCTGCGACAATGACTGACTCGGAACTTGAATATAAAAGTAATTGTAAGTGTATTCAGAGTCACATTGATAGCAATAGATGTGCTCACTCTCTCATGACAGATGACAGACTGCCGAACTTGCTCAAGTCAATGCTCTTCTATATTTGTTAATCGTTGGTCATTTACTATGCTTTCCCAGAACTCATTGGTTTCCCTTGTTTGATGATCAATTGATTGCCTCAATTAGACTTTAATTATGAATAAAAATAAGAAGTAATTAATTATTGAAATAAACTATGGTTCAATCCACAGGACCATTGCAACTTTTAAGGTTCATCCGACAGTGCGAACAGGCATCCTATTGATCGATAGACCGGCCTATCCGACAGTGGGAAAATACTTCCTATTGGTCGACCGACAGGTCTACCTACTAACGGATGAAGCATGATAATTTAATTAAGTTTTTCAAATTAAATGATTAATGAAATCGAGCTTTTTTGAAACTATAATCTTAAATAAATTACAATAATTGTACCATGAGAGTTTTTCCCCGAACCACTATTGTACATTCGTTGCAATATATACATTATACATATAGATTTTTGTAAAGTTTAAGCTTTTTAGATTTTAGTGAAAAATCTTGAATAGACTATCCAACACAGAGAAGGACAAAATACGGATTTTATATATAGAGAGAAATTGAATACAACAAAAGTTAATACAAATGATGGTACAAAAGAGACATGGGTCTTTGTGAGTTAAGTTGGAGAAATTGACCAGGCGAGGAATCAATTGAAAGTCGATCAGCTGGGGGTTCGTTAAAAACTGATATTGCTGTTGTTGGCGTCTCGAAGGAAAAAACATCCCTTAGGCTAAGTGTTGGTAGGGATGTTTCTTTTATGAGTAGCGTCATATAATGTTGGACGTCTTCACAGGAATAGATATGCTTTTTAAATTGCTTAACAATATTTGAGAAAGATTCTAAGAATAGGGGCGCAAACGTCTTGATATCAAAAGAAAAAATTAAATTAAATTGTAGCTCAATAAAATTTTACAATCCTGAATAAAAACCAAACACTTTCTGTTTCTGAAATTTACTTATACTTGAGTTATTTATCTTTATCTAATAATATAAAATGCTTACGTGTACTGTTTAAGAGTCAGTTAATAACTAAAAAGCTCTTCGACTATAAGCAAAATCAATGAAGTTGTCCTCTACTTAATGCAAATAAAGATTTGTAGTATGAATTCAATTTATAAGATATTTATTCTATAATTTACTACACTATATTAGCTCAAATGTGTGATGTTTTGTCGTTTTTGTTTTTAATCTACTTGCTCTAGATATATGTATTATAATATTATTTGGTTTCTTTCTGTTCAAAATTTATTCTTATTTAATGGACGATTGTTCCATTTTTAGTAGTTAAATGGAAATTTAGGAAGAGATAATAATATTTTTTTCTTTTTAATTTTGTATTCGAATGGTTGTAGAAAGTTAAAAAATAATAGCAACTACAATTTTAGCATGATTTATTTATTTATTTTTGATGATTTGGGGCTATTCGCCTCATAGAGCAGAAATCTAAAGGCTAGCAAAAAATAAATATAAATGTGAAAAAATGACACATTAGGGATAGAAATTGAGTGCAACTGTTAACCTCATCTGGCAGTTGATAACTGACTAATAATTAGGAAAAGGTATAATCTAATCCCATAACAATAATAATAATTCTATGCTCTCATTTAGTAGCTCAACTTATTAGTAGTTAAGTTAGATGCTGATCATACCTATTTTAGATAATCGGAGTTTTCATGAGCGCGGCTGTTTGGACCACAGTTAGTATGAAATTACAATATAGCATTTACATGAAAATATATGTTCTTCATTCCCGAATAAATATTTAGAATAAAGCCAAATGGCCACCCCGACATTGATCCCACCAATCACACCACAACCAGCAAAAGTGGTTTTTAAGGGCTAGTATCTTCAGTGTTGCCAAGGAGATGTGCCCTAACTAAAAGGTTAAATGTGGTTTGTGATGAAGATGTTCGAATATGTACCTAGCGGAAGTGAATTCCACAAGCGGGCCGAGCAGACTACAAAAGATCTGCTAGCCAGTTCAGGCCGGTGTACAGAGATGTGGATGAGATTCCTATCACCTCTCAATTATCGATTATGGGTTGATAACCTAAGGATGAACATGTCCAAGATGTAAATAGGCTCGAAGAACCCCTAAGCAATTAGTTCAAATCTGAAGAAAAAGTTAGGCGTAGCGAACGAATTACCCGGGAGGGTGGAACTACAGTTGCTGCCTAGAAGAGTTTCACCCCCCTAGTTGATAATAATAATTTATTTATTTATATGTAATTTACGACCCAGCTATGAATGCACTTAAAAGTTTTCATTTTCTTATATAGGTACTCAGAAAATTTTGAGAAAAATAATTTTAAAAATGTGATAAGAACTTTATGTGAAATAAACCACATAATTCATTGGTTTAATTAGTTTTATTAAAAATTTCACAAATATTTGTACACATATATTATTAACGAAATTACTATATCAAAATATTTATTTCAAAAAGTTCTAATAAATTTATATTCAAGCACCAAAGCTTCAACCATTTTGTAAATTTTCAAAGATAGCTAATGCTTAGGGAAATCCCGAAATCTTCTGAATCTGAATTGTTATGATTGAAAAGTTTTTATTTTTCCGAGAGTAGCAGAGTTGTTGAATCATAAAGAGAAACAAAGAGGTTGTCCTCTACTTGATGTAAATAAACATACATACACAATTTATATATACTAAATATAGATATGTACATAAATAATATATATCGTCGCTGATCTTACAAAACCTCGTAAGTTCTAATTCATTGTTTGCCAGAAAACAAGAAAAACCATTTTAAACACGAATACAAATACAATGCAATATTTATTATTTGTCCGTAGCGCGAAATTAAATTGGAATAGAATAAAAAGGTTTCAATAGACAGACGCGCCGTGAAAAGTTGGTCGGTATAAACGAATAATACGTATTTGACCAAAAATCGGACTTACGAGGTTTTGTAAGATCAGCGACGATACACATATCTATATTTAACATATATATGTGTATGTTTATTTTCACCAAGCAGAGGACAACCTCTTTGTTTCTCTTTATGAGTTGTTATGGATAAATTTTATTATATTTCAAAAGGGTTGAATTTAGTTGCATAATAAACATTAACAATAATAGCATGTAGGTATAACAAGTCGTATTCAGTGGAAAAAATTCGCAATTTTTCCAGCGAAATCGCGTTCTACTACTGTTTACAAAATTAACTTTTAATATGAACCTACTGATGTACCTATTTATTGTCTGTCAGTAGGTGTGTCTGGATTCAGATACCCACGATAACTTAGAATTATTATTTTATTTATTTATTTATTTTGGTGCGGGGTTACTACGGCCTTTGATAACAAAACTTTTGTAATAAAAATATTTTTTTTAAAATTTGTTTGCTCAAAAATCGAATTGAAAAATGGAAAGATTTTGAACGATGGGAGATAATAAGCTGAAATTTGATTTCCAAGTTTGTAATACTAATCTGTTTTATTATATCAAGTTGTAGTATTTCTATTTCCAACTTGCTCTATAATGTTTGATTTTCTTTTATGTTAGAAGCCTTTCGATCGTTTTATATCATTAACTAGCTGCAAAGCCCGCCTTCGGCGGCCCTCTTTCTAGCCAGGGGGTTCACCCCCTGGACCCCCAACCCACGAACCCCACCCATTTTTTAAACAAAAGTTGTCAGAAATCACATCCCCTACAACTTTGCTTAGGGTAGTTTAGGAGTTATTTGATAATTTTTATTGGTGCGCATCCCAAACTCCCTTTTGGGGTCAAAATATCAAAACATTATATAGCTATAAACGTAAGTTAGAAGACATCTTATCCAAATATAAAATTTCATTATAATCCCTTTAGCCGTTTTTACGTGAATCGTGAGCAACATTTCGCGGAAACCACGGAAACAGACAGACAGACAGATATACAGGCAGGAATTTTGTTGAGAGTGTTTTCTTTCATAACTTTGCTTGAAACGTGTGCAACCAAAATTTGGCGTGATTTGGAGCAATGTACAGACAAAACCTTAATTTTATACGAGGGGTGATCCGCGATTGGAAGTAGATGTAAACCTCTTTGGAATCATTTTGGAAGTACTTGGAAATATTTGGAAGAATGTACTTGGAAATATTTGGATGTATTTGGAAATATTTGGAAGTGCTTGGGAATATTTGGAAGTACTTGGAAATATTTGCAATTACTTGGAAAAATTTGGAAGTACAAGTGGAAGTAGGTGTACAGCATATTAGATCGCGGTTCACCCCTCGATTTTATGTATATAGATTCTGAGAGATTTTTCTGAATAATAATTTCTGTTTTTCAATCGCTTTTAAATTCTTTCTTTGAAAATATTCGATGATTCAAATTTGACGGTGAAATTGAAGGAAAGTTAAATGGGAGCAGATGATTTGTTGACAGATTCTCTGTCTCGATACCTGAAACCATCAACAGTCAACATCTCTTTCTATTAAACGTAATTTAACTCCACGATATCAATCAATTATTTATAATTAGAGGTTTAAGGGCGTGTCAATCGACAGGTTTAGTTTCGCATGAATAGTTTGAAATTGGCCATGGGGCTAGTATTATATAATAAATGGATTAATACAGGTCATTCATTCTATAGTTTTATCAAAATAATAATTACTTAATAATGAATCATTTTCATCCAGATCATTAACACCTTTACTTTATAAGTATTCAGAATCAAAATCCGTAAAAAAACTCATTCTCTTTAGAATCTTCTTTTTCTTTAAGTTACATACTCGATTTCCGAGCGTCGGCGATTACTATGGAGCGTATCCTCTGCATTGAAATTTTCCTGGTGAAATTTGTCTCAGGAGTGGTTTCCCATTGCCTTCCCCCGAAGAATCAGATTTTAGCCGATCAATTATTTTCACAGAGTCGAGCTTGATCCTCCGCTAGCTTGATTAGAAGGCATGCTCTTTAGCCACTTGACCGACCTGACTCCTTAAGAATAATATTTCTAAATTTACTTATACCGGGTGTTCTTTTTCAATTGACCACTTTATTATTCGAGCTACAAACTCGCAAACGAGCAGGGCCGATCCTAGCAGGCGTGCTGCGTGTGAACCGCACACGGGTGGCCAAAACAAGGGCCGCATTTAATTCTATCAATCAATCAAATTTTTTTAAAACTTATAAAAATAAACATGCTGGATTTTAAATAGTTTTTAATTTTATTTATTTTCTTAGAAAGACGGACTAAGCAGATTATAATGAAAGGCAGTCCATAAATTCAATTTCCGACGTTTCGGAGACTTCCCTCTCACCTTCCTCAGGATATTGAATAGTTATTGATAGGTGAGTATAACTCGGTTCCCATTTGTCTCTCCTTTCAGTGATAGCAACAATATTGTAATATATTGTAATATTGTTGCTATCATTGAAAGGAGAGACAAATAGGAACCGAGTTATACTCACCCATCAATAATTGTGGAAGAGTCTGAAGAAGAGAAGAGATCAGATGATGGGGCACACACTGAGACATGAGGGACTGCTTAGGGATATCTTGGAGGGGGAGGTGGGAAAGAAAAGTGGAAGGGGAAGACCCAGATTAGAATATTTCAACCAAATAATTGGGGATATGGGATGCCAGACATTTAGAGAGGTCAAACAGCTGGCGGGAGACAGAGTCGAGTGGAGACGTATTGTTGCATCAAACCAGTCTTAGGACTGTATACTCAATGATGATGATCAATAATTATTCAATACTCTGAAGAAGGAGAGAAAAAATTCTCCGAAACGTCGGAAATTGGATAAAATGAAATAATTTATGGACTGCCTTTGATTATAGCCTAGCCTACTTATTTTAAATAGTTATTGAAAAATCAAAAGAAGTTCCGATTTCCAGATAGCATACCAAAGTTTAAGAAAAATTGTAGGTATTGTGAAAGATATACAACTCTTTAATCAAATAACTTCATTCAAAGATATTTTTCTAGGTAAAAAACAGCCAATTTAGATATTAGAAATTATACTCACACTTGGTTAGCTTATTTGTAATCTCTAGGTGAAAAGTGATTTGCTTTTTTAACATTCTAATCTGACAAATTTGCAAGTTGACCATCCTGGCTGATATTTCTTCAACGCACAGAAATGAAAACATGAAAAATCCATCAGTATTATCTAAAGACTTAAAAACGACTTCAGAAGTGGTTGTCGAAACGTCGTGAAATCTGATGAGCTTTCCTCATTAAAAATGTGCATTCTTCGTGGTTTCAGCCGAAACTTATATTTCGTTAGATAAGTTTGCTTGAAAAGATTCAGTTATTGAGCTCAGTTCTCTTTTATTGCATTTATTTTTCAGTCTTCGCATTTTAACAGAAAAAACAAATACAAAATTATTTTCATTTAATTAACCTTTATTAAGTATTTTTAATTATTTTGTATTAATGTGGATTTTTTATTAATATAGGGTAAGTTAAAGACATGTGTTGAGTACTAATCAAGCTAGAAATTTTTTAAGAGTAATTAAAATTAAACAGAGGTCGTTTTCTATAAAAAAAATCTGGCAAACTGACCTTATTCACTTTATGATTCTTTGATTATTTCCTGCTTGAAGCTCTCCATCAAATTACGCCCCTGTTAGAAGCCAAATGATTTCCGGCTGGGAAGATCTCCTGTCTGCCTGGCCGTAGCTTATTTAATAGCTACTTATCCACCTCTCAACCAATTATAAGTCTTAAGGCAATCTCGGGCTCTCTCTCTCTCTCTCTCTCTCCCTTAATAATTGCCAAGAGACTAAGAATTATTCGAGAGCCTCTTAACAAATTAATTGCCAATCCAATCAAATTCAATCCAATGTTCACAGGAAAAAAGATATTATATTTTATTCTACACCCGTCGAAAACAGAATTTTCACCCTTGTATAAGTAGTCGAAGAAATTAATTTGGATAGGATGGATTCAAAAACATAAATTAAAAGGCTAGCTATGTAAAGGTAGCCATGGTATTAATCAAAATATACGCTTTGACCTTGAAATGTAAAGATCTACTGTTGCTACTTAGTCTATTATCACGAAAGCTTGATTTCCATTACTTCATATAATACGAGGATAAGTAAACAATTACTTACACTTTTCGTTCTACAACTTTATTAAACTAAGATAGGTGTACAACAGATACATTATTTTTTGATATAGTCTCCATCTTTAGCAATTCACTTGGTCCAGCGAGCCACAAGCTTCCGGATGCCTTCCTGGTAGAAGGTTTCGGTTGGTCATGAAGCCAGTTTTGCACCGCATTCTTTACTGAATTTGAGTTCGTCGTGGATAATGTGATAGGCAGAACCGTGACTAATGTTTAAAGGAGATGCTACCTTATCTATGGTAACTCGCCTATCTGCTGTAATCATCTCTTGATCTTGCTGAATGTTGTCGTCACTGGTCGAAGTTGACGGTCCCCCAGCTCCCTCTTTTTGTGTTATGCTCGTTTGGCCACTTTTAAACATTTCGATCAATAAAAAAAGCGATTTTACGAGATAAAGCACTTTCCCCGTATTGTGACAAAAGTGTCCGGTGAATTTCAGCACCTTTCACACCCTCTGACCACTCCTAGTTACTCCTCTTTGGTGCAATCTGATAGCGGAGCTGACATGCTTGTGGTGTTGTAACTAAACGACAACTGACGCGATCGTGATTAAATTCCGCATACGTGACCACAGAGGCACCAACTCAACGTATGCACATGCGCATGCAGCCGTCTCCTATCTTAGATTTAATAAAGTTGTAGAACGAAAAGTGTAGGTAATTTTTGACTTATCCTCGTACATATTTGACCTATACTTGGTAATGAAAAAAATGTTCAATTCCTAAACTTGAAAAAAAAAACTGAAAATATTTTAAATTACTATTTAATTAAGATAAATCAACGAGAGTGCCCTCTATTTAATATTGCATATAGATAATTTTTATTAGATGATGTCAGATGGTTATATATTTAAATTTCACATAACTCATTCGCAGAATTTTACGACGAAGACTTTAATATATTCGAATGAAATTTTTAGTCGTCTGTAATCTGACCACTAGAGTAACTTATACAACATAATGAAACATAGACAGTAGACACATTCATAAAAGGAAAAAGATAATTAAAATAAAATTTCGACATACAGCCAAATGGCAGGATATTTTCTTGCAACTAGGGATTACTTTTCGAGGGGGTGGATACAAACTTTTTGACATCTCAAAATCAGCAGACTCACTCATTGTTTTTGTTTTGTTTTTTATAAAATCAAATTCTGTTTCGTATTTACCTTTTCATTTTTCAGATTTCTTTGATATATTACAGATCAAGTGATGTTTATATTTATTTTTCATTATTTAACATAATATTGGATATTAAATCCCCTAGTAAGTTGAAACAATTTTGGTAGCTAATATCCAAAGACAATATCACACTCGTATAATTAACCTAATTTTACTAAGTTTAATAATTAGTTATGTATTTACTAGAAATGCTGTGTGGTTATGATTGTGTTTATTTGAATAATATATCCTTAAATTTAGTCTAAAGAGTAGAAATTAGATAAAGTTTCAATAGAAATAGTGAAATGCAATATACTGACGCCCTTAAGTCAATTCCCATAGGAGAGTGCAGTCAAAGTGAACAAAACGGATAGTTCAGCAGTAGGAGTTGAAAGATAATAATAAACATTCAATTCGATTAATATAATGGATGTATTATCAAAGTTGCGAGCAATATTTTGTTTAGGGAATAAAATTTCACTATAGTTTTGTTTTGCCAAAAATGTATTTGAATTTAAAATACGGATTCCGTTAGTAGCAGAGTTAAGATATCTATAGAAAATCAAGAGAGATGCTCTTCTGCTAAATGCGTGCTATAGATAATTTTTATCATATCAGAAAGGTTGTATTTAACTTCAATGCCAGAAAAACATCTCTGGCAGTTGAGTTGCTAGTCGAATTATTATTTTTTTTCAACGTTCTTTAACTTTTTTTCCTTCTGTTTTATGTTTTGAGGCTTTTTTCTTCCTGAATAATTGAAATTGGAGGAAAAAGTGGGAAATTTTTTCAAGAGTCTATACCTTTTACCTAATAATATATTTACAATTTATTTTTTTATTTAATAAACTATCTAATAAATAAATTTCCTAGCTTTATTATTTAATTATATTTGTAATGAACTATTATTGTTTTTAAAATTAAAAATAAATAAATAAACATTTAATTAATAAAATGAAATTGAAAAAATACATATTAATTTGTTTATTCTTTTATTTTAACAAAAGATTAAAATATCAATAACATCATTCAAAAAAAGTGGTTTACTCCATTTTTGTACCAGAAATTATAGTGGGACTAGAGATTCAAAAATCCCACCAATTATCAGGGTTGGAAATGCATATAATTTCACACCAGAACAAATTGTCTAAAACTTTTCTTCTTGACTTATCGTTGGTATTTGAATCCAAACAAACAAACACACATACATACAGGTAGAAAAGACTAATGGTTAAAAACACCGGACCGAGCCTCGGGCAAGACAGTTAAGTCGTTTTCCGGGGTCGATTTCGCTGATACCTAGGCCTGTTTGTGGGCCAAAATTGATGACACAGACGGTTCGGATGAGTCGAGATGAGTCCTCGGATACGTGAATAATACTCTCATCCACCACTATTTTTTTCGGATAAGTATTGTCGCCCGGACTAAAAAGAGTATTTTGCCCCTCGTCGTGAGATTTTAAATCCATTGACAATAATTTAATAAAACACGCCTTGTCCAATCGAAAATATTGATTATTACGAAAATCGTTCGCATCATTTCAACAAGTTCAACAATAGGAGATCCAGCATTAACTGAAACTCTAAACTTCCTGTCCCATCGTAGAACTGTCTCCGCCCTTTCCCTTTTTTATAGATATTACCATGGCGTTTGTTCTAATGTTTGATCAAATCAATAATCCCTCCAAAAGCTTAATTTGTTTAAAATACACGATTTTCTAAGATCCAACCCTCCCACGTGCTTAAGTTGAATACTAATCGAACAAACACATTCGCCAATTCGTTGATTCCTATGACTTTAGAGACAGGAAATCTCTTCCCAGCTACATATAACCTTCACTCTTTCAAGAGTCGCATCCACAGATACCTTCGACTCCGACCTAAAAACTCTTCTTATTTTCACGATTCAAGGGTCCACCGTGGACTACAGAGGTTGTACCTTTTTACTTCAACTTCTCTTCTATATTGATATCATTATAAAAAAAAAATGTTAACAGGCGTAAACTATTTTCTCTCCTATAAAATCATTTTTTGGATCATGATTTCTCATCGCTGAGAAGCAAAACGCTGATAGCTAACACAATTTTTTTTCTTTGAAAATATGGAACACCTAATGTTTTAAACCAGCTTCTTTCTCCACGCGAAGCCAGATATAACATTGATCAATGGCCTCACATTTCTCTCTTGGACGTCTTGTCAGGGGGTTCGGTCTGGTAATAGATACGTCTTTTATAGTCTGGTAATACAGGCGCCTTTAAAATTATTTTTCTTCACCTTTCAGACAATTTCATCTACACTGATCAATATATATAAGGGGAATTAAATATTAAGACCACCTGGCAAGCATACCTAGTAATTGAAATTCAATTTTACTTAATTCGTTGACCCTTGACTTTTGGAACTAAAAATATAAATGAAAATTTTTCGAAAAAGTGTAAATTCATAAAATTCCAAGCTCCAAAAAACAAAGTTTAAATTTAGTAACGATGTATGCCTTATCTAGAAGACTTTCCACCAGGACTAAAATGGAAGGGGGAGGTTCAACAAAATTAATATTAACTTCCAATTGATAAATTGAACCGAACTATTTGGGTCCTTTTTTAAGAATTTAAAAGGTTTTATATTAAAAAATCAAATCTTAGATTTAATAGTCTATTATCATTTTTTACTTTATCCAATGCGAAGTATGGGGGAAATTATTGTAATCGATATCGCGGAAAGCGCGATTTCAAAGGGTCCCCAGGTAAAGACTACGGAACCCATGACCTCAATTAAGGTCACAAATTGAAGTATTCATTTAGATTGAATTTTAGCACGGTTTTGCCAAAAATTAGCTGGGATCTCGTCGAGAGGCACACTCGAGTCGAGAGGTAACACTAGGAAAGGCAGGAAAAAGTGACCCAGATATTACTAATAAAATAAATCAAAGCAGGCGAGTAATAGGACAGCTGAACTCGATCCTGTGGAGTAAAGAAATATCGAAGAACAATAAGGCTGCCATCTATAAGACCATCGTCGAGAGCTGGTCCTACGGAAGCGAAGTATGGGAGGTAAACAAGAGAAACCGTTCACGCCTGCTGGCGTTAGAAATGGATTTTTGGAGACGTTCAGCGGGTGTCTCAAGACTGCAACATATAAGGAACGAGCACATTCGCCAACAAATGAAAGTCCAAGGCAACATCATCGACACGATCGAATATAAGCAACTGATGTGGTTTGGCCACGTCAGTAGGATGGCGGATGAACGCTGGCCCAAGAATGTTTGGAACTGGCAACCCCCAGAAAGAAGAAAGCGTGGAGATCGTGGTTTCAGGGAATCCAAAATGCCATGCAAGCCCGTGGGCTGGAAGAGGAAGACTGTGTCGACAGAAGGGCATGGAGAATGGGAAGCGAGAAACGGCGTCTGCCGTAACCAAACTCGCAGGATACATATAAAAGTTAATTTAGTAAAAAATAACTTCAAAGCTCATCTTTGTATTTCAAGTTAACTACTGGAGTGCACCTAATAAAAGATTCATGGCACACTCACTGCACTAAAAAGTTTGGAATTTCGTGAATTTATATGATTATTATATTTTTAGAGACACTAATGAACCTTTTATATGCTAAGACATTTTACACACTGCTTGTCAAACATATATATGTTTTCAGGCCATTTTTTTTTGTAATATTTAATCTTGTTTTTTTTTTACTGTCACTTAAAAGTACCTTTAGCTAGCCATCAGCTATTTTTAAGAATTATTGTTTAGTTCAATTCGATGAGATACAGTAGTTTTGAAAAAAAAAATGATTGCAGGATTTCTAAAAAAATGGACAAGACATTTTCACCACATGTAGCTACACGGAAGCAGATGACTACGATGCGCCCACCTGACTACTCAGTAAATGCACATTTATTCACTGAAAAATACTGCAATAAATTATATAAAATTTCAATGGACGTGTGGAAAATGCAACCCCTCAAACAATATTAACACGATATAAAATTAAAAAAAAAATCAAATTAAATATGATGATTTTATAAAATTACCTAGTCTTTAAGACTTCTTTCATTTAAAAATATAAAAAATAAAGAAGAGCCAACCCCAGAAGAAAACTTTTGGCTTATTATTAATTTACACTTTTTGCTTTTGTTGAGAACAATATATTGTATATTCTAATGTAATTCTGTGTTTTGTTATATATATGGTATCTTTAAATTATGTCTGTCTTTTTGCATTAAAAATGTCATATAAATCGCATTAACTGGGTTAAAGAGATTATTATCGTAAAAATTCGTAATGAATTATTTATTAGATCTCTTAAAATATTTTGAGAAGGAATAGATATTAAATATTAAAGTGAACATTAAATAAATAATACTATTAATTTCTTTAATTATTAGGGTTGTTCTTAATGAAGAGGAGAGATTCATTCCCTGAGGAAAGTGTTCGTTGGAACACTAAAGTTTTCGGATATCTTTGCTATCTTATTACTTAAAACAAAATTTCATATTTGATTAAATTTATGCCTATTAATGAGTATCAAACATTTTTTACCAATTCCTATTCATGGGAGACGAGAATAAAATTTAAAATTTTCACTTGTTTTGTAAATTATTTCTGCTTAGTTTTTTATAATCGTAAAAATTCTAGATTAGTAGTAATTCTAAATAATGATTTGAGGAAAAGGTTAAAACTTTTTCATATCTTGGTAAGATCATCTATCCCTATATATTAATATTCTATGTCCTTAAATAAATATTAATAAAATCAATGAAAAATTAAGTTTGTTATGCAGATGTTCTGAAACTAGACAGTCCAAAGTCTAATAAATTCACCACATTAGAAATACAAACATTTTGGCACAAAAATAAATTTTCTAAGACTTTCTGTTCTTGAGTTATCGTTGATTTCTGAATCCATTCAGCCAAAAGACAGAGGCAGAGAACACGGCCGCCTAGCAGGTAGGCTTCTTCTCGGCGTACCGAGTAATGAGATATACGAAACCCAACAGATTCTGCATTTCATGCTGATCACAATATATTTAATAAGATAAACAATATTTTATTAATTACTTTCTTGCATTGACATGAGTAACCTTCAAATAAAATTCATGTTAAGATTTATTTATTAATTGAAAATGGTATTTAATAATTTACCATTTTCTTCTTAGATCTATTTTCGAAATGACCTCTAAAAGTTCCAAGTATTTAAACCTAGATTAATATTCTTTTTATTAAGGTTAATGATATGATGTGTATATCAATGGCGTCCATGAATGCTGTGGATGCAGCGCATCCCTAAAATTTCAAACATTTAGAGTATTTTCATGAATATCGATTTCAAAATTTCAGGAGGATCTTTAAATTTTTAAATTATTATACGTTATTTCAAATATTTTTATAAAAAACATTTTTTTCTTTTGAAAAGTATATTGGTTCTCGAAATTAAATAAAGTTGTTGCATAGTTTCAAGGAGCAATTAAAATGTTTTTTTTTTCCCAAAAGAGTGCGGAGAAGGTTTGAAGTCCTTGCCTGGTAGATATATTTTTCAGTTCAAGCATGTCAAAGACAAGTCCAGACAAGTTTTAATCGAATAAAAATTGTTCTCGCGAAGGACCTATTAAAATAGTAAGATTACAAAAAAGAAATGAATAAAGAAGATTTGAGAATCTTTGGACTAATCTATTTCTAAGAACTCTCAATATATAAGATCGGAAATAACTAAGAGTGCTATTCACAAGTCATAGCTTACTTATAGCAATAGAATTAGGAGAAATTTAAGATTTTCTTATAGAACAGGCTGATTCAATGTGGAAGAAAAAGTTCATCAATGAAGAAAATATTATCTAATTTTTAATTGAATTAGTATAAGTACTTTTTGCGTGGAATTAAATACTTTAAACATTAAGTTTGTTAATTTAATTTTAAAGTAAATCCAACCATTTGGTATTTTACACTGATTTAATATTTAATATGTTTTGCCAACGAATGCTCGTTAAATTATATTTTTTATAGCTGCAAGGCCCGCCTTCGGCGGCCCGCTTGCTAGCCAAGAGACACGCCCCCTGGATCCCCGCGCACCATGCACCCGTGCCCAACCACCGCCCCCACCCCACTACGCCTCTGGACCCTCACCTGGACCCCCCACTCCCACCCTGCCCCCCTCCCCCGATATGCCAAAATCTAATCAGCTCTTAATCTCAATGGACCAAAAATACGTGTGAAATTTGGTTTTGATATTCACACCCAAGTTTTTGGAGCTAGCTCGTCCACAAATTTGGTAACGCACAGACTAACTAACAGACATTTTGATAAACAATTATTATCTCGAAAATATAATTTTTTCGATGTTCATATTAGAGCTTTTTTGTAGACCTAAATGCCATGGATTTCATCAATTTTTTTAATCAAATAGTTTCAGCCGTTTTTTTTTGAATATTTTGAAAAAAGAAGGAGAAAAACCAATTTTTCCATGCACTATTACAATACTTGACCATACCCTGTATGGTAAAGTAAAAAATTGAGAAAGAAGTATAAAATATGTTTTACCAGATTTTAATTTTATAATCATCACATAAATTACTTAGGTATATGAATCTAATCATAAAAAAATAATAATAATAGTATTAATAATTTATATAATTTGATTTATTTTAGATAAAATATTTGAAAATATTTTTTAAATCAATATATTGAATTCAGTAATTTTAAAATCTAAGTTGATATTTTTCTCTCTATACCTACCACGTGAAAGAGGTTCAATTTTACAGAAGTACAAGAATGAAAAGCTTTCCTTTCAAATGGTCTACCTTTCTTTTTAAGGGCTTCCTTGAGAGTGGACAAAAGAGTTAAATTATATAGAGTATTGTGTCATAAATAAGTAAGTCCAAGAGATTAGTTTACAAAAGGTTGCAGTTTCAAAATGCCCTTAAAAACGGAGATAAAGGTTAAATGGAGAGGAGCTTGGCTGGACCTGGGGGGGGGGGGGGGGCAAGTTGCCACCATCTCGCTCTTCTAATGGCTATACGTCACGTTCAAACTCGAAGTTGAATCCATATATTTTATATCTCTACTGGAATTATTTTTAAATTAGAAATCCCCTGATTTGTTTTTTGTCAAAGATATGGGACAACAATTTTATTTATTAGAGGTTATTTTTTTGTTTTCTATACAAAAATATCTGAAATATTTTATAAATAAAACATAATTAGTAAAATAATTTAGTAAACGTATAACAAAATTTTAGTTATCTAAAGTCCTTCTCTCCTCTTCGTGGCTGGACAAAGTAACGAGGCGTTCTTAAATGATTGATGGGGATTGGAGATGAGCCCCAATGATGTGTTTGTATCAGTATAGAATGAATTCTAGAATGTCTCAATTCCAATACCAACTCTAAGTCAAAAATAGAAAGTCGTAGACATTTCGTTCTAATGCAGAAATGTACGTATAGAATTGATTTAATTTTGGGCTCTTTACTCAGAGTTACTTTTTCAAAAATTCAGAAAATATCTTTTTGGTGAAATTTTATTAAGGATTGTTGAATTTTTTTGCAACGAAATTTTCTCTGGAGAGAGACGGACTGGTAGAAATTTTAATTGAATGTAATGGAAGGCAGCCCAGAGGCCTCTGGGCTGCCTTCCATTACATTCAATTAATTTTTATTAAGATTTTCATGTGTTGCCAATAGAAAGTCATAAACAGACAAATAGGTGTTTCAAGAAAATATTTTAAATGGTATATTATATTTAAATTTGTTAATGGGGGCCGCTTCTCTACTTGTTGACTCTGCTATCACTAAGCATTAATTAGTGAAGTGACCAGCTACTATTACAATAAATTACAATAAATTACAATTAATTATTAAATAAATAAAAAATTATTTATAAATTACAATAAATCGAATTTCTTATATTCAATCGAATATTTGAACCAGGTAACAGATAGAATATTTATAATTAAATGTACGTGAATTTCGGAATAGTGACTGTAGTGACACAGTCCCAGTTGTCAAAAAAATCTCGGAAATCCCTATCTTTAAGATGTACAAGAATTAAATTCTCCTAGAAAATCATAAGATGGTATCATCTATTAAATCCGATGGAATGGAATATTTTTAATTATATGCCAGAAGGGTTGTTTTTCACCCTCTCGGGAATCGAACCCGAGTGTCAGTAACAGCAATCCGCGCCATTTTGCTCACCTGCAGGGTGCGAACCTCTCTGAGATATGTAAATTACTCAAAGATTGTTATCTTAACGCGTTTACATATGTCAGAGAGGTTCCACCCTGCAGGTGAGCCAGATCGCCCGGATTGCTGTTACTGGCACTCGGGTTCAATTCCAGGGGGGGGGGGGGGGTGAAAAACAACCCTTCTGACATGTAATTAAAAATATTCCATTCCATAGGATTTAATAGATAACACCATCTTATAATTTTCTAAGAAAATTTAAATCTATTACCATCGGCAAATTGAAATATTTTATGATCTATTGAATCGTTAATAATTTATGATAATCCATCTCAAACAAAATCTAAAATAACAAGAATGAGTCTGAAAAACAAAATGGGTAATTAAGTGTAGCTAGCTTCGTCTAGCATGTTTTATATATTTTTGCTTTGGAAAACTATTAAAGAACACAAACCATGTTCTCTTGGTCTTTAAAATTTAGAGGAATAACTTTCTAAAGATTTGTATTTCTAATGGCAAAAGTTTGTGGAAAATGCAAAAAAGTAATCCAAACGAGATGATGGATTCAATTAATTCATTTATGGGCCATTAAATTCAAGTGGTAATTTTTTAATTAATCGATTTTTCTCAAATGGAAATGTACAGAATTAGATTTGATAAATCATAAACTTATAAGAATTCAAATTGCCGATAGAAGTAGATTTTAAATTTTTAAGGAAATCAAAGATAATATCATCTACTAGATTCGAGATGGAAGAGATTGTTTTTAATTATATTTCAGAGAGTTGTTTTCATCTTCTTGAGAATACAAATAAAATGCAATAATTGGAGTAGCCAATTTGATCTGAATTGCTAATCTTTGTACGTTTGATTCCCGGGGGAGTGAAAACAACAATTCTGTCATACAATAAAAATATATCATTCCATCTCGGATCTAGTTGATGACATTCACTTGTGATTTCCTTAGAATGACAAATCATGCATTCCTCTATCTATGCTGGTGCTTACGGTTGATCTATTTTAGCCAAAACTTTGCTATGAAATATCGATTTGATAAATAACTTTAGATTTAAATTGGTTTCTTCTAGAATTACTTTTTTCGAGCTATCACTATTACAGACGGAAGACAGACCAATGAATTTCTTGTTATTTTTTGAGCTCTACATACTACAAAACACAATAGTTATTGAAAACTTGCTCTATATCTATATAAATCTTATTGTTTACTACTTACTATAATTTATAAATTGAAAGTTAAATTTATAATATTTAGAAGTCTTCAAAAAATTCATTTTTATGTGGTATCATTCAAATACTTCACTTATGAATAAATGCAAGTAATTAACTCTCCTTGTTTTTCTTGTGATAAATAATATAATAATTTATTATGAATTAAAACAACTCAAAATTATTTATAGATTTAAACCTTATTAAAGAGTATGTAATCGAAGGCTAATAAACCTGAGAGAGGAGGGCTGAGATTTTTTTGAACAATTTCAGTTGAATCAGGATACGATAAATCAATTTGATTTGTGTCCTCTGCTATCACTCCTGGTTCGTTATTTCTTGTTAACCTTTCCATCTCTCTGTTTATGAAAAGATAAAAAAAAATGACAGAAAAAAAAACATTTAATTCAATTGAAAATTAAATATTCAATCTGTTTTTTTTTTGTTTTGTTTTTTTTGTTTTTTTTAGTTAAAATCACATGAATGTATAATCCATTTTTGTTTACCTACGTATTTTCATATGATTTTAATTAACTTGGACTCTATGTTTTTATGTTTCTGGGCACAATATTATGTAAATTTGACCTGCTTATACAGAACTGGTAGAAATTAATAAAGACATTTTAATTAATGCCGATTACAAAGTTGACCATACCCTGTGTGATAAAGTAAAACAAATATAATATTTATCAAAAAAGACTAAAGGTGAAGGCCAAGTAAACTATAGTATACCAAATAAAATTATAAAAGTAGTTTATAGACAAGTGCGGTCTTCTGGGCCTGTTGTGGAAAATTATAAATTTTGTAAGGAATATGAAATATATGATAACTATAATTATGAAGTTACATATGAGATCTCTGATTACAGATGCGCACATTTAAGACCAATGAAACTCAAAAGACCCATGCTAGAACCCGATATAGTGATGCTCTCTCGACAAAAGCAATCTCAGAGAAGTCATTAGGTGAGCAAAAAGTAAATGAATGATAAATTTTATTACTTAATCTTTTTAATATACTTATAGTGTTATACATTTTCATGTACATTTTGAATTTAACTATATAACTATAAAATAACTTCAAAAATCAGGTCTATTTAAAAGTGTTATATTCGGCCTTCTTGGAAAATGGACATTATCAATGTGGCCTTTTAAACAAAATAGGTTCCCCACCTCTGTTATATACTGTGACGTCCCAAAGAGGGGGGGGGGGTGGACCGCGCCGGGTCTCTTTATTTATGCGTCTGTGTTTAATTGCATTAAGATCAGAGATCGCCCTATTTCATTTTCTCTTAAACAAAATCATTAAAACTACTTAATTATTAAAAAATAAAAAATAGCAAGCTTATATTACATTTTACATATCAGTTTGTTATGCTAGGGGAATGAAGATAGTACTAAGGATGAGCTGCGATGCGTAAACGTATGTTTGAATCCAGTGTTCATGTCATTTTATGTGAGATAATGTTGACAACATAACGACGAGAAACCATCCACCAGAAAATTAAAGAAAATTATTAATATTTAATAAATGTCGACAAAGTGTATTTAGTTGCCATTAATTTGGATATGTAAATCCCCCTTTTTGTATTATTCAATTATAGCGTTTAATTGAAATTTTATTTAACTATGAAAAATTCAATATGATATTGGGAGGGTGAGGATTGAGGAATTAATGATTTATAATGAACATCCGGTCCTATAAAAACTGCTTCATAAAATGATGAGATAAATAAACAACAGAATTTTATCTCTAGTACTATAATGATGTTAAAATGCCATCGAAAGCATTTTTAGGCTCCCTACGATAGAGACGTGCTAGTCAGCAGTAATATTATTTATTGTGACCCGAGTCAAGGAAGGATGTTTAAAAAAAATGCATTTAATTTATATATACCTATATGTATTTTTTTCCTAAACCTGCTTAATGAATTTTCATGGTTGTAGTCACAAGAAATCGATCTTTGAATTTTTGCGGTGTGGACCCCATAATAGATGTCATTTGTCTTGAAAATGAGATTGGCCAAGTGCATCTTAATTGGATAACGGTAACCCGTGGCGCATTAAGGTTGAAGTTTTGAAAAACTAATTTTTTGCAAAGAATCGCAGTTTTTTCTTCATTAAATGAAAACCACTAGACACTTGAATCTTTTCTCATTTCATAGAAAATTTTATTGCCTTGAAGGTATATTTTTTATCTAAGCTATTACTATATTAATCTGATAATTGTAAATAATAATTATTTCTTTCTTTTTAAGACTTTCTTTTTTATAACGCAACTTCGCATTATAAAATGCTTTTAAACATTATATGTTCCTCATTTTTATACTTTCTTTGCTCTTCTTTTTCCCTATATTTCCTTCATTTTCACTTTGGATTTTTCTACATTTACTTTTGATATTACTTTTAACTAAACCCTTTCTTTTTATGGTCCAAAATGAAAATTAAAAAAAAATCTTGAAAGCAGATTTAATTTAAAGTTGCTATTTTTATGCATTTTGCTAATTAAGATCATGTCTTGGAAAATGCTGGAAATCTTCAAATCTAAAACTTTTAACAAAAAAGGAGACCGAGTAAAACTTCAAGGCAATAAAATTTCTTATGAAATGACAAGAATCAGATTTTTAGGATAAGTGATTTTCATTTTATGAACGAAAAACTGCGAATTTTTTTCAAAAAGTTGTAACTTTTCAAAACTTCAACCTCATTGTATTTAATTTATAGTCCAAGAGCTGGTGACACATTTTTGAATACGGATTTGACCCAACTAGAAATAATGCGTAATAGTACCTTCTATGATAGTTGTACAAGGAATGGCCAGTCTGGCTGGTCTAATAGCAGGTGGACCAGGTACTGCTCATGGTGTGAGTGCGGTAAAAAATACATATGTGTTAAAAAATATTTTTGACCCACAATGAAATTATAAAAATTATAATTTATAGTCAATTATAAACATAATATATTCACTCCAGACCATTTGAGTGGTGGAACGTGGAACCAGACCACCACTCACATGGTCTGGAGTGAATATATTATGTTTATAATTGACTATAAATTTTTTTTTTTATAATTTTTAACACATATGTATTTTTTACCGCACTCACACCATGAGCAGTACCTGGTCCACCTGCTTAGACCAACCAGACTGGCCATTCCTTGTACAACTATCAAAGACGGTACTATTACGCATTATTTCTAGTTGGGTCAAATCCGTACTCAAAAATGTGTCACCAGCTCTTGGACTATTATGCGGGTTATCGTTACCCAATTAAGATAAAACTTTACCAATCTCATTTTCTACCCAAATGACAACTATAATAGGGTCTTAAGATGCAATAAAAATAATTCCTGATATAGCCTTGTGACTTTAATATTCACAATAAAAGATGCTGCTTATTCGATCGTGTTAGTAAATTAACAAAGTTCAAAAATTATGCTCTATTATTATTATATGTTTCTTGATTTAGTTGTATTGTTAGTATGAAAATTAAATTTTACAAAAGTGTAGAATGAACAATGAATAAATGAATAAAAATGTTCGGTAAGAGAGAAAATGTTAATCTATGGAAACAATCAAAGGAACAAATTAATTGCCTAAATTTGTATTTAATTTATCTGTGACTAGTTTAATGTTTAGCTGGGATTCACATATTTCGAGTAAATGAGGCCTTTAAGATAAATTATTGAATCAATTTGAATTCATTGATCACGTGAGGATGATTTAATAAGACTATTAGTCAAATTCTACTTTATCCCCCAGGCTTTTAGCAAAAAGTATATTCATAGTCCACGCCCTCCCCCTAAAAAAATTGTGTATCTTACATTATTTTATAATTTATATAAAAGTAAGATTCGTAATATTTATCTCTCTGACCCTGTTGGATAATGTCAATGTTAATATGTAGCAACTTAAGGTAGTAGAAAGATTATTCTAGTTCTAAAGTGTTTGAATTTCTAATAAGACGGGCTTAGAACTGTTTAGTTTTAGAATTTGAATCGGTTGAAGAATACAGAAAATCAGAAAAATCAACTGGTTTGGGCACCACATGACTTTCACATTAGTTTATCTTTGAAATCATCATAACAATTTTCTTCATTCAAATAACTTCAATTTGGGGTTCCATTTTGCGAAAACCGGAAAAAAGACGAAATTGAAAAATACAAAAAATCTTCAAGTAAACATCAACTTCTGGCTCTTCGATTTTAGCCAAAATCTCGAGGTACTTCTTCTAGTCTCTAGATAGCTAGAGTATCAAATCCCAAAACTCTGCGACTGATATCATTATATTATATAAAATATATATGTGAAAGTAAAAAATTAAATTGATATATATGGAGATCGGCCCAAAACTAATAAATGAGTCGTGAACTTTCTTTTATTTTTTCAATGATATTGATGCAAAAGTATAACTCCTCTAGAACAGGATCGACCTCTTCATCGTGAAAAGAAGAAGAATGGACGAATGGAGAAATTTCAGAGATTGGGTTGGTGTCAAGGTAACTGAGGATTTGGATCTGGAACAAACTAATGTTGTAGGATGTTGAAAATAATTAGGCAGAAATGGGATTTCACTCTTTAGAAATCAAATTGGCGAATGCGTTCGTTCTATTTAATAATTTGATAATTTGATAGTGAGATCAGAACAAACTCCTATATAAAAGCGAAAGAGCCGAAACGTTCTATGGTAGGCCAAGAAATCGAGTGAGACTTTAGACTTAGCGGAATCTCCAAATAGCTGTGATGAATTCCATCCAGGGTAGCAAGTTGAAGCTTTCCGCAAATTAGAGTAATATTCGTGATAGGGGCGGATTGAGCCTTGTCCAAGGTAAAAAATTGAATGGACGTGAAATAGCAAACCAAGAGCTTACATGAAGTAGCTGTTGCTGAAGAAGTAATATGGTCAATATGGTCATTCTAATAGAGGTCTGGCCACAGAGTGACACTTTACATTGATATTTTATCATAAAATTTCAATCAGATGGAATCAAAGTAATTTCCTATCGACGTGCCTAGTATTATATTAAACAACATTGTGTTTTCCTTGCATTCAAGTTAATCAGGTTAAGAGATCACAATTTATTTTATCAAAATATATTTAACTATTGGAGAAATAGCTCGAAAAAATTACATTACTAAACAGGATATGGTGATGTATTAAAATCGTGGATGAAAAAGTTTTTTTATTTTCTGCTTCGTATTTTCGAAATATCCCAAAAATATCTTAAAACTACATAGATAAAAAAGTTCATTCATAGCGTTTCAGTCTAAAATAAAATCTTATATAGTGTACAACTATTTCAAAATCCTATCCTATGAAGATATCAAAACTAAGTTTTATGTTTACATTTTGGTAAAAACCTGCCCAAAAATTATGAAGGGAGGGTGGAGGGTTAAAAATTTGAATCCTTTGTCTGACTCATGCCAAATTTGTACACTTACTCTTTAGGACCCTGGGCAAAAAATCAACGATCCAAAATGAATGGGAGAGGAGTGAAAAATAAAAATCTAAACCGTTTTTCTGATTTAAAACGTTACACAGTTACTCTTTAGAACACTACCAAACTATCGGACAAAAATAAGATGACTAAAATAGGTGAGGGTGTGTGGGATGAAAAATCAAAATCCAGGTCGTTTTTTAATTTCAATATACATGTGTGTGGGGGAGGGGGGTATGACCACATCATTTATTTTTCTTGTGTAAAGAAATAAAATACTCTTATATATAAGTAAGACAGGGGTTCAGATGTATGGCAAAAGTTTCGTGGTATGCTCATGTCACGTCAATTTTTTTCTATTTGTTGTGATTATCATGGAATCGATCTTGAAATTATGAATTTTTTACAATTCCTATGATTAGTAATCCATTACAATGTCTTTTTATGACGTGTCGATTTAAGCCCTCGAAAATCAATAAAAGTGGACATACCATTCTTTCTTCATATTATATTGATAAAAAGGGGGATTTTATGATACTAATAAAGTATTTAAAAGGGATTTAACAATTGACAAAAGACGGAAGAGCGGAATTAGAGTGGCTTGAATTCAACAACGACAAATGTCAAAAGATTTAAAAAGTGTTAGTGAAAATAAATAAAAAGGGCAGATGATTGCGCAAGAACAGATTCTTGATATGGTGACTAATTTTGTAAAAAAAAAATGGTCTCCTTATTATATGACCCGCCTATTCAATTGTTTGAATTATTCCGAAAATCAAAGTCAATCGAATGACTACTCCCAAATCAAATATCCATTTTTTATTTTTTTCTTATTTTATTTATTATTATTATTAATATTATTTTTTTATTTTGAATATAAGAGTTCAAATTGCCGATAGAAGCACATATTAAATTTCTATAGAAATGAGTCCACGTCTCAGAGTAAACAATTGGCCAGGATTGCTATTTTCGGCATTCGGGTTCGGTTCTCGAAGGGCTGAGCACAACCCTATGAAATTTAACAAAAATTATCCATAGTGACTCTGATTTAGTAGTTAAAACTCACTCGTGATTTCTTTATAAATTTAATATTTACCATTCAGCTTTTTGAACTTTTATATTGAGATTCTTATAGACCAGTCTTTGACACGCCTAATTACTTCTTCGTCCTTAATTTCAATCAAAATAAAATGTATACCCATTGAAGATAAAGCAGTAACATTTTGAGTCGTCAGGCTTACCCTGTCCGGGCGGTATTCATTTATTCTACTATATTAATACAATCACCTCACAAGAGTCTGGGTCCCTGAGACAGAGAGAGAGACAGTGTAGATAATAACTTTGGAGATAAACATGGTGGGTTTTCAGAAATAACTAGATAGAATTTCACAAATAATTAGCTAGCTTATTATCATCATCATTTTTTTTGCATTTTGTCCTTTCAGACATAGTGTTGATCAATTTTTTTTTTTGCATCCCAGTTTTTTTTTTGAAAATTGATCAAGCGAATGGGTGGATGTGTGGGTTTAAATTAGTAAGTAATTTTCATGCTAAGTCTGTTTAAAGCATTTTTTTCTTAGAAATAAGACTTTAAAGTGGATTATAAAGTAAATTTGTATTTCACGTCGCACATTCTTAATATAACGATTACCTAAGAGCTAACTACTCTAACTTTATCCAACTGAAAAACTGTAATGATACTCTTCCTGGGTTCAAAGACCTCTCTTATTCCTATATTTAAAATATGTAAGAGACATAATCCCAATTATAGAGAAACACTCTTCTAGAATGACGATGTTATAATTAACATCGATCAATTCTAACACAATTAACATAATCTTACTTGTTCAATTATGCAACACGTTAAACCACAGGGAGTGACTTAACTTTCCTATATAAAATCAATTTATTTTGTTGATATAATCAAGGTGTTTTGAGTGTTCCATTTTAAAATTAAGTTATTAATAAATAAAATCCTACGCTTTTATTAAGCCCTAAACATTTTTTACTTGCACTTTTAATGATGTTAAGTTTGAATATTGGATTCCTCTCTCGAGGCCTTTACACTTTGGAGACCCCTATCTCCAAGGTTATAAAAGGTAGATTTACTTTGTCACACCTAGGTGAAAGTAAACAATACTCCATTAAACAAAAAAAAAAATTTGCCCCCCACAAAAAAAAAAAAAAAAAAAAACATTCTTGAGTTTGCGCGTGAAGATCCCCTGATTTTACTGAACCTAAATCACAGAGCATGAAATTTCAAAATTAAAATAACTATTACCTACAAAAACCCTACAGGGTCAATTTACTTTAAAGATTTTTTGTTTTTTTGCAATTTTCTCAAACTTACTGATTTTTTAAACATTATATAAGTAGGTATTATATATGTTTTGCATTAAATAAAAATTATGATTTCGATTGAAATTAAAGTAAATAAATTCATAAATCATGTCACAAAAGAACTAAAACTAGTCTTCTTACCAAAAAGTATATGTTCTTAAAATTTATTTGATTATTCACAAGTTCGAAGAAGATGAAAATTGTAAATCCATAATATCAAAGAATGAGAGATTATAGGTGAAGGTTGTGTGATCCACAGACTATATATTTTATTATTATGTCATATATCTTAATAATATGAGATTTATGAAAACAGCTTGAGAGTAATCAATTAAGGTTACTGAAAGATAACAGATGATTTGTACATAGATAAAGAAAATAAAAGATGGAATAAAAAATAAGAATAAGTTCGAAAGAAATGCCATTTTGTATTTCAATATTTTATACAAGTTTTTTAAGAAAGTAAAAAAAATAATAATAAAGATCTTATATTTAATATCTGTCGAGCTCCTTTTTGTGTCAGCTTTGATTAAAGAATATAGAGAATATAAATAATTAAATATCGGATTAATATTGAATGAATTCTTGAGTTGAAGCTAATATTTTCGAACCTTTTGTAATGTTTAAACCAGAGAAGGATAGAGATATTTGCTCTTACAGACAAGTTTAGTAGTTATTCCCATGGATGCTGCCATTTCAGACAGCCATGGGTGACCAGATTGGCTGGTGCATTGTGAATTTTATTTCTCTATTTATTTAAATTTTTGCAAAAAATCTAAAAGTGTTTTTTTATATAGGTATGTGTCTGTGGGTCTGTTTTTATAAGTCTTTGATCCGATTAGATTTTCGTTGAAATCGAATTCCGAGTAGTTGATGTTTACTATTGATTTTTATTTTTAAATCCCCTTTGCAATTTCTGGCGCTAGTACTTACAATGTACATCATTAACTGGTATGGGCTACAGTAAATTGTTGCTTTAAAGTTTCATCCATGTTTCATTTTATGACTGTGATAAAAAGCGTCTGAGGTATGGACTAGTGAGGAAAACGACAAGAAACTACCTCAGACCTAGCTCTCTAGTAAATCTCTTTAGTTCTCCTAATACTCGTAGAGAAATTTAAAAGAGTCAAATCAGCTTTCGGGCTGATTACTATTCAAACATATATCTTTATAAACAAGTATCGTATCTTGTAATTTTTGCAATTTTATTAAATTTTATCAGGTCTTAAGTTTAAAAATATTAAAAAAAAAAAAACATGCTTCTAAAAACTACAAAATAATGTAATACTTAATCTAAAAGCGTGGAACGCAGAATCATGTAGTTTTAATTAATTTCGACAAAGTGATTAAGCATTACATTATTTTGTACTTTCAGAAGCATGTTTTTTGTTTTGTTTTTTTTTTTAATATATTTTATTTTTTTACTTTTTAGTCTTAATTATTTTTATAGACAAAAGTTTGCCAAATTTAACAGAATGAAATGTTAATCTTCAGTCTTTTGTAAACTCAAACTCCTGATGATGGGCTAAAAACCAGAAATATGTATAGAGTATTTAAAATAAATATAATTAAATATAATTATTTAAAATAAATATAATTAAAAAAATAAAAAAAATAAAATTTTAATTTTAATTTTTGCTTGTGAAACACCACTATAACCCGTTAAAAATCTCCTGATTTTAATGTTTCACTATAAACTAACACCGCTTTCCCTAAATTTTATAGAATGAAATGTATTTATTTTTATTATTTTTATATAATTTCATTTTTTTTTTATATAAATTTTATTAAACCAATTATTTTACATTAATTAATGTATACATTGTATTTTTGCTTCGATTCCGGAGATTACTTCTCCACCATCGAGTGTCCTTATTCATCTTTAGTCCTTGTTTTTAATAAGAGGAAAAATCTAATTAGATAAAAAACCTCTTTTCCGATAATTATTTTAATTCCATTATTCCCCAATCAAGTCGATTGGTTTTAATTACCTATCGATTCATTCCCAATCCCCATTCTATATAATTTCATTTAAATTGAGCAGGTAAACAATTATTTTTATAGAGAAATGTTTGCGGAATTTAACTGAACAAAAGTCACATTGATAGATACATAGATAGATAGATACATACAGGTGAAGCTAATATAAAGCATGTAAAAAAACAGACAATGGATCTACATATCTACACTCCATTGCGGTTTTTTTCAGAAGGAAAAGCTGCATTAATTGAATACTCAATACAAAATATTATTATATTACAAAGAAAAATAACCAATAATGAAAGAGAAAAATAAAGTGCTCTGTAAAGTGAAAGTGCGTGTTAAAAAATCGTGTATATATAGAAGCACTACTTAATTACTTGCATATAAAAAGACCTAGACGTAAATCAAAGGACGGGTGTATACATCTATTTGTTGGGTAGTAATCCAAATAAATTTACATAAATACAGAAAAGTAAAGTCACAAAAATTACACCAGATTTTTTTTTCTAAAATATTTTCAGTCTGCATGTCATCATCAACAGCCAAATCTAAAAGGATTTTTCATCTTCACCCTCGTATAGAGAGATAAATCAATAAATTGGCTCGTGATAGAGTTATGTCCCTAACGATCTATCTGTATACTTGCCAAGATTCTGCAATTTAGTATTATTGGAAAAAAGATTAATTCTCTCTATAAACCAGCTATAGAGCTTATGCATCATACGACTTTTACTTACGCACGCCTCTTTAATTAAATCATTTTCAAATATGATTTCTGATAGTTTGGATTCTGATATCCACGGTAATATAAGAACGGAAACTCTTCAAAAGTTCCTTTGGTTCTAAAATGGTTGTATTTCCAAAAGAAAAAAAAATCAATACTTAAGGGCCATTCAGAAGGCAGTCCGGCAACAGATAAATTAACTATCTTCAAAAATACTTACGATATCAAATTCGTTTTTATTTCTTGGTCATAAGGAGAGAATTAAATAATTTTCAGAATTTTTATCTAAGTACTTGATTGCAAATAAAGTGGTAAAAATCATCTAAAAAATATGGGGCTCTCCTACACTCTCTTTACTATTTGTGAAAATCAAATTTCAAAAAATTCCTATCTTACATAATGAGTTTTTTCAAGGGTGTCTCATAGCCAATGGTAAATTTTTATTTATTTTTTATTTTTGACTCCAAAAAATTAGAAAATCAAATTTCAAAAAATTCCTATCTTACATAATGAGTTTTTTCAAGGGTGTCTCGTAGCCAATGGTAAATTTTTATTTATTTTTTATTTTTGACCCCCAAAAAATTAGACTCTCCCCAAAGGATTCATTCAATTCAAATATTAATTGAAATTTTTATTTTGGAAAAAGCGAGTAGGTACATATAAGTTGAAAATATGAAATTCTATCTTATCTTTTTAGTTTACGACCTCAGGCAGACAGACAGACAGACATTGCGGTAACAGTAGAAAGATCCCGTTTTTTTTTTGTTTTTTTTTTTTTTAACAGAATCCAATAAATTGAATTGATTAGTGGAAAATTATTTATTGAACTATTGTAGGTAATGAACTGAAATTTGACTCAAAATCTTGTAGGTATTAATAATTTAGGAAAAGTCAGCTTTCTAGCTCAAATCATTAAAATTCATTGAAAGCGTACCAAGTCTCGGAAAAAGTTTCACTTTTTCTTCTAATTTGAAACACCCCTTTTCAGTTTAGTTCAATTTGTTGAATAGAAAGAAAGTTATATAATTAAAAATAAATACAGCTTATAATACAATGGATAATAATAGAAATTCAGTGTAAATATTAATTTTTTCCGTTTTTGCTTAAATAATTCAATTCTAATGATTTTAAATTCTTCATCCGAATTTTTGATCTCTTTATTAAATTCATATGTATTATATATATATATATATATATATATATATATATATATATATATATATATATATATAATTATATCAAGTGGCGTGCGGTCCACGAATGCTGTGGATGCGGCACTTCCTATATTTCAAACATTTAGAGTATTTTCATAAATTCAGGAGGATCTTTAAATTTTCAAATTATTATCCGTTATTTCAAATATTTCAATAAAAACATTTTTTGTTTTGAAAAGAATTTTGGTTCTCGAAATGAAATAAAATTGTTTATTTTGGAAAAAGCGAGTAGGTACATGTAAGTTGAAAATATGAAATTTTAGTTTCAAGAGGCAATTAAAATGGATTATTTTTTAGAAAAGGGTGCGGATATAATGTTTGAAGTCCATGCCGCCTGGTATGTCTTCCAGAAAAAGCGTGTCAATGACAAGTCCAGGCGAGTTTTATTCGAATAAAAATTGTTTTTGCTGAGAAAATATTAAAATACAAATAATACAAAAAAAGAATAAATAAAGATGATTCGAGAATCTTTGGACTAATCCATTTCTAAGAACTCTCAATATATAAGATCGGAAATAACTAAGAGTGCTATAGACAAGTCATAAGCTTGCTTATAGCAATAGAATTATCAGAAATTTAAGATTTTCTTATAGGACATACTGATGGTCGATTTCTATCT